>BSBK01000403.1:0-495000 GCA_027943335.1 Chamaecyparis obtusa
CTGAAGCCGACTTGTTCGGTAGCCTCTTGTATATATTTTAATCTTTGGTTGTAGTTTAGGAGTTAGTTTTTGGATAGAAGATAAAAGTTAGGAGATTGGAGATAGTTTCAGATCCTCACATGTTGGAGGACTTCTATACTTGAATTGTAATATCTAGCCTAAACCGGGAAGGCCTTACAGCCCAACATGTATGAATCTATTTGAAAAAATAATATGAAGCTAATCTGCATTCTCTCTCTCACTTGTGTGTTTGTTTCTTCCACGTGTGATCTCTGCAAGGTGGATCTGGTTAGGGTGTGCCTTTGGCCCCTCTCCCATCCACCCTTGCGTCAACTTGAAAATATTTTAGAGGAGTAGAGTTGTAGTTTGGTATTTATGGAACTTGGATGTTTTTCATCTATGTTGCCATCAATGCCAGTGGGGAGATTATTAGGAATGAATGTTGAATATGTCCTATGGGGGTATTCAAAGTCATTTTGTAGCACTTTTATGTTGCATTCATGACTATGATTGTCATTGATGTCAACACAGTGATCTACTATAGATTAGCAGAGAAGAAGACAATGTTTGAATTAGTGCACGTGGAGTATTGCAAATCAAGCTATACGAAGTTGAGGACTTATTCTATATTGTGTCCTAGGATTGTGGTCAAGAGCATGTACGTAAATTCAATTATTCATGACAGTTATGTGTAATTCAGTGGAAGCAGTATTCAGATAGTGTTCCTGAGAAGTAGCTTGTCATAACTGGATTATATCTCCTAATCAGGATAGAATCTAGGCATGAGGAGTTATATAGTTGATGAAGATATTTTTGGTGGTGACCTGGATGAGACAACATGGTCTGAGGTCTCACAAGTGAAGGTTTATTTTATTTTGAAGCCAACAATTTTATGTTATTATGGAATATTATGTAACATGTGAAGGTTTATATTTTGTAATTGGTTAAGCCTTGTTGGCCGACTCATTTGTAATTAATTGAGTGTGGTATAAAGGAATGATTTTTTTCCTTAATTGTAAGATTTGATATAGATATGAATTATGGAATTGATCAATATATGTTGATGTTGATATTGTAAGCAGATATGTGAATTGCAGAGATCTGGTGAACCAGTTGGTGCAGTTTGGAACAGGCAGAGGAGAAAAGATAATGAGATTAGTAATTGTTGGTATTATTCTATTTAGATAATACATAGATCAGTTGGATAGTGTGTTCAATGATCTTTCCTTGAAGTTGTTTGGACAGTGGGTCCTTCTATCTTCCATAACTCTTAACTGGGTTACAATCTTTAATAGGGATTCAAAGTCTCCTAATAGGGACTCATATGTACTAAATGTATTTCATAAGGCTCCTAACAAAGTCCATCCTCTCACAAGAAATTTTCATATTAGTACATCTTTTGTGGGCATCATTCCCACCGAGGTTTACTCTCTGATCAAGAGGTTCCTTAGTTAACATATCTTGTGTTATTGTTGTTGTGTATGTTTATCTTCTATGGTTGTTGCTCATATAGATTACATGGTTGAAATATGATAATGGTGGTAAAATTTGTAGTTATCTGATAACTGATTCACCCCCCCTCTCAATTATCTTAGTGGACTTTACTTTCTAACACAATTAGTGCTTCATTCAAGGTGTGAGAATTTTGCTATCTATGCGAAGTTTATGAATTGGTGAACTAAATTTTCATGAATTTCAAAGAACCAATTTTTCTTGTTATGCTTGATGTCTGCGATCATTAGACTTTTTTGGAGTTTTTTTATTACTACAATTTACTTGTTGTGACAAATCACAGAAGATTTATGCTACTATGTTTAAAGATAAATTGTCTCATGTTTGTGTACTTCAGCGGTAGCCTCATGATTTGATGAATTTTTTCAAATCATACGTCTACACAATTTTCCTTGGTGATTGCATCTGCGAATTTTTGATTGTGTTGCTCCTTGCTAGGTGGGTTTTCCTCATTTTCTTGACTATTTAATTCACAAGGCGGTTCAGTGATAACTTATGTTTGTTTAGGTTTGATTTTTAGTAATTTTCTTATGCTCTCATTGCCCTAATCTCTTTGAGATTTATTTTGAAATTGGTTAAATTAGGAACTCATTCTAGAAGATAAATTTAGTTGCATTGATAAATCTGCATTTTCATCATAAAGAGAAAATACAAAAAAATTGTTATCACTATTATTGCTTGTAGCCCTACAGATTTTACAAACCAACAAATGCCTCTTTGTGAACAAACACATCAGTCTTCAATTGAGTTATCCAGGCAGTTGACAAACATCCTAAAAGAGCCTTGGGAGTGATTTTCATCATTCTTTCAACAGAGGAATTTGCATCTCAAATTTCTAGTCATTGTCTCATGTAAAAATGATGCTCAACAAACTTTATTTTACAATCGTAATATAATTTATTTGAAATTTGTTGTTCTAGCATTTTAATACATAAAACTTTAAATATATGTATCTTGCATGTGTTTAAACTAAGTACCTACCTTGAAGAATTATATCTAATATGCAATGATTCATATTAGACATATATAATCACATCTTTTTATTTACCTTAGTGAACATGAAGAGTTTTTTTTCCATGAATTTATCACATCCTTATTTTAAAAATTCAATCAACAAAGAATTAAAATATTATTTTAGACATAATAATATTTTTCTAAATGTTAACAATTTTCTACCACAAATATATGTATTAAATACCACCCTAGCTTTGTAATGATATATTCTATTTTAAAAAAAATTAACATTAATATATATATATATATATATATATATATATATATATATATATATATATATATATATATATATATATATATATATATATTTATTTATTTATTTATTTATTAAGGTAAAATCTGTTAGAATAACTGAGAGGGGGGTGAATCAGTTATCTAGTGTCCCAATTCAAAATGTATAATCCAAGATAATTCTACTGCTTCTACTACTCAATAAACATATAATACTTTCACTGTCTGTGTATTTACTGATTGTCAGTCTAAACTTTGTACTAATTACCGATTAAATCTAACATGTAATATGCAAAGTATGATAACAAACAAATATCACAATCAACACATAACACAAGAGATTTAATGTGGAAACCCTGTGAAGGAAAAACCACCTGGGACCAGCAACCCAAAATTGTTCACTCTTCTGAAGTGAGGTCGATGAAGACCCAACCCTGTTAAAGGTTACAAACACACTGTTAGGTGTGACCTTGCTAGAGGATTTTAGACTAGAAGTTATCATCCAACCAGAAGTCACTCTGGGGTTGACAGGATAACAATGTTCACTCTATGAATGAAACATCAAAAGACTTTCATAGTCCACTCGGTTAAGAAATTTAACTGTGTACAATGGTTAAATATGTAACAGTAGATGATTTGCCTTAAAAAAACTTCAGTTTGCAATTTACAGATCAATGTTTAGCTCATTCAAATATTTTTGACCAATATAAACACTTCAGATTCAATACTATATCAACTTACTATCCATCGGTAATAACTCTCTGTAGCTCGATAACTGTTCTGCAGCTCGGTTCTCATTAACCAGTATGATCAGAATGCATGAAAACTTCTCCACGCAATAATTCCACAGTATCTTCTTCTTCCGGCATGTTTTTCATAATGAAACCAATGTCTCTTATATAGATGAGTAAATCATTTTCTTTTCCTCCATCAGATTTTTTCACTTAATCATATTCATATATTTTTCCACTTTAAGCTCCCTCAGCTGATGTGTCAGTAACATGTTTCAATCTGCTCCATTAGATCCTTTTTGATTTATGTTAGTCGTCAATCTTCATAACAAACTTTATCCGTTACCTCGATTTCATACACTTTACAACTCATCACTTTAACGGCTAAACTGATCATTTAATTTCTTTCTATTTTGCTTGGTTAACAAAGAAATGATCGGTGAACACAAGCTCGGTTAATATTGTGCTCAGTATACACTACACTTCATCGGTGTATACTGAAATGCTTTATTTACCAACAACACTGCTTTGTGTCTTTCAACTCTATTTTTCATCATCGATGAATGCAACATAATAGAGTCAATTTTATCAAGTCATAGACTCATCAACAAGTTACTCAGTGTATTCCTTATCCTCATCTATCATATACATCTTCCTCATGTAGATATTTCTATTCTTCATCTCTTTCACCTTCCTTCAAATGTGTCGGTATAGTAACTTACAAGATAAGTATTGTCAAGCTAGTTGACATCAATGACAACATAATAGTGATTTAATCATCTTGCATATCTAATCATCAACTCCTTAGTAATCTCAAATTATAGATTCTTCATTCTGGTTCTAAATCAGTTGTAGTTCATCAATCTCTCCCTTTGGCATTGATGGCAACTCAAGTAATATGAAATGTACCATACACATACCAAACATGTCTTCTACAACTTTGTGATCAAATGCTGTGTAGTGTAAGCTCTTAGCTTAATATGTTTAATCACTACGTTACTAAAACAACATTATAAAATACAGCTTTGTCATTCTATAGATATAACCTTTTCAGTTCTCAAGTTCCTTTCAGATTATCTCCCTTAAATAGTTCTCATCGGTGAAAATATCCTTTTCTTTTCATATTATTTATCTCTCCCTTTGACAACAATGCCAAAGAAACAAATAAATAATCAGCTCTGTAGTAGCTAAGTAACTCTTTGGTGTCCAATACTTCCTTTGTATCTTAGTATACTAATATCCCAATCTGTTTCAGTTCTTCAAACTTAATCACAACCTTGAAAAAAATCCAAAGTGTGAACTATGTTGCATCAACATGAGTGATCTTCTGATAAGATTAGGCTGATGCAACATCCAGACCACATTAGTGACCGATAGACAGGGGATGGACCCCAAGTCTAGTCCTCAAATATTCAAAAGTGTCCTTTGGTAGAGGCTTTGTAAAAATGCCTGCAAGTTGTTCTTTAGATGTAACAAATTCTAACTTTACTTGCTTCTCTTGCACTTGTTCTCTTAAGTAGTGATACTTAATTGATATATGATTTGTCTTAGAGTGCATCATAGGATTCTTTGAAATATTAATAGCACTTGTGTTGTCACAATATATGATCACCAGGTCAGTGATTACCTCAGTCATTCCTTCCAACACTTGCTTGATATATGTAATGTTTGAGCAATTAGTAGCAGCAGCAACATACTCTGCTTCAACTGTAGACTAAGAAATACAAGCCTACTTTTTACTTGTCTAGGTTACAAGTCTTTCACCAAAGAAAAAAGCTCCTTCGGTGGTACTTTTTCTATCATCCACATTTCTAGCCCAATCAACATCAGTATAAACCTTCAACTCAAACTTTCCTTCCTTAGGATACCATAATCCATAATCCTCTATCTTTTTAAAATATCTTAAGATTCTTTTAGTAGCAATCATGTGTGATTCTCTAGGATTAGCAGAATATCTAGCAACAATTCCCACAACATGTGCTATATCTGGTCTACTGTGAACTATATACATGAGCTTACCAATCATGGATTGGTAAAGTGTCTGGTTTACCTCTGTAGTTTCATCTTCCTTTGTCAATTTACTTCTAGTAGCCATCAATGTTCCCACAGGTTTAGCATCTTCCATGCCAAATGTCTTCAAGACTTCTTTTATGTACTTGGACTGTGTGATGAATATCCCATCACTCTGTTGTATCACTTGTAATCTGAGAAAGAATTTAATCTCTCTGAACATAGACATTTCAAACTCATTCCTCATGTCATCAGCAAAAGATTTACATACATGATCTTGACCTCAAAAATAATATCATCAACAAAAATTTTAGTAATAATGATAGTGTCATCAGTATCACCTTTCATGTACAAATTGATGTTTTCACTAGTCCTTACAAATCCAATACTTAACAAGTAAGTATGCAGTCTTTCATACCATGCTCTCTGTGCTTGCTTCAAACCATATAAAGCTTTGTGTAATCTACATACCATATTTTTGTTGTCTAGATCAATGAATCCTTAAGGTTGTTCTCTGTAGACCTCTTCTTCAAGTATACCATTCAGAAATGTTGATTTCACATCCATTTGATAAACCTTAAATTTCTTGTGTGCAACATATGCAAGTAACATTCTAACTCCTTCCAATTTGGCAACAGGTGCAAATGTTTCACCATAATCAATGCCTTCTTCCTGTGCATATCCCTTGCATACCAATCTCGCTTTATTTCTTGTTACTTCACCATTTTCATTTATTTTGTTTCTGAATATCCATTTAGTACTGATAACATTCTTATCTTTGGGTCGAGGTACTAAGGACCAAGTTTTGTTTTTCTCTATTTGTTCTATTTTCTCCTTCATTGCATTAACCCATTCTTCATTTTCTAATGCAACTTTCACATTCTTTGGTTCAAATTCACAAACTAGACATGTACCTTGTCTTGTTTTGCTTCTTGTCTACATTCTAGCTTGTCTGTTTCCAATAATTTGTGTCTTAGGATGATGTCTTTTGAAAAAACTAGCCAGTACTCGGTTTCTTCTTTCTTGTTCATCTTGTTCAGGTTCATTTGCTTGCTTGGTAGCACCATCTTGTTCGTCAATTTCCCTTTCCTGTTCCTTGGGGTTATTTTCCTGCTGACCGGTTATCATAGGTTGCGACTTCGATAGATAGTTAGGAAGTTCAATGTAAGTGAATCTACCATAGTCTTTCGGTTCCTTTCTTTCTTTTGTGTTTATGTCATCATACTCATCAACACGAACATTAGTACTTTCAATCATCTTATTTGTAACCTTATTCAGACATTTGTATGCTTTACTCTTAGTAGAATATCCTAAGAATATTCCTTCATCACCTTTAGAATCAAATTTCCCATTTCTCTCATCTTTTAGAATAAAACATTTGCTTCCAAAAATTTTGAAATAACTTACAGTAGGTTTGTGTCCAAACCATATGTCATAAGGTGTCCGGTTGGTGTCCTTCTTCAGTTGTACTTGGTTAAGCACATATACAACTGTGCTAACAGCTTCCCTCCAATATGTCTGAGCAACATTCTTTTGTAGCATTAGTGTTCTAGCACAGTCAATGATTGACCTATTCCTTCTTTCAGCAATCCCATTCTACTGAGGTGTTCTTGGTGCAGAGACTTGTCTCTTAATACCATTCTCATTACAGAAATTAGTAAATTCATCAGAGATAAATTCACCTCCTCTATCAGTTCTTAAGGATTTAATTTCTTTTCCAGTCTCTTTTTCTACCTTAGCCTTATACCATTTAAACAACTTAAAAGCTCCAAATTTCTCTTTCAAGAACATAATAGTCATCAGTCTAGTATAGTCATTAACAAAAAGAATAAAGTATCTATCACCATAATAGCTCTGAGTTCTCATAGGATCACATAGGTCGGTATGAACCAATTCAAGTATCTTCTTTGTTGAGTAGTTTTTTCTTTTAAAATTGGACTTAGTCATCTTACCTTTCTGACATTCATGGCACATAGCATGATCCATTTTTGACAAGTTAGGCAATCCTCTAACTCTTTTCTTCTTACTAATCTTGACCATGTTATCAAAATTCACATGACATAACCTCTTATGCCATAACCATGCATCTTCATCTTTCATTAATAAACAAGAAGACTGATCAATATCAAGATAAAATAGATTACCTTTGGATTGTGTACTGATTCCAACAAGTCTTCCTCCATCATCATAGATTCTTACCTTTCTGCTCTCAAAAGAAAGTCGGTGTCCTAAGTTGTTTAGCTGTGCCAGACTTATCAAATTGTAGTTCAGTCCATCTACCCAGTATGCATTCTAACATTTTATTCTATCATTAATCATCAGTGAACCTTTACCTCTCACCATAAAAGGTGCATCATTTCCCATTCTAACAGATCCACCATCATATTCATCAATTAGATCAAATTTCTCTATATCACTAGTCATATGATGTGTGCAGCCACTATCTATGATCCATGTATCATTTCTGCTTACTTTAGAGATCAGTTCTGTCTCTTCATGTTTGTCTTCTTTTGAGTCATCCTTCATAGCAATAAATACTACTTCTACATCATCATCAGTGTCAAATTCAGATTCAAATTCTTTGGCTATGTAACATACCTTTTTCCCTTTGTCATAGCTATCTCTATTGTCTTTGTTGTTGTGTCAGTAGCCTCTATTGACTCTTCTCCCATAGCTTCCTTCGGATTGGTCTTTGGATCTATCATCATCTTTCTTATTCAAACATCTAGCAGCAATGTGGCCAACTTCTTTACAATTAAAACATGCTAGAGGTAACTTGCCTCTATATCTTCCCTTACCTTTGGGAAATCTTCTAGCCATAAGAGCTTCAAGCTCATCAAGTTCATCATCGGTATTACTGTCACTATCATTATTCTTATCATTCTTGCTACTAGACTTACCAATCTTCAAAGAGGACATGAAAGTGGATTCAATAGAAGGTACAACGCTGTTGTCAAAGTTATTCAATTCAAAGGTTGTAAGCTTACCGATCAGAGTGTCAAGGGTGAGGTTGGATGTAGCCCTTGTTTCATGAATTGCGAAGATCCTGATCGCATAAACTGGTAGCAAAGTTCTGAGAATCTTGCTTATCACTATTTCATCATCAATAACTCTGCCAGATGCTCTAATAGCATGTACTACCTCTTTTAGTCTATTTTTATATTGCACAATGTTCTCACCTTCTTTCATCTTCATATCATCAAATCGACCTCTTAGGCTTTCTACTCTGGCTCTCTTGACATTCGCATCTCCACTATATATTAGAGTCAGCTTGTCCCACATCTTCTTCGCAGTATCACATTCCTTGATGTCATTAAATTCGGCATCGGTATAGGCAGCAACAAGTTCCATCATAGTAATATTATGTTCATGCCTATCCTTCAGTTGATCAAGAGTCAGGGGACCTGGTGTCGGTTCAATGTAGTCATTCTCCATTAGTTCTAGTGCAGAATTCCCAATTCCAGATATGTGCAACTTCATCCGACTTTGCCATACTGTGAAGTTATCTTTGTTCAGCTTTGGCACTTCCCTCTTATACATCTTGAGACCTTTTTGTTGAAGTCCTTAAAACTCTATTCTAAGCAACCACTGCTCTGATACCAATTGTTAGAATAACTGAGAGGGGGGTGAATCAATTATCCAGTGTCCCAATTCAAAATGTATAATCCAAAACAATTCTACTACTTCTGCTACTCGATAAACATATAATACTTTCATTGTCTGTGTATTTACCGATTGTCAGTCTAAACTTTGTAATAATTACCGATTAAATCTAACATGTAATATGCAAAGTATGATAACAAACAAATATCACAATCAACACATAACACAAGAGATTTAACATGGAAACCCTTTGAAGGGAAAAACCACCTGGGACCCGGCAACCCAAAATTGTTCACTCTTCTGAAGTGAGGTTGGTGAAGACCCAACCATGTTAAAGGTTACAAACACATTGTAGGATTTTAGACCAGAAGTTATTGTCCAACCAGCAGTCACTCTGGGGTTGACAGGATAACAATGTTCACTCTATGAATGAAACATCAAAAGACTTTCATAGTCCACTCAATTAAGAGATTTGACTATGTACAATGGTTAAATATGTAACAATAGATGATCTGACTTAAAACAACTTCAGTTTGTAGTTTACAGATCAATGTTCAGCTCATTCAAATATTTATGATGAATATAACACTTCAGATTCAATACTATATCAACTTACTATCCGTCGGTAATAAATCTTTGTAGCTCGGTAACTGTTCTGTAGCTTAGTTCTCATTAACCAGTATGATCAGAATGCATGAAAAATTCTCCACGTGATAATTCTGCAGTATCTTCTTCTTCCGACATGTTTTTCATAATGAAACCAATGTCTCTTATATAGACGAGTAAATCATTTTCTTTTCCTCCATCAAATTTTGCCGCTTAATCATATTCATAGATTTTTCCACTTTAAGCTCCCTCGGCTGATGTGTCAGTAACACGTTTCAATCTACTCCATTAGATCCTTTTTTATTTATGTTAGTCATTGATCTTCATTTCATACACTTTACAACTCATCACTTTAACGGCTAAACTGATCATTTAATTCCTTTCTATTTTTCTCGGTTAACAAAGAAATGCATCGGTGAACACAAGCTCGGTTAATACTGCGCTCGGTATACACTACACTTCGTCAGTGTATACTAAAATGATTTATTTACCGACAACACTGCTTTGTGTCTTTCAGCTCTATTCTTCATCATAAATGAATGCAACATAATAAAATCAATTTCATCAAGTCATAGACTCATCAACAAGTTACTTAGTGTATTCCTTATCCTCATCTGCCATATACATCTTCCTCATGTAGATATTTCTGTTCTTCATCTCTTTCACCTTCCTTCAGATGTGTTGGTATAGTAACTTACAAGATAAGTATTGTCAAGCTAGTTGACATTAATGACAACATAATACTGATATAATCATCTTGCATATCTAATCATCAACTCCTTAGTAATCTCAAATTATAGATTCTTCATTCTAGTTCTAAATTAGTTGTAGTTCATCAAAATCAAGTTTTGAATGGGCCCCATACCATTTACAAATAGTTTTTTATGGGAACTATAATAGTGAGATTAAACATAGGAAGAATTAGCTCAAGCCAAAGTGAAATAGCTGGGGAAGAAAATAAACCTTACAATACCCCCCAGCACACACTGCCAGTAGAATAACCAGCAGAACAAACCCAGAAAAGCAACATAAGCCATAAGAAAGATACTTAGAAAGGCTCAAGATGCTAAGACCTATAGTGTAAAGCCAGTGCCTTACAGCATCACCAAATATCTAGGGTTTTCAAGCTCCCTAAACCATACATAAGGGTTTTGATGGCTCCCATAACCAAACTTAATGAAACAATAGCTTACATAATTGTGCAAGTGAAGCTTCAGCTGCACCAAACCATCAGGGTTTTGAAAGGCTCCCCCAACCTTATTGATGGCTCCCATACCCTGAATGGGATTTAACAACCGGCAGAGTTGGCAGACAGACCAGTCCATCGTATCAGGACCATACCAATGAAGAAACAAAAGCTTAACAATATGTGCTAGTAAATCTTCAGCTACACCATAGCATTTAGGGTTTTGAATGGCTCCCCCAACCATAAACAAGGAAATGGGAATGAGGAAGACTCCCCATACCACCAAATCACAATCTGCCAAAAAAAAGAAAAGACCAACAAAGATCTCTGGCAAAAATAGGATTCTCCAGTAAAGGCCGAGCATAATAGGGTTTTGAAAGGCTCCCCCAACCTTTAACAAAGAGATGGAGAAGAGGAAGACTCCCCACGCCACCAGATCACAACTTGCCAGAAGAAAGATAATACCGTTAAAGATCTTTGGTAGAAACAGAACCCTCCAACTATGGCTGAACTCACCAACAATAACCAAACCCTCCTCTTCCATCCAGCTACTAGCCACTTCAATAGGCAGAGCCTCCACCTCAGAAGGAACTTCCACCTCTATAGAAAGTGGGAAAGAGGTGTTAAGAGGGAAAGAAACCTTCACCTCAAAATGAGCTTCCACCTCAATAGGAAGTAGAGTAGAGGAATAATGAAGATGAGAAACCAATAGCTGCCAAAGAGCATTTGTGTGCAACCCCACCTCAATAGGGATCCCACATAGGACCATACCAAACAAACCAACACCCCTCTCCCACGCAAATGAAAGAAGTGGTGGAACCCAGAAAGAGGCCCACACGTGAGGTTCCCAAGAACAGGCCAGCACAATAGGATTCCAAAGAAGGACCCAAAGCAGCCACTCACCATCACAAACCTTCTGAAGAAACAAGGGCTACCTCCTCTCCAAAATAAGGGGGAAAGGAACCCCCCCCCCCTCCCAAACCTTTACCGTTGCAGGGAGCCCAAACCCTAACAAACTTGACAAGAGAAAGGTGGGATCCCCAGACGCTACAACAGTCACCCACCAAAAACTCCCACAGTCCCCCATCCTCATCGTCACCGTCCTCATCATCTGAGGCACCCTCCTCCTCTACGAAGCTCATTCCCCCGCCCGCTCTGCTTTCGCGCTCTCTGCTATCGCCCTCGCTCTTAGAATACACAAAACCAAAACTATTTATTCAAATGAAATTTTTATCCAAGTCTATAAGAAACAAGAAAATTAATATGTTTTCTTCAAGTTGACGTTCGTTATAAGTTTACTCCTTCAAATCAAGCATCTTTCCCCTACATTTATAATTAAACCAAAACTATTTATTCAAATGAAATTTTTATCCAAGTCTATAAGAAACAAGAAAATTAATATGTTTTCTTCAAGTTGATGTTCGTTATAAGTTTACTCCTTCAAACCAAGCATCTTTCCCTTACATTTATAGTTAACCATTATGAGAATTACTTTCTTAGATGGTGACAATTATGATTTTCATAAGAAAATGATATAAAAGGTAAAATTCATAAATAAGTTATAAAGTTTTCTTCAAATTTTGAATTGTGAAATAATTTAAATGGTAGCTTGATACTAGTTGGTTGATAATATCTTTATTGGTGTGCAAATGACATCTAAATATGAATTTAGTAAAGGTGTTTGAATAAAGAATGTATTTTTAAATTGGGTATAAATGTGATATATAATTGTTCATTTTACATGTATAATCACATATATATATTTATTCAAGTTGTTTGATGAGAAAAAATTCTAATGATATTTAAATAAAGTATAATCATATATATACATATTAAAAATTAAAAAAAAACTAATTTCACTTTAAAATGATTTGATTTTATGAGAATCTTATGAAAACATGTTATAAACTTTCGATATATTTGCAAATTTATTTTATTAATTGTTTTCCTTAAACTTTAACTAAAATTATAGACCAATTTATGTCTTTGTCTAGGTGGCAATCATGACTTTTCTTAAACATCAATTGACTCCAAAATTAAAGATAACTATTGATAAATAAATATATAACATCTCTTTACTTTTTTTTGTATCATTGAAACATGTGATGTTTAAATAGAGTATATTATCGTATGGAAAACCAACCTAAAATTATATATACAAATTAAGGAGTTGAAAAAAATGTAATACTTATTTCACTTTATGATCACCTGATCTTTTAAGAATCCTATGAAAACACATTATGAATACTCTCAACATATTTAAGTTTATTTTGGTTTATTTTTCCTAAACTCTAACTAAAATTATAATCCAATTTAGGTCTTTATCTAGGTTGTAATCATGTTTTTTCTTAAACACCACTCAACTCAACACTTAACTAAATATTGATCAATAATTGTAAAGATAAATCTTAACAATTATTTGATAATTAAAATGTGAGACATTTAAAAAAAATATATGATCATTACATATATTACCACCCTAAAATTATATACACATTGAAGAATTGAGAATCTATCTCATTAATTTTTCCCAAACTTCAATTGAAATCATAATCTAATTCAAGCCTTTATCTAGATGTATTCATAACTTTTCTTAAACATCAATTGAATCAACACTTAAACATAAATATTGATCAATACTTATAAGAGAACACTTTAGAATCATTTGATCATTGAAACATGTGATATTTAAATAAAATATAATCATTATATATATATTATGAACCTAAAATTATGTACACATTAAAGAGTTGAAAATCTATCTATTATTTTTTGTTAAGCTTTAATTGAAATTGTAATCTAATTTGTGTCTTTATTTAAGTTGTAATAATGGCTTTTCTTAAATATTACAAGTGAATATTGATCAATAAATACAAAACAATTGTTCAAGTTATTTGATCATTGATCTTGTGATTCTTAACTAAAATATAATCATTGCATGTATTACCAATTTAAAACTGTATACACATTAAAAATTGAAAAAAAATATAGTACTTAACTTCAATTGAAATTATAATCGAATTCATGTATTTATCTAGGTTGTAATCATGAATTTTACCAAACATGAGTCTACTCAACAATTCAAAGTAAATATTAATCAGCGAAAAAAATGACTCTTTACAAAAATATGATAAGTGACATGTCTAATGTTTAAAAAGAATAAAATTATTACATACATTACTAAATTAAAGTTAGATACACACTAAAAATTTAAAAAATATAATTCTTCATGGTGGACCTCACTGGGTTGGTTTACTGGGCAATCTTGTTGGTAGGTATGAACCTCCATCAATTTTTTTTTGAAAAATATTTTATACTTATTTCCTAAACTTTAACTAAAATATAATCCAATTCATGTGTTTATCTAGGTTGTAATCATGACTTTTTTAAAAAATCATCCAACTCAACAATTAAAGATAAATACTAATTGATATGTATAAAACAAATCTTCACAATTATTTGATCATTAAAATGTGTGATATTTTGTGTGTGTGTGTGGGTAGGGGGGGGGGGGTTAGTGGACTCTTCATATTATTGAGAGAATCTCATATTACATGTGTGCTATTGGTGCCACACAATCATACTTCCCTATTGTTGTACCCTATTTCCTATCTTATTGTAGATTGAGTAGTACCCTTCATGCACATTTTATTTTAAGTTCATGATGACTCTCCTTAATCATGTGTTTGAAGTGTTTTCTATGTGAATGACATGTGTATGAGCCTTTACCCCAAGTGTGTTCTTATTTTTTTGTATTGTGGTCATGTGTTCATCTTCATAGCACAATGGGGTGGGCCTGAGGGTACTATGTGATTAGGTGGTGTGGTTAACCATTATTGGTGATGTGATATTTTGCATCAGATTTGGTATGAGATTTATCCTCTTCTCTCTCTCCTCTATGTTTATCTTCTATGCTTGTTTATTCTTCTAATTTGTGTTATGCTCAAGGACTTATGTCCTATGCTATGTATTCTTACAATTATGTATATTGGACCCTCTCTTTGAAGGAAATATTGTAATGTATGAATGGAATGTTGATTTGGTTAGTAGTAGTGATTTACGTGCATTGGTGTCAATATTAGGCATACATGTTAAATGTTACTTTTTCCTTCAGCTTTGTAAGACTTAAGGTTATCATAGGTACACTTCAATTGGTGCACTAAAATGAAGCATGTATAGGAGGTCATGGAACTCTCATATGTATTTGTGGTGTTTCTCTATTACTTTTATGAGTTGGCGAGTTGGTTTAACTTGTTATATATGTACATATGATGCCTAATGGTTATATGTTATGAATGGGTAAAATTAATTGTGTTAGCTCATTTAATGTTTAATTATTAAAAAAAATATTCTAAATGATTTAGTGCATGTTTTCTCCTTGTTTTTGAGGGTTCCTTGGTGAGGCATTACATCATAAAAAATCTATCTGGTTAATTTTTCCTAAAATTTAACTAAAGTCATAATCCAATTTGTGTCTTTATCTAGGTTGTAATCATGATTTTTCTTAAACATCACTCAACTTAACTATTAAAAGAAAATATTGATTAATACATTTAAAACAACTATTCACAATTACTTGAGCATTGTAACTTAAATGGTTTTCAAATAAAATGTAATTATTGCATTTATTACCAATCTAAAACTATATACACACTAAAGAGTTGAAAATCTATATGGTTAATTTTTCCTAAACTTTGTGAAGCTAAATAATCTAATTCATGTCTTTATTTATATTGTAATCACAAATTTTCTTAAATACCACTCAACTCAACAATTAAAACAAAATATTGATCAATACATATAAAACAACTCTTTACAATTATTTGATCATTGCAACGTGTGGTATTTAAGTAAAATATAATTATTACATATGTTATCAACCTAAAATTGTATAGTTGAAAATCTATCTAGTTAATTTTTCCCAAACTGTAACTGAAGTTAGAATAGAATTTGTGTTGTTATTTAGATTGTAATCATGCCTTTTCTTAAATTTTATTGGACTCAACAATTAAAAGAAAATATTGAAATACATACAAACAACTCTTTACAATTATATGATCATGGTAACATGCCATATTTTAGGTAAAATATAACGACTTCATATATTACCAACCTAAAATTATATAGTTGAAAATCAATCTAGTTAATTTTTACCAAGCTTTGACTAAAGTTATAATTAAATTCATGTCTTTATCTAGATTGTAATAATGACTTTTCTTAAACATCACTTGACTCAATAATTAAAAGAAAAAAATCATTAATATAGTCAAAACTACTCTTCACAATCTTTTGATCATTGTAATGTATGGTATTTAAATAAAATATATGAATTACATATATTACCAACCTAAAGTTATATACACACTAAAGAGTTGAAAATCTATCTAATTAATCTTTCTTAAATTTTAACTGAAACCCAACTCTTTGCAATTATTTGATCATCATAACATATGATATTTATGTATTAAAATATAATCTTTGCATATATTACCAACGTTTAAGTTATATATATACACTTAAGAACTGAAAATCTATTCTATTAATTTTCCATAAACTTTAACAAAAATCATAATCCAATTCATATCTTTATATAGGCCGTGATTATGCCTTTTCTTAATCATCAATGAACTCAACATCTAGATTGTAGTTATGTCTTTTTTTTTAAAACATTGAACTCAACATTTAAAAGTAAATATTGATTAATAAATATTGAACTACTCTTAACAAATATTTGATCATTAAGACATATGATATTTAAATAAAATATAATCATTGCATATATTACCAACTTAAAACTAAACACACATTGGAGAGTTGAAAAAATATAATACTTGTTTCACTCAACCTCATGACATGCCACATCATACAAATACAAATAATGCAAAGTATTTTGTCCTCGCCAAAAGAAGGAAATCTCCTCCCTCACCCATTGAAGCCCAAATTTGATTCTATCATAATCATGACTTTTCTTAAACATCACTCGACTCAACAATTAACCATAAATATTGATCAATACATATACAAAAACTCTTTAGAATTATTTGATAATTGAAACATTTGATGTTTTTAAAAATATAGTTTTTCATGAATTACCTGTCTAAAAGTATATACATAATATGAAATTGAAAAAATTATATAGCTTATTTCCTAAACTTTAACTGAAGCTATAATCTAATTCTTATCTTTGTCTAAGTTATAATCTTTACTTTTTTTTAACATCATTCTATTCTACAATTAAAAGTAAATATTGATCAATAAATATAAAACATCTCTTTACAATTATTTGATCATTGAAACATATGATATTTTAATAAAATATGATCATTGCATATACTACCAAACTAAAATTATATACATGTCGAAGAGTGTGAAAATTATTTGATTAATTTTTCTTAAACTTTAACTAAAACCATAATCTAATACACATCTTTATCTAAATTGTACTCATGACTTTTCTTAAACATCATCCAATTCAACAATTACAAATAAAAGTAGATGCTAAAGAGTTGGAAAAACAAGTACTTTGACTTATTTTTCCTAAACTTTTAACTAGAACCATAATTTGATACACATCTTTATCTAAATTGTGCTCACAACTTTTCTTAAAGATCGCCCGACTCAAGAAGTAAAAATAAAAATAAACACGAAAGAGTTGAAAAAATAAGTGCTCTGACTTATTTTTCCTAATCTTTAACTAGAACCATAATCCGATACACATCTTTAAATAAATTGTACCCATGAAACCCATGAATTTTCTTAAACATTACCCAACTCAAAAAGTAAAAATTAAATTAAATGCTAAAGAGTAAGTACTCTGACTTATTTTTCCTAAACTTTAACTAGAACCATAATCCAATACACATCTTTATCTAAATTGTACCCATGACTTTTCTTAAACATCACCCGACTCAACAAGTAAAAATAAAAGTAAATGCTAAAGAGTTGAAAAAATAGGTACTTCAACTTATTTTTCCTAGAAACTTTAACTAGAACCATAATCCGATACACATCTTTATCTAAATTATATTCATGATTTTTCTTAAACATCACCTGACTCAAAAAGTAAAAATAAAAAGTAAACGCAAAAGAGTTGAAAAAATAAGTTCTCTGACTTATTTTTCCTAATCTTTAACTAGAACCACAATCCAATACACATCTTTATCTAAATTGTACCCATGACTTTTTTTAAACATCACCAGAATCAACAATTAAAAATAAAAGTAAATGCTAAAGAGTAAGTATTCTGACTTATTTTTCCTAAACTTTAATTAGAACCATAATCCGATACATATCTTTATCTAAATTGTACTCACGACTTTTCTTAAACATCACCCAACTCAACAAGTAAAAATAAAAGTAAACACTAAAGAGTTGGAAAAACAAGTACTGTGACTTATTTTTTGTAAGGAAACTCAGGTGCGGAAACAGCTTCCTACGCTAATCCCTATAGGAGAGTATTGTGCAAATTCTTTTAAATCCTTACAATTTCAGATTCGTTAATTACTTTAACAAAGATATTGCAACCACATACCATACACACAGAAAAATAGAGAATGACACAATGATATACCCTGGGGAAACCTTTCGGTAAAAACCCCAACACTCCAAAACCTGCACAATGTATTGATCAAAACTATTACAGCTTACAATACACTTGTAATGCAAGTTCTTTCAGAAGATTTCTAAACCCTTGAAGACAAATCACGGCAGCATAAAACGTTTCAACAATACATTCGCATCATATCTCTTCGCAACCCTCAAAAAGCTTATATCATGCGCTTCACTTTTTAGGGCTACTCCCAAAGATAACCGTATTAGGGTTTTACCATTCTCCGAGAAAATAAGAACCCCAAAAATTTTTTCGGGGCGATGCCACGAACCCCACGATTGGGGAAGAGTGTACAGTACTCAAATTTATCAGTTGCCACATGTCTTCACCTATCATTGAATCTTCCTGACATAGCTCTTACGTGTCATAGGAATCCGTCATAACCGTTTTAGCCATGATCTCCTTACACACAATTCA
This sequence comes from Chamaecyparis obtusa, assembly GCA_027943335.1. NCBI lineage: Eukaryota > Viridiplantae > Streptophyta > Pinopsida > Cupressales > Cupressaceae > Chamaecyparis > Chamaecyparis obtusa. The sequence continues at coordinate 18,923 of BSBK01000403.1, forward strand.
AGATGCTGACACATCAACATTATTTGCAAGAAATACATTTTACAAAACAAATAATAAGAATAGGAATTATCCAAGGTTGAGACACCTTATTCCTAACATTTTTCCTAATCTTTAACTAGAATCATAATCTAATACACATCTTTATCTAAATTGTACCCATGATTTTTCTTAAGCATCACCCAACTCAACAAGTAAAAATAAAAGTAAACACTAAAGAATAAGTACTCTGACTTATTTTTCCTAAACTTTAACTAGAACCATAATCCAATACACATCTTTATTTAAATTGTACCCATGACTTTTCTTAAACATCACCCAACTCAACAATTAAAAAAAAAATTAAATGCTAAAGAATTAAAAAAATAAGTACTCTAACTTATTTTTCCTAAACCTTAACTAGAATCATAATCTGATACACATCTTTATGTAAATAAAAGTAAACACTAAAGAGTTGAAAAAATAACTACTCTGACTTATTTTTCCTAATCTTTAGCTAGAACCATAATTCGATACACATCTTTATCTAAATTGTACCCTTGACTTTTCTTAAACATCACCCGACTCAACAAGTAAAACTAGAAGTAAACGCTAAAGAGTAAGTACTCCTTCTTGAACTTTAAATACTCTGACTTATTTTTCCTAAACTTTAAGTAGAACCATAATCCTATACACATCTTTGTCTAAATTGTCCTCACCACTTTTCCTAAACATCACCCGACTCAACAATTAAAAATAAAAGTAAACGCTAAAGAGTTGAAAAAAATTAGTACTCTTACCCTCATCACATGCCACACAGATATAAATAATGCAAATTTCTTTTTCTTTGGGTCCTTGCCAAAGAAGGAATTCTCCTCCCTCACCCATTGAAGCCCAAATTTGGTCTTAGCATGAGTGGAAAAGGAAATATGACAAGCAAACTTGGACCAAGGGTCCAAGTGTTGGCAACCATTTGGACTTAGAAAAACAAACTCTAAAAAAAAAAGAAAATTGCACAATATTCTATTCCCTAGTATTGGCAACAATTTGGACTTTCTTTAGGTTAAAAAGAGAACTCGAAAAAAACTGTCTCAAATATTCTATTCTATTCTATTCACAAGTGTTGCAAAGAATTTGTATGCGTGTATGCCGGCACCTTATGATGGGTGTCATGATGGTGTCTTTTTTCCCGATGATGAATGTGATGATGTGTTGTGTTGCATGGCCACAATTTTTTAATCATTAATAATGACGTCGTAATCACCGTAGCAGCCTTTTTACTTACCTCTTTTCACCCACCCAGCAGAATAAAAAAATAAAAAAATATTTACCTGACCGCGACTTCCCAGGAGGATCGCCCGGATCGGTCGCTGACTATTATTACCCTCAGTAAAAACACAACACCAAAACAGACAAAGAGATTAAAGAAAAAAACAATAGGACGAATAATCTTTGCGACCCTATTATTTTCGAATTATTACAAAATGATGAAACAATTATTAAATAAAGAGAATGAGCAGAGTCCTTGTAGCAGTCAACGAAAGGAAGAATTGCATGTGCCCGTGACGCTTGTCCCCACCACTAACTGCAGGAGGATACGGGGTCATATTCTCAGGGTTCGGTTAACCCTGGGTTCGAACCACGCTTGCACTTTCTTTTCTGTTCTTCTTTATTGAGGGACTGCAGAAGGTTAGATGTATATATATATATAAATATATATGTATATATTTTGTTTATGTTTATGTGTATCTGTGTGTGTTTGAGTTAGTGAATTCTTTGTGCCTTGGCTTATTTTTTATTTTTGTTTTATTGTTGTATTGACTAAGTTGCCTGACTGTCTCTGTCGGAGATATACTTTCATACTCTCTAATCTATTCCTCCCTCGTTCATTCTTTCTTCTTCTTCTACAGCTGATTAATCGTTATCTGTTTGAAATTACTTGCTTTGCTTTCAGCTCCATTTCTACCAGTGGAAAAAAACAGTGGAGAGAATCAATCTCTGTGACTGCCTTCCTGCAACTTGTCTTCTCTGTTGTATGGCTTCTGCAGCAACTTGTCTGAATGTTTATAAATCATGGTTGTTGTGAGCTCTGTGAGTGATTTCTGGTGTCCATTGGATTGAATTCAGTTGGGGAATCGAGTGAGTTCTGTGAAGTAATCGAGTTCATCCTGTGAAGTACCATTTCTGCAATTTAGTGCTTGGGTTTAGGTTTTGAGTATTGTTTGGTTGGCTGTGTTGGGTTTGGGATCCGGGAGCTTGAGTGGACAACAGTGCTCTAATGGGGATGGCCTGAGCCTGCTGCCTCCTCCATTACCGGTCTGCTGCCAAGGAGGAGGAGGAGAGAGGATTGGATTTTGATCAATTGGGTGGGGTGGTTTTTGAGGAAGATTGGATTTTGATCGGTTGGGTGTGGTGAGAGTTGAGAGAGATTGGATTCTGATGAGTTGGGTGTGGCGAGGGGTGAGAGAGATTGGATTCTGATGAGTTGGGTGTGAGGCGGGGTGAAGAAGATTGGATTCTGTTCAGTTGGGTGTGGTGTGGGGTGAAAGAGATTGGATTTTGATGAGTTGGGTGGGGTGATAGTTGGAAAAGGATTGGATTTTGATGAGTTGGGTGAGGTGATAGTTGGAAAAAGATTGGATTTTGATGAGTTGGGAGGGGTGGTGTTTGTAAAAAGAGATTGGATTTTGATGAATTGGGTGGGGTGATTTTTGGAGAAAGATTGGATTTTGATCAATTGGGTGAGGTGGAAAAGATTGGAGTTTGGATTGCAGAAGCAGGGATGCGGCGAAGAGAGGAGGAAGAGGAGGAGGGGGATGTGCCAGATTTGTCTCTGCACATTAGCCCCCCAAACAGTAACAGCAAGCCCACATCCACTTCGAGCAGCACAGAGCATGACATTGGGTTTGATTTCTGGCGGAGGAGGTCGTTCAAGTCGAATGGGAATCTGAGCGAGGGTTCCACTAATTCCAGTGGGGCAAGTGAGAGGAGAGGTGATGCTGGTGTAGATTTGGGTCTGGCTAACTGTGGGTCTTCCATGGAATTTTGTAGCAGATTTGAGGAGGAGAGACATCACCGCCTTCAGACAACGCTTTCACTGTTGGAGCTGCAACCCAACAACAGTAACAGAAGCAGCAGTCCCATAAGAGGGGTTCCTGTGTATCATAATAATGGCTCTTTCTCTCACTCTCACTCTCAGTCTTTTCCTTTTCTGCAGCCAAGCGTAGAGGCTCGAACCTATGCAAACTTATACAGTAATAATAGTAGTAATACTAACAATGGCTTCCATGAAGATTCCCATTCCCTTCCCCATCCCCATTTTGGCATGGGGTTTGTACAGCAACCTCTCAAGCCCATTCTGCCAACAAGAGGCTCTTTAAACTCCGCTGAGATTCAGAGATTTGGCCCTGCTGAACTGGTCGATCCGCTTAACAGGATGATGAACAGTAACAGCCATCATAATCCCTATGGCGGCTCTCACTCACTGGAGATTGAAGCACAGCGCAGAATGGATCATCATCAACATAATCACTATAACGGTGGTTTTGAAGGCGGCGGAGGAACACCTTCACACAGTGCTGTGAGATCTCGATTCATGGCGAAGCTGCCGTCCAAGAGAAGCATGAGGGCACCAAGAATGCGATGGACCAGTACTCTCCATGCACATTTTGTTCACGCTGTCGAGCTTCTCGGAGGCCATGAAAGTATGGATGAAGCCTCCCCATTGATTTTATATCTCTCTGCTTTTCTAACGATCCAACTATTTGTTTCCTTTCTTTCTTGGGTTTCTTCATCAGATGTTCCGCCATTAATGCCACTCTACCAGCAAGAAATCTGATGAACAGTTTTTCCAAAAGCTTTAGTGGGTCTTGGTTTCCTTTTCTTTTCTCTAACTCGATGATGCATCATAGAATATGAATTCAGAACTCGCATACAATCCAATTTATAAACTTTCAAATGTATCAGTATGTTTTTCCATTAGATATTCTATCCTCCATAAACGCCATTCTAACAGTAAGAAATCCATTAGTTATTGAATCCATGACATGACACTCTACTGAGAAAATTTTAGGGGTCTTGTTCGATTATTCGTTTATTTTTCTCTTTTCTAACTCACAATCTTGATAATGGATTATAGAATATGATCTGAAATGTTCATAATAATCTTGATAATAGATCATAGAATATGATCCGAAGTGTTCATAATAGATACACAGGCAAATCCAAAAGCTTCCAGATGCATTGCCATGTTTTTCTATTAGATATTCCATCCCCTACTTAAATGTCACTCTACCAGAAACAGATTTTTTCACAAGTTTTAGTAGGTCTTGGTCTGCATATTTGCTTACTATTCTCTCCTCTCACTCAATATCTTGAGAATGTAATCCCAAACATTCATTAAAAACCTAAACAATCAAATCCAAAACCTTCCAAATGCATTGACATGTTTTTTCATTAGATATTCCATCCCATTGCATAAATATAGTCATCTGTATATAAAGAAAGCGTCTTGATTTTGTTGAGCATCAAACGTAGATCTAAGCGATTTCTAACAGTGTGTCGTTGATGGCTCCAGGGGCTACTCCCAAATCAGTTTTGGAGCTCATGAACGTCAAAGATCTGACTTTGGCGCATGTCAAGAGCCACTTACAAGTATGTCTAATCTTCTCCATATTATAAAGATTCTTGCAAGGAATAAACAGCATAATCCATCCACCAGTTAATCATACGATTTGCAAGTTTCCCTATTCTCACAGTCAAATTTCTCAAGCTTTTTGGTTTTGTCCTTATTGAGATTCAGGGAATAATGAAAAACCTTTGTTTCATCGATGTTCTCTGTGTGCAGATGTATAGAACTGTGAAGACCACAGACAAACCTGCAGCGGCTTCAGGTGATTGTCATTTATGGCGCGCTTTGTTTTTCATGTATTTTCAATACAGGATATATAATATATATCCTATAAAATGGGCTAAACGAGAGTTACTCACAAAATGAATCTGGCACCAATACATAACCATAAACTTGGTGCATTGTTTTTTCTGTTTTCTTCTACAAAAATGATCTCTAATGGCGGCACCAACACAGAATCATAAACTACTTGTATTTTTTTTTCTATTTTCTTCGAGAAAATTGAACTCTAAATTTCGAACCTTGGACTGAAATGGTGGCACCAATATATAACCATGAACTTGGTGCATTTTTTTCTGTTTTCTTGGACAAAAATGATCTATAAAACTCGAACCTTGGACTGAAATGGAGGTACCAACACAGAACTATGAACTTATGCATTTTTTCTGTTTTCGTCGACAAAAATATCTCTAAAACTCGAACCTTGGACTGAAATGGAGGCACCAACACATAACCATGAACTTGGTGCATTTTTTTTCTGTTTTCATGGACAAAAATGATCTCTAAAACTCGAACCTTGGACTGAAATGGAGGCACCAGCACATAACCATGAACTTGGTGCATTTTTTTTCTGTTTTCTTGGACAAAAATGATCTCTAAAACTCGAACCTTGGACTGAAATGGAGGCACCAGCACATAACCATGGACTTATTGCATTTTGCTTCTGTTTTCTTCGACAAAAATGATCTCTAAAACTCGAATCTTGGACTGAAATCGATCAGATTAGGCTCCATGAATGCGTTCACTTCTGAAACAGCTGAAATCTGATGAATATCCACTGTAGCAGATTGCTGACTAATCATAATGCTTTTTCTCTTGAATCCCATTTCAGGTCAGTCGGAGCTGTTTGAAACATCGAGTGGGGAAATGGGGGAGGATGTGATAGGCAGCTCAGAGAAACAGTCACATTACAGAGATTCGGTGGACGAGAGTTACAAATATGGTGCAATTGGCAATGGGCGGGCTTCAATTAACAAATCTCCATTTCAGCAGGAAGAACAATCACATTTATGGACAAACTCCTCAAGGTACACTAACACCACACCACCTTCATTAATGGATGAAATGAATGAATGAATTTGTTATTAAATCTCTTCTCTCTCTGTGATATACGCTGGATAAATAAGAGACCTCATTTTTTTCTTCCTGTTCGTTCTGTCTTGACTTTAATATCCTCGATCCAAGTGACAAATATGAGAGACAATTGATTTCATGTCTGAGAATGCATCACGTGTGTACGATTTAAACCTAGTAATTTGACTGCTCTCATAACAACCATTCAAATGCAGTTATATTCCCTAGACAAATCTCGTGTGTATAAAGCGATCGATAACAATCCTCAATTAAAAACTTAAGCAGAGCCCACATAGTACAGGTCTGGATCAAACAGAAACGATAAGTCAAAGCTATACAATATGATCAGTTCCATTGCTGGGGAATAACTGGCACCAGACAGAGACAAACTGGTTGATGAATATCCATTAGTTCAGTATAACACATTGTACGAATATACAGGCCTTTTTAAAGGGGAATGTATCAAATATCAGGGAAACGATAACAGAACATAGATAAATACTTTAGACACCATAAATCGGTGTTTAAATCAGAGTGTGATTGGAAATGTTAATATAAAAATATTACACGCGATCAAATCTAAAAAAAACTATATCTCTCTATATGATAGATTGTGAATTGTGCAAAATCATGAATACAATCTAATAAGTCGTTCATGGCTGAGAACAGACTTAATGAAAGAGATATCATCTTGATTGCAGAGGTTTTGTGACTTGGGATTGAAAATAAGTAGGATGTATGCTTAAAAAAATCATCTTGAGCTGTTATTATGACTAGGGTTTTTATATCAGATCAGGTATTAGGTGTTCATGAAGGCAAGAGGTTAATGAATGGGCTCAACTCACTGTTCATCAAGGCATTTAGGTCTTTGTAGGTGTAAAATTCTGAGTTTAAATTAGGCATTTGAAATTTTTAGCTTTGATAATTTAATGTCATTAAAAAACTGGTTTCAGCATAGACTAATTTAGATGGTTTTGAAGTAGAGAACAATTAGTTGTGTTGGAGTGTATGTATAAACATATATAAATAAGTACGAGACATTTTTTTACATATTTAAAATTAATTAAAAATAGAAATTAAATTGATTATTGTGCTGGTATAGATAAATATAAATAAGTATTGAATTTAAATTAGTTAAGTAATATTTTAGATAATTTTAAAATTTGGCATATTAACATATAGTCATTTACTTAATTTAAAAGGTTAATATAGAAAATAAGTGTGTCAAAAATTATTTTAAAAAAAATATATTTAAATGTATTATTAATTTTTGAAAATTTAATTATTATAAACACCTGTTCAATAAAAGTAGATATTAGAAAGTGTGAAAGATATTTTCTTTGTGGTAGAAGAAACAACCTACCTACCTCAAACAATAAAGATAAAAAAGAGATAATATGATATAAGAAATAAATAAAATTGATTGAAAATAATAATTAATATCTATAATAAGAAAGAAGAAAAGTTCTCAAGCTTTTAGAAACAAAATCTAAATAATTTTTGAAATTTATGTGATTAGACATAATATATATAGGGAATCTCTGAGGATTTAATTTTTATAGCATATATATTACATAACTTGGCTCAATTTGGACTATGGTTAGGACTATACGTGTGTATGTATGTATTATGTGTGTATGTATGTACTAAAGTAGTAATTTATTGATGTATTATTAAATTCTAAGGTATTTTATTATTATTATATGTATTACTACATGATAATCTATTTATTAGGTTTAATTAGGTTTATGGTTAGGGTTCAATTTGGTTCAATGATAGAGTTATGATTAGGGCTCAAGTTAGACAATGATTGAGATCACATGAGAATCCACAATTCAAAGAGATTCATAGAAAAAGTGATCCTCTAAGCTAAAAATAGAATAATTATTTTTTATATAAAAATAAAAATATTTAAATTTAACCGTTGTAAATACTTAAAAAGCATCACCCCATTATATAAATTTAAACATTCTTGAAAACTAATTTAATCACTTTAATAAAGTGAGGTTATAGTTTAACATTATTTCAAATAAACACTTTTTGAATATATACTCTATAAATATTATTTTTTCTTAAATTGTATCTAAACTCAAATTCAATGCTAATTATTTCACAATTAAATCTTTGTTATAAATCTATACTTAAATTTTAATCTTAACTACCTTATGCACTTCAATCATCCTTCTATAGAGAAACTTAGCTCTTAAAACTCTGTTCTTAAATCTAGCAATTTATTTGAAATTGCATGGTTCAATATATATATGTTTTTAATAATTTAATAATAAAGATCTCTATCCTATTAAAAAAAATTCAAAAAAAAAAAGAGTTAATATTATTATAATTTTTTAAAACTTAGACAATTCATTTAACCTCATAAATTACCTGGCTTGAAAACTTTTATGTTTAAATAAAAAATATTTAATATAAATTGTATATTGAACTTAAGAAATTTAATCTAGAAAATTAGAATCAAATAAATTATTAAAGAATTATTGGTAAAGTAAGAAATGGATCTTATTTTCATCTAGGTAGAAACAATGCAAATTTGTAAGGATGAAAATATAAAAAAGAAAAGAAATGAAACATGATTTATTTAAAATGTTCATTTAGAAGTAATTATTAAAAATAATTAAATAAGTATATAATATAATAAATAAAAAATTGAAAATATGAATGATATACAAAGTATATGTAAGGGTAAAATATATATTTAATAATGATGATAAAGATTAATTTAGATTTGAACTTAAGTTATCATTTATCAAGATTAATATTTTCACTCACTTTTCTTTTTAAATAGGGAGATTCATATTTTTATGAGTTTGAATTATTATATATATATTTTTTTATATGATAAATTATTTATTGATAATAAATAGATATTATAATTAATAGTTAAAAATAAACAAGAATCAAAGGAACTAAACTAAACTAATCCAAAATAATATCAAGAGAAGACTTGAAGCAAGTAAAAATGTTATATTGTTAATCTTTCATATTAACAAAATAAAAATTAATTCAAGCTTCTAGTTAAATTACATTTTATTTATTTTTCAAAAGTGTTTAAATATAATTCAAGACTAAATAGTTATTTTTAATAGTGAGAAAATAAAACAACTTCTATATTAAAGATGTCTTCATTAATAGGTTTGTTAGAGCTGGAAGGATTGTATAGAATATAAAGGAAACATTGTTCATTATCCTATTAAATGTGGTAAAAAAATAAAATAAGTATAACATGTATGTGAAAAAAAGTTATTAGTATCACAAGTACAAAAATCAATTTACTTCACAATATCACATCTATGAGGAAGGGTAAGTGTTTCTCCCACTTGCTTTCATATTTTGGGTATTTTCTATTGTAAAATATTATTTTTGCTTTGGGGAAGAAGGCAATATAGAAGATCTAGATGTTGGAATAGGATTATTGAATTGATATAAAATTATTATTTTTGACACATTTTTTCCTTCATTAATACTTCATATTCATAGAGATATCATTCAAGTGTATCTCTATCTAGATTACTTGCAAACTACTATAGTCTTTTAACATGGGCAATCAATCAATAAGTAGGAGGTATTTTTCACAGCAAGTCAAATTGTGATATTCTAAATATGACACAGTTGAATCGTGATAACAATAACAAAATGGGAAATCAACATTATTTTGGCCCTTACATTGATTTAATTGACTTATTTGAAATGTCTTACTATAAATTTTTTTATTTTTTAAATTTTTGGTTGAGAAGAATGTGACAACCAACCATAATTATCATACATATAGCTGCAAACACTTCTAGAGATCAACTTTGATCATCTAACTAATCTATAGAAGCAACTACTACTCTACATATTAAATCTATGTAACAACTTGATAATTTAAAGATTATGATGAAAAAAATTCAAGAAAAATATATAATTCTTGAGAACAATTTCACCAAATTTTAAGTCTAGTGACTTGCTCTCCAAAAGAGGGAGTCCAACACTATGAACTTGGAGAGCATATCAATTAGGAAATGAAAATTGTTTTCTCTGAAGCTATAAAGTTAACATGATGTGCATGTGATTTGACATCCACTATGTAGTATGTTGTTGCTTCTAGGAACAATTGTCTTTTGTTTTTTGCATCAATGTTTCAGCTCTTTCATCTTGATGATGGATCACCAAGGATGATCCAAAATGTTGATGCAAAAGAGAAAGCACATCTATTTGTGGAAACAACATACTATACCATGAATTTTGGAAAACTACTATCTTTAATCCATTATGTAGACCAAAAAACTTATGAAGGATTCATAAAAATGGTTATACGTTTAGTGGAACCAATCACCTTTTTGTTGTACACTAGCCTCTCACGTTCTTAACACAATATTTAAAGGATTATAATTATCTCTTAATCAAACTTAGTTATCCTTATTTTTTTGTGACATTTTATAAATTTCCTTAACTTTAAGGAATAAAATATAGTTTGTTTAACTGATAAAAAAAATAAAAATAGTTTGTTTGTAAATGACTTCTTAGATATGATTGTATTCTTAAGTCTTTTGATCTCATTCACAATAATTCATATGATTCATTTGTAAATAACTTCTTAAACAAGATTTCATCTTCAAATCTTTTGATTTCAATCATAATAATTTCATATCTTCAACCTTTTTCAATCTTCCTTAAATAATAAAAACTTAATTGACATCATATGCAACTAACCTAGATGACAAATTCATCTTCTAAATGAGTTTGATTGCCTCTCCTATCTTACTTTGTTATGCTTGATATGTTTTCATTAACATGAACTTTGAGATATTGTATTAATATGAATTAAATATTTTTATACACAAAACAATAGATGTTCTTTATAATAATGAAATGTAAAACATAAATCTACTATAGATAGGTGGTGATAGGTTTAGGCTTGGCTATGAGAAATAAAATATAGGTTTGTTGTCATGAGGAGTATATCATTACAGATGGGTCATAGGGGAAAAAATAGTTATTGATTTTCTTTTATAATAGTGAATTTTGTTTTATAATGCTTTCATTAAATAAATGAATGAAATATTTTAATAATATCCACAAGACAAAAACAACATCCAATATATATAACTTATGCTCATAATCAATAATAGTATAAATCTAATAATTCACTTCAGATTAACCCTATATTTCACTATTTATCTATCAAATAAAAAAGATCTATAAAGTACATTAGTTCCCATTTTTACCATCAAGCATAGTGAGGAGGGCGAAACTCATTTTATCCATTATGTATGATGAATTGGAAGAATGTTTCAATGTCTCCAATAGAATTTTTATTTAAAACAATACAATTTCTTCACTATCACAGCTCAATATATTTTTACATCACTTTTGCTACCTATTCTAATTATAAATTCTTTACAACAATCCATTACAAATAAAAAATGCATAATTTCTTTCAAAACAATCCAATTGTTTTTTCTTCAATAACAGCAGTTTTCCATATACTATATTTTGAGCAGGAGTTATACATGTTCTATATAAGAGTTTGAGATATTTGACTGTTATTTTTAAATAGTTAGATCTGCTGTAGAATTTGTTAGCTGGTTACGTTTGTCTGATTTATATATCTGAAATATCAATACATGCTTAATTGTTTAAATTCAAAAACACTGAATAAAATTTGATTGTATCATCATTTAGTATAAGAGCTTGCTCAATATGAAGCTCGTTCATCTTTCCTGTAATCACAGCTGATTCTGTGCACCACCGAAGAATCCTCCAAGTCCAGATCCAACCCTGCTGATTCTGTGTGCATTTCTACATTCTCAAAGAAAACATTCAAATGAAGATACACAATTCCTACATTGTTTTATTCTATATCAACTTGTACGAGGATTTATAAATGTTCAACTGTTTAAATCTGAGAATCCTTAAATATAGTGAATGAATCTCAAGTTCTATTTTAGAACTTATATTAGAAGTTTTGGGAGTTAAATATCAAATTTAGATGTTTGTATACGTTAATTCTAATGTAGAAATTGTTTGGCTTTAAACATCACATGTTAATGACTGATTCCTAGACTAAAAGTGTTAAATAGTCAAAATCGACTTATTTTTTTAACCTTAATTTTTTACCTTAATGTGTGATATTTAAGCCTGACCTAAAATTTGTGAATTGGTTAACTTTTTCGTCATAAATATCAACACAACCTTGCATTTGTGATATGATTCAATGCATTCAAATGATGGATAGAAGATGTTTATACGGTATATTAAAAAAGTCTACCCTAAAATTTCCCTTGTCTGATGAAAAGTGTCAAATCTACCCAGTTTTCTCGAGTCTCTTAAGAAAATCTAAAGCAAACCTCAATGGCAACAGAATTCTGGATTTAACCTGAGAGCTATAAATGTTCCAGAGAATGCATAAATTTCAGTCGCAGTCTGGGAAATAGGGCCTAAACATAAAGGCCTCAGGGATTAAAGACAGTAGAACGTTACATGTGCACCACAACATCCACCTTAGGAAGACAACAACGAGTATAAACAAGCCAGTTAAGAGATGAGCACTGATAATTCTTTAATAATCTGAGGTGCCATCCACCTAAGGCTTTAGAGGAATCTACCACATAACCTGCTTACAAATGGAAAAATGTAGTAGTCTAAAGGTCATTTGTATGTCTCTGTTGATTTAGGATGTGTTTTCTTTTTAAATTGTATAACTATTTCCTTCTTGTAAGCATGGTACTGGATATGCAGTATAGTTTTGAATGGAAAGAGCCTATCTTGTAACTCCATAGAAAGATTGCAAGCTCTTTCATAATGGTTAAAATGTATGTATTAGTTTTACAATTTTATTATTGTTTTCTGAGTTATATCAATATTTGGGATTATAGTGCCATTAATATGTTGTTAATGTGCTTCTAGTCTTTTTGTATTACAGGCCATCACCCTTTTGCTACTTTTTTCTATCAAAAACATTTGGGATTATACATGGATTTCATTCCTATTTAAACTTTCAACAATGTCATTTTACTGAAGTTTGAACATTGATAGGAAGAAGAATAACATCACAACATCATGTTTTTATCGATAATTATTTAATAATATTAATATAAATTTTGTACATAATTTTGGTTATGGTTTCTAAAACCCCTCTTGATCATAACCACACAAAATTAAAAAAAACTAGAATTTGACTATTATTATAGAAACTAGTGGATTAGTGAATGGTCTCTTGTTAGCTTTGCTATTTGGTTAGATCAAACCTTTGTGTATTGTCACTACCTCATCTACTTCATGCATTTTCAAGTCTAGTGGGTTTTCAAATGCTTCCCTCGTAGTGTAATGTCTAGTCTAAATTGTTTGTGGCATTGAACCATTTTCTTTCTATTCTCAAAATACTATTGGTAGGTCTTTTTTTGAGCACCAATAAATCTATTCTTTCTTTTTCAAAGGCTTAATCTAAATCAACAAACCTCAACTTAGAACAACCTTTCCACTTCATTGTCATATTATTCTACCGAGTATCACTATTGTGGAGTTTACATATGAGAAGATGACAACTAGAAGAATGCATTAGAATGTATCTTCATATGTTGGTTGCACAAATTTTTGCCAGGTTAAGCTAAATGATCAGATTTAAAAAAGAAAAAAAGAAACACATACTAGGAAAAATTTTCATAGGTCTATGATAAAGGGTCTCTTCCTTTTTATCTATGGATCACCAAAGGACATGGATTTTTTTGCTTCAAGTGGGTTGTGGTCTTGGGATAGAAAAGCTTTATGCTTTAAAATATGGCTCTTGGAGTGCAATCCACTCACTCAAATTTCTCAAATATCCTAAGAGCACTTCTTTCCTTCCCCCACTGGAAAATCCATCAAGAAACTCATATCAATCTTTAAGAAAACTCATCTTTGAAATCTTGTCTCATATATGCTTGAAGCCTTGTAGAGATGAAAGGTTCTAAGTTGTTTCTCTAGTGTAAATTGGTCGCAAGTTAGCTGATGGAATTTAGAATCAATAATTAAATCATGAAGGGATTATTTTTATTAGAAGATCATGATATTCCATAGGAGACTTGACATATGCTTTCCCTCTAGCTAGAATTATAGTTCAAATAGGATTAGTAGTTTGAAGAAAGAGGCCACTTAGTGGAGGGACAAGGGTTGGCTGGGGTGGAGGAAGTTGTGAGGAGATATTTATCTAAATAGATTTGTAATTGATCAAACCCTTTCCCTTTGGAGCATAATTGTAATGCTAGGATTCCTTGATAATAACTTAACTCTTCCTCTCTAGTAGAGATTGAATGTGATTCTTTTGAGGCACCAAACATAAAGATTTATTCTCTTTTTTCCACCAAGATAAATCTCCTCCATTGAAGGACTTTGTGGTCATTTCAAAGGATGTTAATTAATATTAGGGGGTTAAAGGATAGATGAATGGATAATAGTTAAGAAGAACAAGGAATTATCTTAAAAGAAAAGGATGAGTCTCAATACAATATTGTTTTTTATTCTTATGACAAGAAGGGTTAGTTATGCTACTTACTAGGTGCCTTAGTTTAGGTAAAGGGGTGGTGAGGCTAATCATAAACGTTTGTGTAATTAAGGCATTTTACCTTGGTTAATTCACACCTAGATCCTAATTAAACTTTACTTAAGCTTACTTAGGGAATTGCATAGGAGTAGTTGGAGAAAATCCACTTAAGGTGGATTTATCATGTCATTACTTTATCATATTGATCTAATGTGGATGGGCATTTTCACCTTTGGTGGGTGATCCTACTTTTGTGGTGTTATCACACAATCAACTATCCACCTTTCATGGGGTGATAGCTTTTCATGTAACGGTTATCATGTAATGAAACAATGACACTTGTCATTGTATCATTCATTCATTTGTATACATTTTGGCTATATAACCAAGGGGATCAAATGTAATGACAACCTGATTGGTTAATTTGTATCACATTCTTGATAGGATACAAATTATTCTTGTCATATTCATTCTATCTTGCTATTGTTCTTTCTATTTGGCTTCTAGATCTTGGGTGGCTATCTCCATATCCAAATCTTACAATAAGTAATCTTTTCTCCTTGTATGATCATACATGATCACTTTACTAACTCTCATTCCCATGTCTCACCTCTTCATTAAGCTTTATAACCACATTATTAGATTTAACTTTTATCATACAAAGAATGAACTTGAAATGAAAGTTTTCTTTTAATTATTTATTTTTCTTACATTAAATATTTATTTAAATATGTTTATTTTTTAAAATAGAATACCTACCGAGTTGATTTCTTTCTTTTCATGGCTATAAATGATAGGGTATTATGGGTATGTGTGTGTACATAAATATACACACACATACACACACATGTATATATATAGAGATATCCTCCTTTGAACTATCAATAAACATAGTGATCATCCATTACGTATAAGCACAACCACTTAACCCATAGCTTTCTTAAATATATCCACTCCTTTCTTAACTTTCTACCCTTCATTAGTACGTTGTAAGTAACAATGGATGGTTTCCATTACATAGTATGCCAATGATGCCACAATCATAATTAGAAGTCTAAGACCAGGGGAAACAAAATTGGGAATTTTACAAACATCTAAGAGCCCATTGCCACACCATTAGATTGGCCATCACACATAGTGTTTACTATTCTTCTCCTACGTAAAAAATAAATACCAATAAATATGGATGAAATATTAGAATTTACTCTATAAATACATGATTAATGACCAAGAATTAATCTATTAACAAATATTGAATGACATATAATAATAGATTCAACCTAGTTTTAAACACATTTTTTTAACTTTAATTATGTAGTGACCCCAAAAATCTAGTTTGTCTAGTGTTACAACTTAACCAAACACACACTTCCATCCCTTTCATGTATAATATGGTACAACAACGATCAAAATATATTTCCATTCTATCCTCTTGTCTTATAATGACGAGTGATTTTAGTAATATTTTACTTCCAATTTATTGTGTAGGAAGTATTAATTATTTTAAGTTATGAAGGAACCTTCTTGGTCATAATAATTGTATATTCTTGAAACTTTACGATCCATCATCAAGAAAATTGGTTTTGGAGTTAGTAAATACTATTCAAATTGTTTAAATCTTTCAATACATTAACATGATTACTAATATTCTTTTATTGAATAATATCTACAACATAAGTCACTATGAAAACTACTATCATACTTTATTCTCTATAGATATGTTAATCCATAAAGGAATTAAGAGAGTCTATATATTGTTATTGTAGAATATTCAACATGGAATATTCCTCTAGATAATTTTTCTTGATGATTAGTTGTTACTTGATAATGCTTAGGTGTGCAAATATTATCCATGACACGTACTAGAATTCTAGGTAGAAAATGATAATCTAGGTGGAAATGTTGGCTATATATTGTACTTATTCCTAACCTAATCTATCCAACAACTATTGCATCTTATTGTGCTATTTTCATTAATCATTGTCAAGAGCACGTGCTTGGTTGACTTGCATGGGTCATTAGTGTTAGCAATCTATTCAAAGATTTTGGCAATTCTAATATATACAACTATGCTTGAGAAATGATATTATTAATTTTTTGATTTTTTAGTCATTTTCCCTTTTAAATTGAGTTAACGATGCTCATTATATTACCCTCTATTTTAACACTCTTTAATCCAACTTGAAAGAAATTTTTGAGACCTAGCACTAATGCATGTGCTTCGACCTTGTTGTACATTTCTTCTTTGATTGTTTTTGAAGTAGCAACAATTATTTTTCCTTCTAAATCCCTATGATACTTCTTACCCCTAAGAGGCTAATGATACCCATAGATGGATCATCAAAATTTAGTTTGACCCAACCACATGACAAAGGTTTTGTTAGTGTATTTATTTATTCGGCAATGGTAAAAAGGAAGACTTTCATTGATAATGCACCATTACCATCTTTTTAATTTCTCTTTCCTTGCCTAAATTTTCTCTCATAGTGATAGATTTTTTAGTTGTTTATGAGTCTCCATATCATACTCGAGCATCATCCATTTTGACATCCTCTACATTAGTATCAACCTTTAGGTTCACATTGGACATCCATGGTTCATGTTCTTGAATCACATATGATCCCTGATTTATCATATCAATATTTGGCACACTTTAGCATTGGCTAGGAGATCATTAAGCATCCTTCAAAGACATCATTGACATCATCATTATCTTTGGATTATGTGTGACATTTAGAAACATTCATATTTCTTCTTGCAAGTTCCTATCTGGAATGGGAAGACCATATGCAATTCTATGGAGGGGTCACATGACCTTCTCTATATTCTCTCCTATGGGGGGACATCTCACGTACTTATGTGTTAGAAGCAGTACTTGGGAGGTCATCATAAATCCTTCCTTCTATCTTCTATCTTCTTCACACTTGTACATTTTTTCTTGCATCATTTATCTTTGGAGAGAAGTTTTATTTCCCACTAGGTTTTCTCCTTTACTCCACTTATGAGAAACTATTTGTACATGGCTGCCTCACCAAGCTAGTAGTTAGGACCCATTTTTTATTATCTTGTCCTCCTAAGTTATTCTTAAGGGGGGGTGTTAGTGTATTTATTTATTTACACTTAGGCTTATAAGCTTACTTAGTCATCTATGTCTTCTTGACACTTGTTCATACCAATTATCATGATTTAAGAGTCATCTAGAGAGGTGTCAATTCCATTTCAACACCTCATCCTAGGTTTGTGGGAGGCAATATGCTACCACTCATTGAGTGTTCGGTTCAAATTTTGATTCAACCCAATCACTCTTCCTATTTGTACTTGCTACTCTAATCAATTCAATTTCAACTTTGTGCTTCTAATTTATCTCTTTAGATTTTGGTGAATTCTTCAAGTGTTCATCTTATTTCTTTTTGTTCTTTAATTATAGAATGTGATCAATCAACCTTGTAAACAAAATAGACTATTTTTAACATGCATGCATACATACATGCATACATGCATGAATGCATGCATGCATACATACATACATACATACATACATACATACATATGTACGTACGTACGTACGTACATACGATATATCAATCTTGCATTATAATCTAGTAAGTTACTCTCTTTATTTGTATGCTTGGGCATACTTAAGCATGTCATTTATAAACTTGATTTGGATTAATAATTTATTTATCATCTTCCAAATAAAGAGATCATTAAAACAAAATGCTAAAATGTGTATCACTAGAATGTATATTATCTCTTTATAATTTATACATATTTTATATTAATTAAGTGATCTAGAAGAATTTTCCCTATTATCCTTGTGTTTCATTTTTAAAAATAATATAATAATAATAATAATGATTTTTTCCTAAAAATATTAGAGCCATTGTACATCTTCCAAAATGGGTCATCCAAAAATAAAGGCTCTAAAATAAAATTAAACACCCTAACACCTTCTACATAGAGAATTATGGAAATAACAACTGACGACTTTTTTTCTTGTTTAACTTAGAGGTATCCCTGCGACTCGGTCCAACAACCAACTTTCCTTACCTTGGACTTACATGTTTCCAAGTTGGGTTTTAGTAGGGGCAAGTTGAGGCAAGAGTAATCCTTTAAGGATGTACACAATAGCCTGCAAAGTATGTGTATCAGGTTAGCTCGATCCTCGAAGAATAACTAAGAAATATTGATGAATAACGAGGACAAAAGATCCTTTACAAAAGCCAATGTCATAACAAGAAATCCAACATATGGAAAGGATACAATATTGATTACAAGAAAATTAACTAATTAACAAAATAATCAAAAATTTTAAATATACTTAGAGGACTTATGTTACTATATTTAGTGCATGAGTTTGAACTAATTATTAATATATATCTAAAAATAATTGTATGTGTAGAATGAGTAAGAGAAATGAAAAATTAAATTTATTAAAGATATGTGTTTTCTTTCTTTCTAAGAAGATTTGAACTTAGCATTATGTAAGAATACATTATTAGCTAATGATTTTAAACTTGATAAATTTTATATCATAAAATTATATAAAAAATATTATTATAATATTTAAACTAAATTAAAATTTTATGTTTAAAATTAAAATATTCATAATATTATAAATTAAATTGTTTTGTACACTTCAAATTAAAATGTAAAAGATATTTATTTTAAATAAATAAGAATTGTCTAATAATATATTTTAAATGTATAAGAGAATGAGACTTGCTTTTAATTTAATTTAGTTTAATTTTAATAAAATAATAATAATAAATTGAGGATGGGGTAGATAAGTTCTAAAAAACATGAAAATACTTATATAAAAATAATTTGACATATGAAGAATATTTTACTTATATATGTGTTTTTTTAGATACTTTTGTAAATGAAATTATTTGATTTAATAAGATATGCATATGACTTTTTCAAAATAAGATTATTAATTAAATATATTTTATTTAGATTATATTAAGTATTATATTAAAAATATAATTTTGTATATATTTAATTTTATTTTACATTTATCTTGGATAAATCTAATTAATTAAGAAAAATAGTTTTAGGTGAAATTAACATAAGGAGATTCAGTTTCAATTTCAAACTATGATTTTATATATATAGGTAATTTTCTAAAAATAGAAATATTGTAAAAATACATTTAGTTAATTAATCAGTGATATTGGTGCGACACTGATATTATGACTTCATGCATTATTATAGAAAGCTTTCACAAACCAAGCTATGCCCAAGCCCAACAATAGATTATAATTCTATGCAGGCGTACTTTATAGTTGTTCTTTTATTAATATGCAAAAGAAGAAAATCAATCACTAAAAGAACCACTTTTTTAAATACTCTAGGAATGGGATTACCTCCAAGTGCATTGGATAAAGGAATCATATAGCCCTCTAATAATCTAGAGTGCATTGAATAAGTGATAACTACATAGAGTGCATTAAATAAGTGATAGCTACCCTTCTCCATACTGCAAAGTGTATTGGATAAGTGATAGCCACCTTAACCCATAACCTAAAATATATTGAATAAACTTTTTAATGTGATTGATGATATTGACACAACATACCCTCTTACATAAGTAAAGAAGATTGACCACATAACATCATGTCTACCACATACTCTAAAGTGCACTAGATAAGTGATAGACATCCTACCCCATAACCTAAAATATATTTAATAAATTTTTTAACATGGTTGATGATATTGACACGACATACCTTCCTACATAAATAGAGAAGATTGACCATATAACCCCATATCTACCACACATCAAACGACCCCAAACCCAAAAAAAACTCTTATAGACTTTCAAACATTATCAATAGAAAGTTAATAAAGACAACCCAGATTAGAGTTTCCACATCTCCAGATTACCATCTTCACCATATGTTACTATTCATTAAGAAAATCTAATTTGATAGCTATTTTCAGTTCTAAACTTTGTCTCAACTTTTGAGAAGTGGGTATATTGCATAAATCTGGAGATCACCATCTTCACCCTACATTACTATTCATAAAAGAAAATCTAATTTGGTAGCTATTTTCAATTTTATACTTTGTCTCAACTTTTGAGAAGTGGGTATATTGCATAAATCTAGAGATCACCATCTTCACCCTATGTTACTATGGATAAAAGAAAATCTAATTTGGTAGCTATTTTGAATTCTAAACTTTGTCTCAACTTTTGAGAAGTGGGTATATTTCGCAAATCTAGAGATCGCCATCTTTACCCTATGTTACTATTCATAAAAGAAAATCTAATTTGGTAGCTATTTTCAATTCTAAACTTTGTCTCAACTTTAGAGAAGTGGGTATATTGCATAAAGCTATCTCCACCCTATCTTACTATTCATAAAAGAAAATCTAATTTGATAGCTATTTTCAATTCTAAACTTTATCTCAACTTTTGAAAAGTGGATATATTGCATAAATCTCAAGATTACCATCTTCACCCTACATTACTATTCATAAAAGAAAATCTAATTTGATAGCTATTTTCAATCTTACACTTTGTCTCAACTTTTAGGAAGTGGGTATGTTGCACTGTCAAGTCAGTCGACCAAAAAAACCTATCTAAATTCAGATAAGTATGAACAGGAAGAACAGTGAAGTAGTTCCAGTCAAAATTGACATTTTGCCGGCTAGCCCAAACTTTTGATCTCGAAATCCACCAATTTCCCATGAAGATGTCATATCAATCGTGTAAAGAAGAATCACCTGCTCACGTGTAGTTCAAGTTTGGCCAGGCAATGAGCGTACATGGTTATGGATGGATGCCCATTTGGCTATCTTCTTTTGAGATAATAAATATTCCTGTGCGGCTTTAAAAGGACAGTTTACACAGTCTGAAAATACCCATCTTTCATTTTGTTCCTCCTCAATTATTCCCCACAAACTTTTCCCATTCCCACCATCACCCAACTTACCTTTTGTTTTGATGCAAATAAGAAGATGACTGAGACAAATGAAATATCTGCATAATGACAGACATTTGAGGCAAAGTAAAATGCTTTTCTTCACGTAGTGGTTAGAGATTCTTGACGTAAAATTTGTGGGCCATGATAATGGAGAAGTTATTACAGCCTTTTTTTGTCTCATGGAATGTAATTTAATGGGCATCACGTGGGGTATCCCCAAATTTTGATTTTATCAACCACTCTATCATGTCGTCTACGTGATGGGACGTCCCAAATTATCGAACACTCAACTGGTCTGCTTATACTCATCGTCCGTCAATTCACGGCAAAAAATCTCTGTATTTACTGTGTTTTTGTGTATTTGTTTGTATATTCGAAATGCCGATTTGTTCTCCGTGGTGAGGTAATTGTGTTAAATCATTTGATTTCGTTCAAACTCGGAGGAATATAATCATACGTGCATGCATTGCATTCATCTTTTTAACAGTGAAAAGGATCTTTTCTGTCTTTATATTTTGTCTTTTTCTTCGCTTTTTCACACGGAGTTGTGATGATAGCGATGGAAGGATGGGACTGCAATTTAACCCAATTTAAGCAAAAGCGTTGCTTGATTATGAATCCTAAGCTATGGTTCATATGCGATTTCCCAAAAGAATAACTTTCAGTATTTTAATGGGGATTTTTTTTGACAATTTTGTATAAAAATTGTTTGGGTTTCCTAAACGAATAACTTTCAGTATTTTGATGGACATTTTTACAATATTGTTTTCATATTTATATATCTGGATTTGACTGTATTGATTTTTTTAATTATTGGATCACATTTTATGATTCATGGTCAGAATAAATAAAATTAAAGAATAACTTTTAATACTATAAATTCTGGTATAATTAATCTGTGGGTTCTAGTTTTCCCATAGAACAAAATGTCGTAGAATGCATTCAATCTATAAAAACTTAATGGTGGAATTTGCATCTTTTAAAGATTTTGGGTTTAAGATTTTATGATTTTATGATTTTACAATCCAGTTAAAGTAATCCTAAACCCAAAAATTCATCAACATTTTGGATTACCCTCTATGATCTATCATTGGAATGAAAGAGAATTTAAGAATAACTTTAAGACTGTAAACTTTGGTATAATTAATCTGTGGGTTCTTTTCCCATGGAACAAAATACCTTAGAATAGCATTTTATCCATGAAAACTTATGGTGGAATTTGCATCTTTCAAAGACTTTGAGTTTAAGTTTATAAGACCCAATTACTTCCTAATGTTGTCCCCTGGAATAATGCTTTAGAATAGCATTCAAACCCCAGAATTTGCATCTTTCAAAGACTTTGAGTTTAAGATTCAATTACTTTCTAATAATAGTAATGATTTATAACGGATTTATAAAAGAATAACTTTCAGTATCTTAATAATAGTACAAACTTTGGTATAATTAATCTGTTGGTTCTTGTCTCGTGGAACAAAATACTTTAAATAACATTCTATTCATGAAAACTTATGATGGAATTTGCATCTTTCAAAGATTTTGGGTTTAAGTTTTTAAGACCCAATTACTTTCTAATGTTTCCCCCTGGAACAATGCTTTAGAATAGCATTCAAATCGTGGAATTTGCACCTTTCAAAGAGACTTTGGGTTTAAGATTTTAAGATCCAATTACTTTCTAAGGTTAAGTAATGATTTATAATGGATTTATAAAAGAATAACTTTCAGTATCTTAATAATAGAACATTTCTATAATTTATATAATTATATTTATGTTTTTGTATTTGATTGTGTATCCATCTCTTATCATCAATATTTTAGATCATATTTCATGATCCATCATCAGAATGAAAGAAAACTCAAGAATAACTTTCAGTACTGTCAACTTTGGTAGAATCAATCTAAATTCTTATCCGATGGAACAAAATATCTTAGAATAACATTCAATCCATGAAAGCTTAATGGTGGAATTTGCATCTTTCAAAGACTTCGGCCTTAAGATTATAATACCCAATTAAGCTTAGTAATGCTAGAATCTTTCAAAGACTTTGGAATTAAGACCCAATTAAACTTAATAGCCCTGGAATTTGCATCTCTGAAAGACTTTGGCCTTATTGACTTTGATCTTATTTTAAGACCCAATTAAACTAAGTAGTGCTAGAATCTGCATCTTTCAAAGACTTTAGAACTAAGATTTTAAAATCCAATTAAACTTAGTAGCCCTGGAATTTGCATCTCTGAAAGACTTTGGTCTTATTGACTTTGATCTTATTTTAAAACCAAATTAAACTAAGTAGTGGTAGAATCTGCATCTTTCAAAGACTTTAAGATTTTAAGACCCAATTACATTTTATTCTTGCATAACTATGGCGAACAATTATTATGGGTTGAAATGATAGAATAGGATATGATAGGACAGGATACTCTCTCTGACCTGAATAAAGGCTGATTCATTCCATACCTCTGTATACCTATTACTTGAGAATGAGCATTTTATTTTATTTTGGGTAAAGAGGAGCATCTATTTTGAATTAATACGATGCCCACTGTCTACGGTTTGCTGCTTTTTCCAAGCATTTTAAACTCTGGAAATATGCAAAACTTCATTCTAATGAAAAATGAAAATGACATTATGCATGTTTACAGTGGAGGAAATTGGGGAAATCGAGATGAGGTACAAGAGATACAGCGCGGTCAGAGCAATTTGCAGAATTCATTTCGTATGCAGCAGAACTCCATGCATTTATTAGAGGTATGTCGTACTTTATTCTTGGACTTATCGAGATAAAAAGAGCAACTTTGTTTTGAATTTAAGTAGAGGCTATCAAATTCCTTTTTGACTTAAAATCCAGAGATTTTTTTTAAAACAAGAAAAGTGACAAAAGTTGGCTACAGTTGCCCGAACATGGAATTCATTATTTTCACGCTGGTTTTCTTTGAACTTAAGAGAGCGCCAGAGAATTTTTTACTTTATTCTGTCCTTTTTTTTGTTTGGAGAAACAAAAGTTTTTTAATTTGCATTCAAGGCATATTACAAAATGCCGGCACAGGAATCGTACGATGACCCACTTTAGATTAAGCAAAAGGAATCCCCTAAAACACTTAATATGCCAAATCAATGGTGGCCCGCAGTCCAACAGAATAAAAGTTATAGCCAGAAACAGAAATCTGATTTAAAAATTTTGTTTGGATTTAAAAGTTGATGGTATGTTTATGATTGTTTCAGTTTAGAGATAGTAAATTTTCATAATCTATGAACTGTTGCTGTTATGCTTCTGGGTAAGATTGTGTGAAAATTTTCACATCAACATTTTGGATCATACTTTCTCATCCTGATGATGGATCATGGAATATGATCCAAAACGTTGATGTAAAAATTATTTCAGCTATCAAAGAATTATTTTTTACCCAATTTTTATATTGAAGATGAGGTCCCACTGCTAGATACGATTCATTTTTAATTCTGAATTAAAGAGATGTGAACATAAACTCGTGTTCTAATATCAGATAAGTTATGTATGTCAACATAAGCTCGCACTTGATGGTCTGCAGAAATTGGCTTTCTGTTGTCTGACTAACGGTTTTTGGTTGGCATAGCTTATCTTGTATATCAGCTATTCATTTTCGCAAAGGGTTTCTGGTCCCTTCGAAACCTATTCTATTCATTCATCAAAAATATAACACGTGCTCTCATATCAGATAAGCTCATGCACTCATGTCGACATAAGCTCATGCCTGATTGTTTATTGATTTGTAAAAATTGACTTTCTATTGTTTGACTCATCAATTTTTTTTTGACATAGCTTATCTTTTATATCAACTATTAATTTTTATAAAAGGTTATGGGCCCTTCAAAACCTACTCTATTCTTACATAAAAAAAATAAGCTTGTACTTCAGATAACAAAATACCTTCATAGATATTATAAAGCAGTCCTGATTTGATTAATTGGACTATATAAGACTTAGACAATTCTATTAACAAGCTTAAAATAACATTGATTAAGATAACTGGATTGAAAAGTAAACCCTGAGCATAGAATAATAGGGCAAAGAATCTAATGTTACGAGCTTCATTGTCAAAGCTATTATTTTGGTGACGTGGAAAAGTTGATCTTGATAATGGTGCTCTCTTTGACATGACTCTCAGGCAAAAGATCCATTGGCCTTAAACCATGCTGCCACGAGATATTCCTCTGCAATTCAGGACTGAAAATCCGAGGAGATCGCAGGAAAAGAACATAAATGAATCAAACACTGAATTGAATTGGTATTGAAATGTCAGATGGAGTTGTGATGGCGAGGAATGCTTATATACTAAATGTGCAACATGTGGACATGAAACCCATGAAACATTTTACAGCTTTTCCATTGTCAAATGGGCATTTGATTTCATCACTGAATTGAATTGGTATTGAAATGTCAGGTGGAGTTTTGATGGCGGTGAACAAGTGCACAGAAATTGTATATGCTTACAGTGCAAGATTTGTACAGGAAATCTATCAAACATTTTACAGCTTTTCCATTGTCAAATGGGCATTGATTTCATCCATATTTCCAATGTTATACAGCTGTGCATAGCAGACCCAAGTCAAGGCTGTGGGGTAAGACATATGATATGGAGGAGAAAATTGGTGGTGAAGGTACATCAGGAATTATACAGATGGGTTTGTTGTGATACACAGAAATCTATGTAAACCCTAAATACTATTATCAGTTGGTGTAAGCTGGAAAACTTTTGCACTGGCCTCAATGTGTGCTGTTAGTGCTGTTTGAATCGTTTCCCACTGACAGAAGAATAAAAAAAAAACTTTAAAACTGGAGGATACCTAAAAATTATAGGAGGATTTCCAGGGCTAGGTTGACCGGGTTTGAGGAATATCATTTAACAATAATTCATACTGCCATATTGCTGTAAACCATTTTCCCCATGGTTTGATAGAAAGATAACACGCATTGGATCTCCTTTTTCAATAAGCACAAATGGCATCTTGAAACCTAGATGAAGCTCCCACTTTTTCTTTTTTTCTTCTTCTTTTTCTAATTATCTTGTCAGAAGTTTGTCCTGCCTAGGAAGAGCCATCAGAATACTTGGGTGTTTTGTTTATTGAGAGGATGCCACACACGTTGCTATGTCTGCACCTTCCTATCTTTAGGTACTTGAGTGCAGATTGAAATATTGATTTCCATAGTAAGGATTGCAATCTGTTGATGTTCAGGTTTTTCACATTAGGTGATCAAAATGACTTTGCATCAATGAAGGATATACGAGAGGCACCTTCTCATATGGGATGATGTCGAGATTGTTTAGACTAATTTGGTGGAATGAATATTCTTTCAGTCGGTTCTTAGTCAAAGAGGTTCAGTCTAAAATTTGTGCTCTTAAATCAGATATTTAAAACAATTTTGTAGATGAAAATCGCTCCATAAAAATAATTATAATCTTATCATATAAACAATGTAGACTATTATAAAGATTTATAATTTTAATAATATTAAGTAATTATATCAATTTAAATTTTCTCCTCTATATTAATTTTTAATGTTTGTCTGATGTCAATATGTACTTGATGCATTTGTGTATAAAAAATTGTTTGACATATAATGTGAAAAATCTCTTTAATAACTTTTTCTTGTTATATAAAATCTTCTGGAAATCTTACCATATGAGATTCTTGAGGCTCTTTAGGCACTTTATGTGAAGAAATAAAATAAAGGCCTTCTCCAAAATCTCCTCAACAAGGCAACATGGTATTTTTTGTTCTTCTATTTATCATAACATAGATATATACCGACATACCTTCACCTCCATATCTAGTGATAAATTGATCTTTATACATATCATTAGAATGTATACATATTCATACAAGATAGATCAAAAGTGACCCATATTCTTTGAGGAATATGAGGGGTGTAATTGGAATTGACTAAGATACAAGAATCACCAATGGTCCCATAACTCAGCATGAAGCTAAGATTAGGATAATTTGAATTGAGTATAAATATTAATTGCAACAAAGGGTGTCATCTGTTAGCCAATTTTAGCATTAGTGTAGTTCATAATGAGCTGAGAAAACACAAATTGTGTGCCTGCCAGTATCTTGTAGTGTATTGGTTAATCTCAAAGGTACTCAAAGGTAGTAATTGTGTTTGCATGAGTTCAAACCCAGCCATGAGGGAAGAAGATTCATAACATAGGCTATTTGGGCATTTCAACTATTATGTTAAAGGAATGAGTAAATGCACAGAACGACCAACAATTGATGTTTATGCATTGGACAAAATTGTTGATAGGAGATATTATGTACCAAAAAAGGAATCCAAAGACTCTCACAATGCAAGGGAAGATTGCATGGAAAATAAATCTAAAAAAAGATTCATAATCCAAGGGAAGATTACATAGAAAATAACTCAAGAAATTGTACAACACATGTAAAATACATAGAAAAGTAGAATTTTTTTTTGAGTAATGCAAGTTTGCTCGCAATTTTTTGAGTATTGTTCTCACAAATAGGGGTTAGATGATAGAACTAGTTCCTTTTGATTGTTGAATTATTCTCAACACATTGCTTCAATTGATGTAGCTATTTCAAATAGGATGAAATATGCTTCCTTCACCTCTTCTAACCCATAAATCCCCTTCCTCCACCTCTTCTAACTCAAACTTGGTTTATATCTTATTCTCTTCTATTGATTCTTGGTGTCACTCTCTTTTTCTCAACAAAATCAAGCTATAAAGATTCACCTCCCTTCCATTGCCTACAAGAAACCTTGATTAGTTCCTTTTTTGTTCTAATCATAGTACCCACCATTAATTCTACAATCCACCCTTCCTCATTCCTTAACTCAAAAAATCCACTCTTTACAGATTCTAATTTATGCTACTTTGTACTAGTATTACTGTATATTGTCACGTTTGAATCATATCTCCTAACTTAGACTATTTCTACTCCTTCCTTGTATGAACCATAATATTTTCAAGTAGTGCTTCAACCAAACATCCTATTGCTAATGTATTCTCCATATAGAAACTTATTCATTCCCTTTTTACACACGACAACCTCATCTATGACATGGCGTCCTAAAATAATGTCTCAATACTTTGTCTCCTCTCCTTCTATAGGTGATCTATTAGACAAGCTATGTGTTCCACCTTATCACAAGGTTTTACACTACTATGTATGTTAGTCCATGCTTTGTATACTTCTTCCTCTCTATATCAATCATCTTAGTTATCTTTCAAGTCATCTGGTCTTCCAATTTTTTGAAAACTCTTATATACATAATAATCTTTTTTATTATTTTCAAGATACTCTTACTCACCATTGCCTTCTTCTCTTCTTCATTGAGACCTCTACTCTAGCATCTATTACTACTAAATCAATCATTAAGAGAACACTCTTTACTAGGAAACATCTCTCCCATTATTAAAGAATTCAAATCACCAACTTAGTCTGTTCATAGCTAATAAGGGGGTAGGTAGGGAAAGATGAGTCCAGATGTATGAGTTTAATATATAAATTGGCTAAATAAATTATCAAGAAGAACAACATAAATCTTCTTGATTCTCTTTCTCAAGGTTCATCTTCTTCTTCCAAATTCATTAGAGGGAAATGAAAGGCATTGGTTGCAATTTCCACTTACTTATTTGAGTCATGAATTATTGGTTCTAGTGCTTCACATATATGGCCTCTTCAAGATATTTGTCTGAGAATTTCATGTTTTTTTTATCGACTCTCATGGGTGATAATTATTTAGTAGATATTTGGGGTATTAGATCTATTTATATGGGTGAATGGACATTCAAATATGTTCATTTTGTTATCGTCTAGTCAACATCTCTCCTTTTTATCTATTAGATTATGCACACAATCACAAGTAAAAAGGATAATTTTACTCTACTTTTCCTTATAATTCAAGAACTAGAAGATCAACCTTAGTTGTAGTTGGAAAGGTTAATCACTAATCTAGTTTGTAAAACTTTTCTCACTTTGTCCAAGAACTTCTTCAACAATAGTTTTTAATAACAGTAATTATATGACTAAATTTTGACATGGGTTGTCGACCATATCAACTACCATTATTTTCAACACTTGAGTCAATGGGCTACACAACTTCCTAAAATTCACCCAAAAGATGGGGTTTTCTGAGTTACACAACTTCCTAAAATTCACCCTTTTGATGGGGCTTTCTAGGGATACATCATGGGGAAACATCACAAAGATAATTTTGAAAAGGAAAATTTTCGCAAGATCACAAGTTTTATATTTAGTTCACAAGAATATATCAGGCCCCTTCTCTTCTATATTTTATCAAAGACCAATATGTATAAATACAATCAGTGACGATTTCTCTATATTCACATGGGCCTACTTTATTTGACATAATAGTGCAGTGTTTGAAAACATTCTTGGCTTCATGGATCTTGTAGAGAAACATTTCATGCAAGTCATCAAAATCCTTTAGATAGAATTAGATAGTGTGAAATATGTGAATCACTACTTTGAAGAAATTTTTAGTAATATTATTCCTTAATCTCTAGATTTATATAGTCAACATGTATAAAAAGATTGTAAAGTTGAAGAATATTTAATCTTGGAAGAAATGGACAAGTAGATGATTTTCTCACAAAATCACTTATTTTGCATAATTAGGTTGAGGTCATAAAATAAGCTAACTAAATCCCAACAATCATTATCCACAAAGCATTCAAAGCTATCACTCTTTTGGAAACTAGAAATGGTATTAAACTCATACTTAAGAATTTCATATTTTTTGACACTCCTAAACATAGGTCCATAGTCCCATATAGACAAATGCAAGGATTTGGAACCACAAAATAAGGCTTGCATTTTTGTGGGATATGTACATGATGTTAAAGAGTATTCATTATTCCATCCTAATACTCACAAGTTGATCATTATTAGGAGTGTACGCTTATTTCTTCTATATTATTTTCCTTCACTTCTCCTTTCTTTACTTTGAATTCATTTCTTGTGGTGATGTAGACTACCCACCTCATTTAATTTGCATCTTTAATATAGAGGATTCTCATGTTTATTCCTTCTTTACCTATTTAGGCTTGCTAGAATCTATCTAGCTAGCATTGTTTCTAGTTGAAGATCATTTAGATTCTTAGAGGATATTGTCACATCATTAGATAATCATTTTTTTTTAATCAGTAATAGATGACATGATTTTTATTAAAAGTATGAGAGTCAAGAGACACATGGCCTGAACCACAGGTAGTAACAAAAAGGGTACCACCATCCTTGGCAAAACATTAACAAAAGAGTCCATAACTGAAAACAAAACAAAAAGAAATGATCATTAACCATACACATACATATTCTTAAAGGAACCCCTTTCCTCAGTATGCGATCAAAGGGTCATATCAAAGGTAGCGACGATCGCTTTCCTCTCCCTTTTCCTTGTAACAATATGTCATCCATCTTCAACTCAAGCAACTTCTTTCTCCCAATCATAAGATTTGTTGATGGGAGGCTGCCCATATTCCTTTGAAAATGTAATCTCTTGTAGAATTTGTTCTTCCCCTTCTGGGACAACCTCTGGCATTTGAGGGCCAAATGCCCTACATTTCTATCTTCCCTTTGGGGTGGCAACACCATTATTCTGTTGCAAAACCTTGTCTATCCCCTTCGAATTATAAAGGTTGTTCAGTGATGTTGGTTGTGCATCTTGCACGATGTCTCCTGTAGGCTTATGAATTTGTTTTCCCATGACAACCTAAGAAAAAATCTTTTTCTTTTCCACTTTGTTTTCCACCCTATAGTGTTGTAAAGTGGCATCTTTCCACCAAGAAGTAGTCTTTTGCATAGTCATTTTGTCACATTTTGTAGCCAGGTGACCAACTTGAAAGCATTTCCTACATCTAAAGGGAAATCCTTCATAGTCCAGAGTTTGTACCCAACATCCTTTGGATGTTTTAATCTTGATTTCTACTGGGAGTCCATCAGAAGTGTCCATTTCTACTAATAAGAGATCATAGGTCGATTGGAAGAGATTTGAGGACTCCTCATCCACTGTAAGAAAAACACCCAAAGAATCCCTAATCACTTCAAGACATGAATCAAACCATAAATGAAGAGGGAGATAAGGGAGTCTTACCCAAATTGGAATCTTGGAGAAGGATTCAGAATTTGGGCAAAAATATGGATGCCAGGGCTTCAACATCAAAGGGTTCCTATCCTCCCAACACCAAAAATGTTCACAGAGTATCTTATTTCTGTCTTGAATATTTTTGAACACTATAATAAAAAACCCTTTTGCAGCCGAATAGATCTAGACACAACCCTCCAACATAGGCTCCTAGTTATCAGATATCTAGGTGTGAAGTTCCTACAAGCTTGGCCATAGTCCTCGAAACCAACTGATCAACCCTAGTTCGAAAAAAACTAAAATATTATGCATAACTTCCTCATTAGCCTCAAAGTCTAAATCTACACACATATCCTTAGTAGAAGCCAATGCAGAAAGACCCCAAGAAGCGTTCGTGTGAGAAGCCAACCCATTTTGGGCAAAACATTTTGAAGTGGCTTGAGACCTATGCCGAGAAGTCACGCTTCCTTGTTAAGTGTTGACAGCCCCATCACATCCCACCTTCTGTTGAAAGCTACTATTCACGGTGTTGGAATAAGGAGAGATAGGTACTAAGAGGGGAGGGGTGAATTAGTGCCCACAAAAAACTTTAACTCATTAACCTTTTAGATCTACAACAACAAATAGTGATAACCTTCCAAAATAACTTGCATCCAATACATGTATCATTCATCCATTCAGTAAATAACATGAAATCAACAACATGACAATCACATAACACAATTATTTTGGTAACGTAGAAACCCTTGTTATAAGGTAAAAACCGCGGTGGGGATGACACCCACAAATTCTTCACTACTATAGATAAAAAAGGTTTTCCTGTTAGGGCTACAAGTTTTGATCACTTCTGGTGATCTTACCCTGTTAGGAGTAACATATTAGATCAGCTAGATCTACCTAGTTATAGGATTTTAACAACACTAATGAAGTGTGCACTTGGTTAAGAGATTTACATAAGACTATCAAGTCTACTCTGTTAAGAGATTTAGCCAAAAACTCTATTACAATTTTTAGAAAGCAATAGGCAATTATCTTCTAATGACAACTTGATTGTTTGATACAAATCTATAAAGTACTGACAAAATATCGCTATGATGTATCTCTGCTCTAAACTACTTAGTTAGCTTGCCCTAATTCTGCTTAATTTGATAAAATTATGAATACTGATATGCTCTGTCAACTGATAGACTTGAAGTTAGGCAAGTGCTTCAAGTGCTCCTTAATTCATACATCAGTTCACATCACAAGTGATGCAAACATACATTTATATAGCATACTGCTTTATGCCGCTTAACAAAATTAGGTTACACATCTTAGACAAAACCCTAAGATCTACGGTATAGAAAAATGACCTAGATCAAACTATTACATAAGATATACATTGCGTTTAATGAGTATCTTGACAATAAATATTCCTCGATCTTGGTAAACCATTTTTTGATTTGTTGTAACCATTTGCATAGAAGAATGTGCCATTTTTGATTACTATGCCATTTCTGTGATCATTGGTAAACACTGTATAAACTGCTTGGTGTATATTGGTGCTCGGTGTTTACTATCGCTCAGTGTTGGTGTCTACTGGTGCTCGGTAAACTGTCTGATGCTCGGTATATATGCTTAACCGACTGGTCTATTTTGCTTCTAGTTACCAACTAGCTCAATTTAAGTAACCGACTGATATTGGAGATAACCTTTGATACTAATGACAACTTTTAATGCTCAATAGAGATAACACACGGCTCCAGCATCATTCTGCGCTCCTGCAAAATACAAATGGGAACTCTTTGATGAGATCCATTTTCCACACTCAGATCTATCACCTTGCACCAGAGTCTTCTGGTCTGTCAACCATTGTCCTTGGACCTTGGAGTGATGAATCTCCAGTTTAAAAAATGACCTCTTATCGCTGCATTCAAAGCAAAAAATCTGCCCCACTGTGCTTAACTTCATCAAAAGATTTACCTAAGAGCCCAGATGAAGCATGGGAGGGATGGCGTGAGATCTTTACCCTATTTTTGGGAAGGGAAAAGGAAACCCTAGCGCCCAAACAAGGAGAGTGCAGACCATTCCAAAATGCCATTTTTTTATATCATTAGATAATCATTATGTTTATATTGTTATTGCTTCAAATCTATAATATTTCATAAAGTATCTAGCATTGTTTCTAGTTGGGGATCATTTAGATAGTTACCTGTTTGGTCACATCATTAGACAATTCTTATGTTTACATTGCAATTTCTTCAAATATATAATATTTACATAAAGTATCTAGTATTTTTGAATGACATCTCTACAATACTAGATAATTTGTGAAAATATTATATAGATTTGAATTAGTGACAATTCCTCATTAAGGAATCACATAAGTATTTAAATCCACTTCCAAAGTATTGAAAATTGGTTTGATGTGAGTGGATCCATTACACCCAAATGTATTTTGGGTGATGTAACTAATAAGTTCAAAGAATGAATTTGTGGCAAAACATTTTTGTCAAGCTCTAAACATTGATTTCACAACTTGAGACATTTCTAGTATTTCTAAAATGAACTTAGTTTGATTGACTTTCACCATAGTCTTTTCTTGTTATTGGGATGTAAACTAAATAGATGTGAATATTGATTTTATTTCATGAGGATCTTCAAGAGGAGATTTTTACAGAGTAATTTTCATGAGGATTTATTCATTATATTTACTTGGTACATGTAGACTTCAAAATATCTCCATAACCTCAAATAATCTCCTTGGTCTTGGTAGGATAAAATGAATTCACTCCTTTCCCTAGGTTCCTCTTGGTACTCAAATTTGAATATGTATATTTTTTATAAGATGATGTCATCTTTTTTCCTATATTGATGATCTCATCATCACTAGCAATTTTTCATCCATCATTGGTTTGACAAAGTTATCTGTATAAAATATAGTCTTCATGAATTTATCTAGGATTGTTTACACTAAATTCTTGGCTTTAAAGGCACTTTGTCAAATTTTGGAATAAGTCTAGCACATCCAAAATAATTCTCTTGGTCTTCTTCTATGGTTTCACATGATTGACTATTAGCCTACAATAACTCCCTTTCTTTCAAGAGTGAACCTTAAGACTATATTTTCCACTCCATTAGTTGATACCACTTTATATTTTCAACTTATTTGGAGCCTTATCTACATGAATCACACATGTCTTGGAATTTATTATACTATTAGGATAGTTTCTTTTTTTACACAAAAATTGCAAGAGTATCATTGCATTAAAGATGCCAAGAAAATATGACAATAGGTCTAGATGAAACAAATACATAAGGGATTCATTACACCATACAAAGATACAAATTTAGTAGGAAAATTTGATTTATGTTGTATAAGAACTTTCAATAATCATCTAAGTGCAAGGAAATTAGATTGAATCTACATTAAACAATAGAGAGAAACCGTGAAAATAGAAATAAATCTACATAAAATGTATAGAGCATTGTCAAGAGAGAAAATATATACATTAGAACAACCCTCTAAAGAAAAAAATATAATCCTAAAAGAGTCTTCTCAATATATTTATCTTCAAGGAGATGATTGTAGTACAATCATAGAGTCTCATTACTTCTTCAATCTCTAGAGTTAGTTTGATAGCTCATAACATTGTAATAGAATTCACATACAATCTCCATCTCACACTCTCAACTTATATACTATAAACTTATTGAAAAAAGAAATAGTTTCTCAAAACCATGAATGAAATCCTAGTCAAACTATTCCATGATAGATCTACACACACCTTCCAAGAGTAAATCCTCCAAAAATAGAATATAGATCTCAAAGATTACTGGTGATCCCTAAAACTAAGGGGGTCCAATTTAACTCTAGAATATTCCATATAGAATGAATAATTACACTTACACACCTTTGACATGATTATTTTTTAGATTGTCAAAGATGTTCTTCCTAGTCCACTATGTAGCTCCATTTAAATATACTCTTAGAAATGTCATAACAATTAACTTACAAGTGATACTAGTGTTTCATTTATGGAATCCAATGGATTCCTCCAAATATGTCACCTATTTTATTAGTGTCAAATATTACAATAACATCAAGAATATTATATTTTCTTAGGATTTTCAATGGAAAAATGCCTAGTCCTAACAATCTCTTAGTTGTTGTATGCATTATAAAAGAGAAACACACTTCCAAAAAAATGGATTAATTGTTAATAGCTTGAATTCCCATAGCCACCCTATAATATCCATACTCCTTTGTGCTTATAGGATTCATCAACACATCTGGGGTATCTATTAGAATACCCACCTTCTCAATTATAATTCTCTTTCCCTCTAATATGTCATGTACAAAATGATATTGCACATTAATATTCTTTATCCACAAATTAAAAAAATGTTTCCTTACGAAGTTGACGACACCTCTTTTATCACACTAAATTTTCATTGTATATAGACTCAATCGAATATCTGAACACAATCTTTGAAGCCACATTGCTTCCCTACAAATATAAGTAGTTTTCATATACTCTACCTATATTTTTGAAAGAGAAACCATACATTTTCTCTTTCTTATCAAACTTATTACACTATCAAACAAGTAAAAAATATAAAATTTGTAGACATCCTACTATTCACCTCTTTCTTATTTTGAATCTTGGAAGATTATCCCCTAAAGAGTACCTTAACATGTGCATAAGCTTTGGGGTTTCTTAAATGACCAAAATGTGACTCAATATATTGCTTTAGTATGAGGGGGAAAGGGGAGAAGTAATTAAAATAATACATGTAGTGTTGAAGGTGGGAAGAATACATAGAAGGGGTTGTGCTCTTTACATTTATTTGAAATTATTTATAATTTATCAATTCTCACCAGCCAATCAAATAATTTATTCCATTCACTATTTTGGTCTTGTTAGGTCCACAAATATGTTGGTAGTGCGTCAATGTCCCTCACAGGATTCACAACATGGTTTAACCACCTCCATTGGATTCTCTAATTCTAGTGGTTGTATCAGGCATTGATAGGTTGATCTTTTGGTGCAACGACAACCACTACTTGTAACAAGTGGTATCAGAGTTTGGTCATAGGTTTGAATCTTCCTAGGCCCCAGTGCGTGACACTGGGAGGGGGATTGTTGGCAATGCGCTAGTGTCCCTCACAAGATTCATGACATGGCTTAACCACCTCATGTGCATTCTATAATTCTAGTTGTTATATTGGACATTGATAGGTTGATCTTTTGGTGCAATGACAACCACTACTTGTAACAAAATATAGAAATTTTTCCTATATCACATAGTCAGTATTGTGTTAGAGCCTCATAATCCCAAGGCACTTGCTTTACCCCAACTCTAATCTAGTTAACAAAAGAATAATGATCATACCAGGGTTGTCTAGATTTAGTAAAATCCTACCATTTTTACTAAAACTAGTTAGTAGACACCATTTGGTAATGTTGTAACTTGACTCAAAGAATTTCCATGCATCTCTAAAACCATTCTATTATGATTTAGATTAATATGCATACTAGAATTAGGCTATATTTCATTAGGGAGATTTATTGTTAGAGGTAGTGCGACCTAAGGATTTGGTGTTGAGATGCATTTAACTTCTTGTAAATCAAAGCTTTTTGCAAGAGGATTTATATGTCATAGATCATGTCTTAGTTTTCTTTGTTAAGGCTTTAACAAATAATGTGATAAGTAATTATCGTAGTTGATGTGGTATAAATAATAAGGTGATTCAACAATGTAACTTAAAATAGGTAAATTTGATACTCGATAAAAATAGGATGTATTTTACATATAATGGTGTATGAAAAATGGGTATCAAGAACATAAATTTGAGGGGAAACAATAGAGTTCGATGTATTTATTTGTAGAATATAAATGTATGTTCTATGCTATTAGTTTTTTAAATGAATGTCATAGGGTTTCAATCAACACATTGTCCTTATATATTTGTTGTCCTTCTCAATAAGGTCATCCAATGTAGAAAAATATAGAATTTTTTGAAGTGTAACAAATACAATTGAAAACCATCTTCATTGTATTCTAATACTTCTTATTTATACTGGACTCCTACTACTTGGATAATGTCAACTATATGATTGACCATAACATATATCAAGATACTAGCTATAGTTGCACAATGGATGTGTGACATGTCTTCAATCACATTATGTGGCATATAACACTAGATCTAACTAAAATATTTGATTCCATAGGAATGAGAATATTGCCTATTTTACAATATTACATCCTAAATCAATACAAAATTGAGTCAGTGTACTTTCTCTAGCTTAGCCAAAGTTTTTATCCCCATCCTTAAAATAAACTTAACAACTCTTAAATTATTCATATCATGCTGTAGTAAAAGATATGACTTTGAAACTATAATTGAACCTTATTATTATTGATCAACAAATTGCCATAAACATAAATATGAACAAAAAACTAATTACTTATCTACTTATAGTAAATATATTGACCTGATATATCTCAAACAATTCCCAATTTCAAAGCATGTCAATCAAATTCTTGATACTACTTTTTTGGGATTGTAAAAGGGGTTCTTCAAATTACAAACTATGTCCACTTTATCTTTTACTTCAAAGTGATTTGGATGTTTCATGTAGTTTTAATCATGTAGAAGCTAATGCAAGAAAGCTTCTTTGGTATCTAGTTTCTTAAGCTCAATATTAAATTTAAAAATAATAAATAAATAAAATCTAATGAATGTAAGTTTTGGAATAAGAGAGAAACCGATCTTTCGCCACTAATATTGCCTTACATTCTATTTTACTTCTTGAAAATCGATTTATAGGAAAATCATTAACTTACCTTAGGCAACTGTGCAAGGTCTCATGTATTGTACTTTTTCGACATTTAATCAACACCTTGTTCATGAACTTCCTCTATGAATTCTTATGTTTAGACTTTGTTGCCTTATTAATAGTTAGTAGATAAAGGAAAAATAAAATAGAAATAAGATAGGTGAACCTTTTTAAGTTCTTCTTTTATTGAGTACACCTCCTCATGAGTGACATGTAAGGCTCTCTTTTTTTCCTTTCTTTGAATCCCCATTTGAATCAATTTCCTCATTAGAACATTCTAAACTTTTAGTTTATTCTTAGGTGTAGTCTTCTCAACCATTTGATCTAATTGTACCAATAATTTCTCCTTGTCTATAGGATCTAAAGGTTCAAGAGAAGATTGATTTCTAAAGATCACATTCTAGCTTCACACAATCTTTTCTATCTCAATATTCCAAATCTTCTATTAATTAACTCCATAACATTACCTAAGAAGAAACACTTCTATTCATTGAAATCAACTTAATTTCCTTTTCCCTTAAGAACACTTATATGCTTTACAACAAAAAAATATTGATGTACTATGATGCTTCTTACCAATTAAAAATTCCTTAGGGTTTTTGTCCAATAGAGCTAAACAAGGATATTTTCTAGTTAAATATAACAAGTTATGTTGTCAATTCCCATAAGTTCTAATCCAAACTAGCTTGATTAAGCATACTTCTAACTTTCTCCATTGACAAGATGTTCACTCTATCCAAAACTCCATTCAATTGAGAGGTTTATGGAGTTATATTATCCCTCACAATGTCACTTCCCCAATTGAAGCTATCGAAATTCGTTGAGTATAATTTTCCATCATTGTTTATCCTTGCAACCTTGATCTTTTTAAGTCTAGTTCTTTCAAGAGATTGTAACTCGTTAAACTTTGAGAAGACAACAAATTTCTCCATGAGAAGGAGCATCCATGTTTTTCAGAGACATCATCAATACAAGAAACATATAGTATAAAGAATCTCCAAGTGAAGGTACACCAACATGATGATATACATCACTATGCATCAAATGTTCAAAATTCATATAGATAAAATAGAGCTCAAGTACAACTTGACATTATTTCATGCTCTATAAACACAATTTTCAAAAGAATAAATCAATGAAGACCTTTCTCACTAATGTGGCCCATGCATTCATGTCACAAATGTACAAGAAGAGTTTGAAGTTGACATATATGTTGATCCTTACAAACACTTACATGTTGTATGAGAGCACAACATTCTACTATTTTATATTATCTTATTTGATTTATATTTGTTACATAAATTCAATGTAATTCCAACGTTCCTTTTTATGTTAATAAATTGAATTTTCTATTAAAATAAATATTTTTAAAATTTAAATAATTTTATAATTATTTTCTAAAATAAAATAAGAACAAATTATTTATCACTTTTATGCATAAATAAAAAAATTATAATTAAGTTTTTAACTATTTAATATTTAAATAAAAAGTTATCACTCTTAAAACATTTGAATTGATTGCATCTATCTTCCAAATCATATTTCTCACATTCCCTATAATAATGAATAACTAAGTTAAGCATATGTTGAATGATGCTAGCAGTTAGTCTTAGTGCTGACAACAGAAGCTGTAGACATGTCAAATGTAGCTAGTTTGGTATCAATTAAGTTCCAGTTAGGTGTCAAGTGTAGAATCCAGGATACCAAGAATTAGTTATGAGTTTGCAATCTACAAATGTAATTTGTCCATTTTGATGTATAAAAGTAGTGAAGCAAGTTACTCTTACTATATCTGTTTTGCTTAAGGTTTTTGAAGGGGCTGTATTCTGCTCATTTATCAGTTTTAATGGATGTCTTGTTGTAGGGAGGATGTTGGAGATTTGTAGATATTTAAAACAACATTTGTAGTATGTTTTGGATTAAGGAAAAAATAGGTTTTAACGGCGAAAATACAACCATCGAACCAGCACTCAAAACCAGACAAAAAACCAATAAAACAGAAAGAACCAAAACACCAGACAGGAACGTTTGTAATATGTTGGGATGTGTTAGATGTGGGAAAAAATTCAGTACATTAAGAGGGAGGTGTTGAAATAATGAACAAGACAAATAAACTGACAATTAGTTTCAGTGATGATGAAAGTAATATGGACGTGTTAAAAACAATTAGTTTTCTGTAATCAATTCCAATTTAAATGTCAAATATAAACCCATTTTATATAAACTTGTTGAACTACTTTCAAACTATAGATTATAATCCTTCAAAATACAGTAATTTTCTGTTAAAATAAAATATTTTACTGTTAATATTCAGTGTTATCAATTGAAGCATTTTTAGTGGATATTGTGGTAGCTCATGATAATAGACTAGACTGAGAAATTCTTTCTGCAAAGTTGTAATCTACTAGTTGCAAACATGAAGAATAGGCTTGATCCATCCCCTACATTTTGTTGCATAAAATCTTCTGTATACTCTCAATCTTTATTGATCTTTACCTTCTGTACATCATGTTGGTGTGACTTTTGTAACTAAAAATTTATTAGTTTGTGTCACTTTTGTGTGACTTGTACGTTGTGTGCATTCTTTACATTTTTAGTTTGTGAATTCTTGTATCTTGAAATGATAAATTTCTAGTTCAATAATTTTTTTATTTCAATACTTTACAAAGCTAACTAACCAACACCTTAAATGTTATTGTAGGTGAATAGTAATAATCAAAAGCTGAATCAGCATTTGAATTTGCATCGAGTGGCAGATGGATTTCAGGAAAATAGCAGAGAAAACCCACATTCAAATTTCAATACTTCATCTTTGTCACAGTTAGTCTCGTCCCAAGTTAATATAATACCTAAAAACCCTAATTTAGAGTTCACTCTGGGCAGGCCGGGTTGGCAAGGTGAACATTCCATCTCCTTACAATGAAGTCTTTAAAAGAAATTGAATAATCTATCCATTAACCCATTCAAAAATTTTGTAATTGGTATTGAAAACTGCTGAAGGTTTTCTTACATGGTATGCAGATCTTAAGCAAACATAAGGATACTGGAGTATTGCTAGAACTATATTGAATTCAACAAATATATATGTTATGAGCGAAAGGAGAAGTTATATTTAGAACCAGAAAGAAGGTCAAGAAGGCAATTTTTTTCCAGGTTTCTTCCTCAGACTTTCTTCCCAATCAGTCCAATCATGGAGATACATCACATGTATTCAAACTAAAAATGGTGATAAAAATTCAAGAGAGGTTCCACGCACAAGGTGGCATAAGGGGTGTATCTTACGCTTTTAAATTCTTGGATGCACTTTGTAACATGGGTTGAACATTATTGTTATGAAAGTGGCAGCAAATGGCAAGTCAAAAGCCCTTTCTTATATACAGTATAAATGTAGATCTTGTAATGGCCTTTCAGTGCCATCTCCAAGAAAAGATAGATGTGAGAAGGGTGTTTATGGCTTCTCACACATGGCTGTATCATAAGATTGTAAGCAAGTAACGTCTATTGAATTTGATGTCATTCCTCTTTGAGGAGGAGAAGAACACATGTATGTATGTATTCAAGAGTATATAGGCAGCTTCATGCCATTTTGTGATGTTAATGAAAATCCCAAAATTTTAGTAATCCACAAATAACTTTGTCATCAATATATTGGGAAACTTTGATACGTGCTATTATTGGGTAATCAAATTTGGATATAACAACATTAGAAACATTC
Source organism: Chamaecyparis obtusa (assembly GCA_027943335.1). NCBI lineage: Eukaryota > Viridiplantae > Streptophyta > Pinopsida > Cupressales > Cupressaceae > Chamaecyparis > Chamaecyparis obtusa. Next base: position 60,983 of record BSBK01000403.1, read on the forward strand.
AATTGTATTAATGTTGGGTAATCAAATAGGAATAGAACAGCATGTTTTCATTCTATTAATTCAAACAATGCTATACTTATTATTCTATATTTATATTATAAGAAATGAGAAACAACAATTGTAATGACAATGACAATATAACAAGAAATGATATTTATATTCTGCATACATGTTTCATTCCTCTGAATTCTTCTGAGTTGGGAGCACTAGCAGAATTCAGAGGAACTAAACATGAAGAACTGGTAACATATCATGGAGTTTTGCGTTGGATGTTAATAAATTTATAATGCTTGCCAGACAGATGACCAGATTTAATTTGCCTTCAGTTGTAACTCGATTCATGATGTCTTCCATCGACCCCTCTTGGCCTCTAGAATTCAATCTTGTTTATGCATTTGGAGATTCTAAACTGGGAGTGAAACAAGCTCTCAAATGGTACTCCTACCATGATAAAAGATTGAACAACTACCATAATAGAGTATCTGATCTTATAGAGAGCTTTGATGGTACTTATTATTCAGCTCATCAATGGAGCCAAGAATCATGTAGCTAACGCTTTGAATCAAGTTGCCAGTACTTTGGAACCATTGACACTTTATAATCTTGAGAAGTTTATGGTGGAGCTCACCCCTATGCTCTCGACCCCATATAATGAACTACTCATTTTTAGGTATTTAAGGATTACAAGGGTTACGAGGCAAGGTTTATATTTAATAAATTAGTTGGTAATCTATTTATTTAGCTTCTTAGTGGGTAGGAAGTTTTAATGTAAAGGGAAAAATAATGATTTTATAAAGTCAAAATAAAATCTATTATTTTTGTTATTATTGTAATGTAAATTTTGAATTGTTCTATTAAGGATATTTTGGATTTTATCAATAATTCTAATATATTTGCTACCCAAGTCATTGATGAAGTAGACCCTGAAAGGTGGATATAGAAATAGTGTTGTACAAAAAAACTAATATCACTATGTGAGGGATGTTTTAGCTAGAAATGATCTTTGATTAGGATAAGTTCGGTTCACAAAAGAAACATATAGAATCGAGAAGAAGGCAAGTGTGTACCTCATGATTAGAGTATGATTTTAATAAGGTTTTTATTGGTGTTAGTGAATTTCAAGAAAAGGAAGAAATTGTCAAGTCTTTGAAAGACTATTATGATTTTATTGTATGGAGCTATGAAGTTCTCATAACATATGTCATGTCAATCATTACACACACCATACTCTTGAAGCCTCTGATAAAGCCTTTTGTCAATGACAAGACTAGTCAATGCTTTATTGGAATCCTTGATATTTTAGGAGGTGGGGAGATTATTGTTTGTGTGAATTATTTTTCCAATTTTCCATTCAAGATTGGTTGCAAACATGTGCATATGGGAAAAAAATGGCAATATCAAATTGTGTAGAGTTTTCATAATTTGAATAGGGCTTTTGTGAGGCCCCTCCTTCAGCTGATATTCATATCACACTTTTTGATATTGTTATGACCTTGATAGGTGGTTTATGTTATTGTTGGATATTGCTAATGCATTGGGGAGATTGCTGGATACATTTAATATGTTTAATCACTACGTTGAGTGATGTTGGAGTTAAGATTGTTGTCATTTGTGTTTTGTCACTGATGTCAACATATATTTTTGTGAAGAGAACATACTGGTTATTACAGTGTATGGATACTGTACGGATGTTTCGGAACATGCGAATGTTGGAGATTTGTCAGCAGGCCAATACTGACTGTATGTTTGTCATTGATGACATCATATGGAAAGTAGCATGCGTGGAAGTCTTATGCAGTAAGCTTTCAATATATGTAGCATGGACATGATATCAGCATGATATCATGGGCGCAGAGGTTAACTATTAGTACAGATAGTTATATAGTGCAGCTTGTTAGGAATAAGGTGTCTCAACCTTGGATAATTCCTATTCTTATTATTTGTTTTGTAAATGTATTTTTTACAAATAATGTAATTAAGTGTGAGTGTACATGTCTAGTTGGCATGTTGATGTGTCACTCCACTTGATGTGTCGGCATCTTGTGCGTAAGGAGATCATGACTGAAATGGTCATGATGGATTCCTATGACGCGTAAGAAAAATTTAAGGAATGTGCTATGACAGGTGTAAGAGCATCTTATGACTTGGGCCTATTTGGGCTCCCAAGAAGAAGTGGTTGTTGTGTGTAAGAGAATATGCCAAAAATAGGTTGGTATGACAGATTCTCTTACACTTCTCTTGTGACCGTTATTTTTTGGCAGATTCTATGACAAGCTGTCATAGTCTATTCTAGGGATGGACGCCTATTCTTGGGATTGCATGTAACAACTATGTACATGTGGCTTTGTGCATGGGTCTTGGTGGTTGTGCCTATTTTTGGGTCTAGAGGAGTCTATATATATGATGCTGCTCCTATGGGAGAGATATAACAGAAATTTAAGTCTTGTTGGCTTTGTCTCTCATTTCCTAAAAGAACTTGCATTGCAAGTGTATTGTAATCTTTGTGTTGAAGATAATACATTGTGCAGGTTTTGGAGTGCTGGGGTTTTTTACCGAAAGGTTTTCCCCAGGGTATATCATTGTGTCATTCTCTATTTTTCTGTATGCATGATATGTGGTTGCAATATCTTTGTTAAAGTAGTTAACGAATCTAAAATTGTAAGGATTTATAAGAATTTGCACAATACTCTCCTATAGAGATTAGCGTAGGAAGCTGTTTCCGCACCTGAGTTTCCTTACAAGTGGTATCAGAGCTTGATCAACTTTTGATCCTAGTTGTTGGGTAGGGTTTTTTCTTTGAGCTGATCTTAAGTTTGAGTGGGAGTTTTTTGCAGAGCATTCTGAATCTTATTTGCAGATTGAGATGGCAAGTTCATCATATGGAAGAATGGAGGTGGAGAAATTTAATGGCACTAATTTTGAGTTGTGGAAACTCAAGATGGAAGACATGTTGGAAGATCGTGACCTTTGGGAAGTGACTTCAAGTGCTACAAGACTAGTAACTATAGCTCAAGCAGATTGGGATATCAAAGACCGTAAAGCTAAGGGTCTCATAAGACTCTATTTAACCGATGCAGTCCTTCTGAATGTTCTAGATGAGAAAATCGCAAATAGTTTGTGGGAAAGACTTGCGGCCATGTATCAAGCCAAATCTCTGGTGAACAAGTTGTTCCTGAGGAAGAAGTTGTACTCTCTGCGAATGGAGGAAGGTGGATCCTTAACGGATCATTTAAATGCATTTAATCTGCTGGCTGCACAGTTGACATCAGCTGGTGTCAAGTTAGAGGAGGAGGATCGTTGCTACACACTTTTGTGTTCTTTACCAGATTCATGGGACCATCTTGTGATTGCTCTCGGAAGAACTTTAGTCACCTTCAAAATGGATGATGTGGTGTCTTCACTGCTATCAGAGGAGATGCAGAGAAAGGCTTCCGTTTCAGAAAAAGAAGCCCTTGCTGTTCGTGGGAGATCCATTGAAAGAGGGAAGAAAAATGACAATAAGTCTGAGAATAAGGGTAGATCCAAATCCCGTGGGAAGTCAAAGACTTCCAATAAGTCCAAGGCAAAATGTTGGAACTGTGATAAATCTGGGCACTTCCGTAAAGACTGCAAAGAGCCGAAGAAGAAGAAGAAAGGTTCAAATTCAGCTTCAGAAAGATCTCAAGAAGATGGCGATGCATTCATCGCAGCTTTGGCAGCCCATGCATCTAATGATGTGTGGTTGGTTGACTCGGGCACATCTTTTCACATGACCTCTCATCGAAACTGGTTCTCAAAATATGAAGAGTTCGATGGTGGAAAGGTGTACTTGGGTGATGATTCTCACCTAAAGATAGTTGGACGTGGAAGGGTCACTATCAAATTTCTTGATGGATGAGTAAAGGGAATCAATGGAGTTATGCACATTTCGAGTTTGGCACAAAACCTATTATCTGTAAGTATGTTGAATGATGTAGGTGTGCAAGTTGTTTTTTCGAAAGAAGGATGCAAGATGATGAGAGGATCGATAGTGCTTGAAAGGGGTACTAGGAGAGGTACCTTATTTCAGCTAGATGCATGTATTCCTCTATGTAATAGTTCTTCATCCTCACCATCTGAACAAGTAGTGAAGAAGTCTGTGGCTATTGGTTCTGATGGTAGTGCAAACACTTTGGAAGGTAAGCTTCTTGCAGAAAAGACAATGTTGTGGCATATGAGATTTGGCCACATTGGTGAAAAGGGTCTCAGAACCCTGAAAAATAAAAATCTCATTGAGGGGTTAAATGATTGCAATCTCGAGTTCAACTTCTGCAAACACTGTGTCTATGGTAAACAAAATTGTGTTCAGTTTTACTCTAGTTCTCACAAATCTTCTGATGTTTTGGATCTTATTCATTCTGATGTATTTGGTCATGTAAAAGTTCCTTCAATCTCCAAGTCTGTATTTTTTGTATCTTTCATAGATGATTACAGTAGAAGGACGTGGATTTATTTCCTTAAAAGTAAGACACGAGTCTTTAGTCGGTTCAAGGAATTTAAAGCTCTTGTAGAGAATCAGACTAGTAAGAAGATTAAGTGTGTGAGAATTGACAATGGTGGTGAGTTTTGCTCAGCAGAGTTTGAACAGTTCTGTAAAGAACAAGGTATCGAGAGGCATAAGACAACTCCCTATACCCCACAGCAAAATGGAGTTGCAGAGAGAATGAACAGGACACTGATGGAGAAGGCTAGGAGTATGCTTAGTGGAGCTAGTTTAGAACAAAGGTTTTGGGCCGAAGCTGTGGCCACTGCTTGCTATCTGGTTAACAAATCTCCTACATCAGCCCTTGTTGGTAAGACACCCATGGAGGTGTGGTCTAGTAAGAAGCCTTCAATTAGACATCTTCATGTTTTTAGTTGTGAAGCTTATGCACATGTTCCAAAGGAGAAAAGATCTAAGTTGGAAAACAAAGCTGTTAAATGTATTTTCATCGGATACAGTGCTGGTGTGAAAGGATACAAGCTTTGGGATCCTATGACTAGTAAGGTGTTGTATAGTAGAAATGTTATTTTCAGAGAGCTAACATCTTCTCCTATTGTGCTACAACCAGATGAAAAAGAAAAGGAAAAAGATGTTGTTCAGTTGCCTCCTACCCCTGAGAAGACTGAACAGAGAGACCATGTTGGGCCTAATGATGAGGAGAGCTCTAGCAACTCTGATAGTTCAGAAGAAGAGGAAGAACAACCTCAACCGCAACCCTTGAGGAGATCCATGAGAGAAAGAAAGCAACCAGAAAGGTTTGGTTATTCTATGTTAGATTCCAGTTGTGCCTTTGCTTTGATTACTAACACTGATGAGCCTAGATCTGTGAAAGAGGCTTTGGGCATGGAAGATGCAGGTTCCTGGATTGAGGCTATGGATGATGAGATGGCTTCATTGGAGAAAAACAAAACTTGGGACCTTGTACCTTTGCCTAAAGGGAGAAAATCTATTGGCTGTAAATGGGTGTTTAAGAAGAAATTCTGTGCAGATGGCAGTGTTGAAAGGTATAAAGCTAGATTGGTTGCAAAGGGGTATTCACAAGTAGAGGGAATAGATTATGGTGAAATATTCTCTCCTGTTGCAAAGTTGACATCCATTAGATTTTTGTTAGCTCTTGCTGCATCATATGATTTAGAGATAGAATAGATGGATGTGAAGACAACTTTCCTTCATGGTGATTTGGAGGAAGAGATTTATATGTCACAGCCTGAGCACTACATTGTTAAAGGTAAAGAATCCTTAGTTTGCAGATTAAAGAAATCTCTATATGGTTTGAAGCAATCTCCTAGGATGTGGTACCTTAAGTTTGATGCCTTTGTGTTGTCAATTGGATTTGTAAGATCAAAATCAGATCATTGTGTTTATTTCAGAGTTGAAAATGATCACCTTCTTATTGTTGCATTATATGTTGATGATATGTTGCTATTTGGGAAGGGTAAGGGTATGATTTCTGATTTTAAATCTCAGTTGTCAGCACAGTTTGAGATGAAAGATCTTGGGGCAGCTAGGTACATCTTGGGTATGGAAATCAGTAGAGATAGGTCTAACAGAAAACTTTGGTTGAGTCAGAGTAAGTATGTGAAGTCTCTATTGGACAGGTTCAGCATGGCAGATTGTAGACCACTATGTGTTCCTATTTCTGTGGGAACAAAGTTATCTGTAGATGATTGTCCAAAATCTCCTAGTGAGGTGAAGGACATGAGTAGAGTACCTTATGCTAGTGCAGTTGGCAGTCTTATGTACGCTATGGTCTGTATTAGACTAGACATTGCCCAAGCAGTGGGAGTCCTAAGTCAGTTTATGGCTAATCCTGAACGGGTACATTGGGATGCAGTTAAGTGAGTATTCAGATATTTGAGGGGTACATCAGATTACTCCATATGTTATCATGGTAACTCTTCTGGATCTCCGCATTGAGTTTGTATTCGTGGGTTTGTGGATTCAGATTGGGCAGGTGATATTGATAGCAGGAGATCCACCAGTGCTTATGTGTTCACTATGTTTGGTGGTGCCATCAGTTGGATGAGTAAGCGACAACCTGTGGTTGCTTTGTCCACTACAAAAGCTGAGTACATGGCTGCTACTCATGCTTGTAAAGAAGCCATTTGGCTTATAAGATTGTGTTCTAATGTTGGTGTTGATGTAGAACATATTACTATTTGGTGTGATAGTCAGAGCACTATTTGCCTTGCAAAGAATCCAACTTTCCATGCTAGAACGAAGCACATTGATGTGCAGTTTCACTTTGTGAGAGATATGGTGGAAGATGGAAAGGTAAATTTGGAGAAGGTAGATACTGTGAAGAATGTTGCAGATGCATTAACGAAACCAGTGGGCACTGAGAAGTTCAGATGGTGTTCAGAGTCTATGGGCCTTTTGGCCTATAGCGGTTAAAGTTCCTGTTATGTTCCTGTTGCTCTTACAAGGTGTTCGACAATTCGGAGAATGTTAGGAATAAGGTGTCTCAACCTTGGATAATTCCTATTCTTATTATTTGTTTTGTAAATGCATCTTTTGCAAATAATGTAATTAAGTGTGAGTGTACATGTCTAGTTGGCATGTTGATGTGTCACTCCACTTGATGTGTCGGCATCTTGTGCGTAAGGAGATCATGACTGAAACAGTCATGATGGATTCCTATGATGCGTAAGAACTATTTAAGGAATGTGCTATGATAGGTGTAAGAGCATCTTATGACTTGGGCCTATTTGGGCACCCAAGAAGAAGTGGTTGGTGTGTATAAGAGAATATGCCAAAAATAGGTTGGTATGACAGATTCTCTTACACTTCTCTTATGACCGTTATTTTTTGGTGGATTCTATGACAAGCTGTCATAGTCTATTCTAGGGATGGACGCCTATTCTTGGGATTGCATGTAACAACTATGTACATGTGGCTTTGTGCATGGGTCTTGGTGGTTGTGCCTATTTTTGGGTCCAGAGGAGTCTATATATATGATGCTGCTCCTATGGGAGATATATAACAGAAATTTAAGTCTTGTTGGCTTTGTCTCTCATTTCCTAAAAGAACTTGCATTGCAAGTGTATTGTAATCTTTGTGTTGAAGATAATACATTGTGCAGGTTTTGGAGTGCTGGGGTTTTTTACCGAAAGGTTTTCCCCAGGGTATATCATTGTGTCATTCTCTATTTTTCTGTATGCATGATATGTGGTTGCAATATCTTTGTTAAAGTAGTTAATGAATCTAAAATTGTAAGGATTTATAAGAATTTTCACAATACTCTCCTATAGAGATTAGCGTAGGAAGCTGTTTCCGCACCTGAGTTTCCTTACACAACTGGTGTCAGCAGTGTTCCTGACTGAGTCACAGACAGTGTTCTGAGTATGGTTGTCCATATAGTTATCATGGAGCCTTGTACGCTTGGATATATGTTGAAGACGTGTTATTGATGTTTTAGTTATGGACGCATAGTCTGATGATGAACGCAAGTAAAGTTATGTAGTCGTTATTGGCCAGTAGCAGTTTCTTGTGTTTGTTCAGAAGAGCTGACAGAGATTTTATTGGTTCTTAAGTTGCACCTATCTTGAGGGTATGCGCCCTTGGAGTTAAGCTTGGAGAAGTGTTATTGATGTTTGGTTAAGAGTGTATAAGATAATTTAGCCTACAGAGAAAGCTTCAGTTGTTTTGGTAGAGCCGACAGTGTGTAGCATTTTTCTACAATTATTTTATTAGACAAGTCCCAGAATGTGTTGCATGCATAGTAGAGCCGATAGAATGTTTATTGGAGTTTGTTATGGCTTCTCTAATATGATTTCAAGGTGGTTCTAATAGGCCGACTTGATTATATCATTTGGAGGAAAGATATTTATAGGAAGTCATTTGTGATTGCTTGAGTGTGGTTCATGGTTGATTAAGCAGAGTAGAGAAGAGTGTATGAAGTGTTGAACCATCAAAAGAGGGTCTATGTTACCAAGTAAAGTACTTATGCTATTCATTGGAATTGATCTAGGCAATAGGTCAAAGCGCAGTTCACCAAGATCTAGATATAGTGTGTATCTATTATTCAGAATGTTGTAGCCTTTGCCCATTTGAGCAGTGAGCTCTCAGACAGTGCGTCCTCTCCCTTAATAGGGGAAATTATAAAAGACTCCTAACAGGGTCTGACCCTTGAGCAGGTCTATTGTACTTAATATATTGTAAAGCTACTCCTAATAGGGTAAAGGATCTTCTAACAAGGATCATTATACACTAGTACAAAATATTAGTGGGTATCAAGTCCCACCGGGGTTTTTACCTATTTGGGTTTCTCCGTAACCGAAACATTGGTGTTGTGTTCATGTGTTATTTCATTGTGTTTATGCTTTATGTTTAAGTATACTTAATTGGATAAAGAATTGAATCTTGTAGATAACTGATTCACCCCCCCCCCCTTCCCTCTCAGTTATTTCTTGGGACTATTCCTAACAATTGGTATCAGAGCCAAGTGCCTCAGAGAGAAATTTTAATAGCTTGAGGTTGATCAGATGGCATACTTTAGAAAAGAAAGTCCTAAGTTTGATGGAGAGAATTATCTTGATTGGAAGAACAAGATGGTGACTCATTTGCAGTGCATTGCTTTTGAAGTTTTTAATGTAACCATCAAAGCAGCCAAGATTCCTACCTTAGAAGACCTTGCAAAAGATGATGCTACTAACACACAAAAGGAATTGTTTCATCAAAATGCTATTGCTAAAGGATCCCTTATCAACACCCTTTCCGATGGTGAATTTTCAGAAGTAAAAAAGATAGATACAACCCACAAAATATGGAAGCACCTAGAAGACATATTTGAAGGAGACAAACAAGCAAATGATGCACGTAGAAAGACATGGAAGAAAAGGTACAATGCATTAGAGATGCTACCTAAGGAAAACATCAGAGCTTACAATCAGAGGATTAATGAAGCAATTGCTGGAATCAGGAACAATGGTGGAGAGATTTCAGAAGAAGATATTATGGATAAGTTGATGACTACGCTTACTCAAAAATATGAAAGCAAGATCAACATCCTTGATGAGACCATGCAGCTTACATCAAATTTCAAGAGAGAGACCTTGATTAGCAAAATCTCAGCTTTTGATATTTCAAGATTGAAGACAGAACCAAAGAGTGAGACAACTTTCAAAGCAACAGTTCATGGTAAGAAATCTGCAAACACTTCTTGGTAATTTTGATGATGATGAAGAGAAAACATTAGATGATTTTATTTCTATGATTTCCAAAAGAGAAAAGAAAGGAAAAGGAAAATATGAAGGTCAATTTCCATTTAAGTGCTTTTCATGTAATAAGATCGATCACTTTGCATCAAAGTGTCCCACTAGAGCTAGAAAATTCAAAAAGGATTACAAGCCTAAGTATTCTAAGGAATGCTACTATGCTAGAGATGGAGTTTCAGATGAAGAATCTAGTGAAGAAGAAATTGGATTCATTGCTATTGTAGACAAAATGAATAACAAGAAAATTCATGAAGACAAGAAAGAGAATCAAGAGCTAGCATTTATTTCACAAGCTGACATAAGGACATACTGGATTATAGATAGTGGTTGTTCACATCACATGACAGGTGATAAAGGCAGGGTTGTTCATTTGGACAAATACAATGGCGGTATGGCCAAATTTGGAGACAACACTCCTAAACCAAAAGTTGGTAGAGGAGCCATCACTTTGGATGGAAAGAACAGTACTAATGATGTTCTTTATGTTGACGGTTTGAAACATAACCTTCTCAGTGTTGGACAACTACTTGGAAAAGGTTATTGTTGCCATATATTTTACTCATTCTTAGATTGGAGACCTAATTACTAGATGATGCTACAATACCCTAGTTTGTGTTATTAGGTGATCTTCTTTAATTTTGTGTTCATTTCATTTTGAAGAGTACATGAAAGTAAAAGGAAATGAATAGCATCTAAAGCTACACATGCATGTTTGTATACTGTACAAATAGAAAAGAACTAAAAGAAAGAAGCATCTATCTGAGTTGACACAGGCCATGAGCATAGCCGTTACCAGAATTGAATGAATGAGTATACATATATAGAAAGAAAATGATTAAATACTAGGGTACCAGACATTGCCTGGTAGTGGTGTCCAGATCCGGTCCTGTCCAGAGAGCTCCTGAGATCTAGAACCTGTAAGAAGAGAGGAAGAGATATGGGTTAGCTCCAATGGATCTATGCAATGGCTGGTATCACAATATCTATAGAATGCATATGTACACTCAGCCAAGCACCTCTGACAAAGGCCATGCTCGGGGCATGTGCATGAGGCTCCAAAGAACAAAAGAGGCACCATGTTTTCACTGACGTGTTTGTTTCATGTGAAAATATAGGAGGAGCTGATCGAATAATGAATCCAATGAATGACCTGGGCCCTTGATGCGGATCATGATAGAAAAACCTCAATTTTTATGTCGATGATCGCATCAAGGGCCAAGAGCACCCATTGTATAAACAAGGGAACATCCAAATGGTGCAGCATCAATGACAATCATGAAACAGATCATGGAAGCAAAGAAGAAACCATGAAGGGAAAATGGTAGGGTGATTACAAGGCATTGTAGCACAAAATACAAACATGAGCTTGACATCTCCCAAGAATATCAAATAAATCTCATTAAACATAATGAATCATTGTCAAAATAGAGAAATGGAGCAGGGTACACAATCTGCATACTAAAGAAAGGAGCATTGTAGCCTGGAATGTGTCTCAAATATGCATTTAATGAAATATGCTATGACATGAGGAGTTCTTTGAGCCATACTGGAGATATACTCAAGGATGGACAACAAATGATAAAAAATATAGTGTACCAAAGCAATTACATTCAATGAACAACAATGACAGGGTACACCAACAGTAAATAAATTATGTCACGGTTCTAAACATGGATGCCCCTGTTCCAAGGTTGTAAGCCATTCAAACCCATAACATCTCAACAAAGAATGCAGATAACAAAGGAAATGTTCATGGGCTATAACTACACCAACAAGCATGTTAATAATATGCTACAACAACCAGTAAAATAGTGGCAAGCATTAACAAATGTGTTGTGAGCCAACGAGCATTAGTATGGAAACATTAGAAAAGGCACAGATCAAGATGTCTAATAATCAAGTGATAGAACCATGAGGATCAAGGCAATTCCAAAGATAATAGACATTGCAGATAGTGGTACTGGCAACAAGTTTCACAATACAATAGTGAGATAGCAAATGTCATGCATCATCTCTGATAATATGGGTACAGCAACAAGGACAATAACTTGCAAGCAGCGACACCCTGGCACAATGCTTTTGTTTCTCCTAGGATTCCATACAGTGAAATGTAAGGAATTCAAACATAGCATCCAAGTGGAGATTGGACACCAGGGCTGGTGTTATCACAGGGTGCGGGTTCAATACAATTATCATGCAAAGCTTCAAAACAGTCACCAAAGGAAAACAAACATTGCCAGTAATAACAACGAGCACCAAGTTGTCAAAGCAAGACATGGCGACCAGCTTGAGGATCATGGGATCCAAGAAGGATTAACAAATGATCACATTTCCTAACCCACAGGCCATGATTAGCAACACCAGCAAGTGGACATGGAAGAAATAGCTCGTGGCTCTCTGATGGTACTGGCACACAATGCTGAATGTAAATGCCATGAATATATCAAATGAAACAATTTTTTATGGGCTACACCTACAGTGCCCAAATAGCAGTGTGCAGAGCAATCTCATATAAAAATATGATGCCAAACAATAGGCATGCGCTGTATACAAATCTTGATGCTCTGGCACACTGCTCACGAGCCATCTAGCATTTCATGAGAAGCTCGAATGTCATTATCACATTGAAAGAAAAGAATCAAGAAACAGATGCATAAAGCATGGATACAACACATGCTTAAGATTCACAACATGGTCAAAGGAAAACATGGATAGGGAACCCAATACTACAATGCCTTAACAAATTGGTCAGCGGGCTTTCCCAAAGCACAACTCAATGGTTTATGAATATTCAAATAGTGAGCTCGAGGGATTATCATGGGTTGCCCTTGCTAGCGGTACTTCAACATATGGAGCAATGCACAACTCATGGGTCGTGCAAACCCTAGCTTCACAAGATTAGACAGTGAGCACTAATGGTTGATAAAGACAATAAAGTACCAATAGCATGGAGATACAAGGGTGAACACATGACGCATCTTGCTATGCCACCATGAGCTAGGACATGACATGATAAATACAAAATAGTGCCTCCGCACATATGGAACCAGGTTTCAACAGTAGCGTGAATGGTGAGAGCCTCAACAATAAGCAATTGATTCATCCAGTGCCCAAGTTAATCATAGACCACATGCTATTACGGTGGTAATCAATATAGTATGCAATGTCCTCAAAGGCCGAGGGGATCACCATAAATCAAATTGCAGAATACCCTAACAGAGCATAACACAATGCCACTGGACCAATAAACAATGAATCAAATAATGCATTGATGCCCTTAGGGCCATACAAGACATGAAGCCAATAAATACAATCCAATCAAAGTCATGCATAGATCAGGCACAAGTCATTGAATCAAAATGTAGCGATGCTATTATCCAAAGGAAATCAAATATAGAGTTGCTAGCTTCATATGAACCATGCCCTACTTAAAATGATTGCAAAACAATAACAGTGGGCCTTGTTTTTATGAAGTGTTGTATTCATTAGGTTGAATACACACTTATAGACATGAATAATAGAAGATGCATTTGAAAGATAACAAAAAATGATACATAATAGTGCCCTCGCAGATGTAAGGAAATAAAATGTAATGTTGGTGCCTTCGAAAGCAGACAATGAGATGAAGAATGAAAGATAAACTAGTGCCTACCTCGATAGCACAATGCCGAGAACTGGGGTTTTCTATTTCCGAATCCGAGTTTAGAGAATGCTAGCAGGAAATAGAAACTTGCCATATGTCAAATGAGAAAGTCTACAGTGCCAGTGGTAAGGAGGTTTTGAATAAATGACTATTGATTTTCTCTTCTCCCCTTTTGTTGGGTCGAGATTTATTTAGTATTTTATTCTACTGTGTATCTTAAGCATTGGTGAAGATTTTGATAAGTCCTTAGGTTGGGATTCATATGCTTAGATATATTCCTAAGATGTGGATTTTGTTACATAATTATGGTTATTTTGAATTTCTCCCCATTTTGGGTCGAGAGTTTAAAATACATCTTAGTCTATGTCTTGTTAGTTAGGCACAAGTGGATTTTTTTTTAATTGTGATTATTTTAAAAATGTGTTTCCCCATTTTGTGGGTTGAGACCATTTTAAAAATATATTAGGTCCATTTTTGTGTCATAGTGGGATAGGATTTAAATGTAACAATCATTGCACATTCTATTGTAAATTCTGACAATGGTGTTTTATAAACCATTGTCAGAATCTTTTGGTGCATGACTTAGTGGCTAGAGTGGTCTTTTTTTTTACCTTCTATTTTTAGGGTCCCACTTTCCTCATCCCCTAGAAACTCAGGAATCTAGCATTCGAATTATGATGCGGCCTCATGGGTCCTTATGGACTTTTTCTATTCTTAGGAGGTAGTGGAATTTGAATGCAGATTCCTAGTTTTAGCTTATATACCTCTCACTTTTGGTGATTGAGGTTAGCTCTTCATTTCTTTCTCTCTGATAGGAGTGTTGTAGCTCTGAGAGACACAATTGTACTTAGTTTCTTTTCAGCAATAAAATTGATCCTTCTTGTTCTCCTATAATTCTGGGTTTTCTTTTGAAGTCATATGCAAGATTATTGTGATGTTCTTACATCCTTAATCTGCATATTGAATCCAAGTTAGTGTTTAGGAATTTATCTTAATTTAGTAGTGTGATTTGTGTGTAATCAAGAATATCAAATTTGTGATGTTTTCTTCCTTTTCTGCATTCTAAGTACCTTGTTTCACTAAGAATTTAAGAAAGTGGGATTGAGTTGTGAGTTAAGTTTGTTTTGCTATTGGAGTAGACTTATTTTCAGTTGTGGATCTTCTTAAAATTTGGTGGATCACCTTTGTTTCATTCAAATGCAGTTATTTGTTTTATGTATTATCTCCCTTTCCTCCTAAAATTTTAGATAAGTTTTAAGTCATCCATAGGGAAGCCAACCCTTAATCCAGAGGTCTATTCTCAGATAGGTTACCCATAGCCTAAGAATAGTCCCATGTTTCACAGGATTGCTGGGTTCAACACTTAGCAAATTGGGTGCAATCCTTAGTGACAACACTTATCAGTTGGAGTTCATAGATGACAAATGCATCATTAACAACAAAGATGGTGTCATGATTGCATCAGGCACAAAGACAAGAGGTAATGTTTTTCAACTCAATTCAGAAGCAAGTTGTTTTGTTGCTAAAGTTGATGACAATTGGTTATGGCATGAAAGACTATGTCATATCAATTTTGATAACATAGTAAAGAGAAGCAATGTTAAGGCAGTAAGAGATCTACCTAGCATAGCAAAGCCAGTTGATACAATATGTAGGGAATGTGTGATGGGGAAGCATGTGAGAAATTCATTCAGGAGCAAGCAGAACTCAACAGAGAACAAGTTGGATCTGATTCATACAGACCTATGTGGTCCAACTCAAACAAGATCATACTATGGTGAAAGGTATTTCATTTTGTTTGTTGATGATTATACTAGGATGATGTGGGTTGCATTCTTAAAAGATAAGTTATAAGCTTTTGAGAAATTCAAAATATTCAAAGCTAAGGTTGAGAATGAATCTAGACTAAAGATAAAATATTTGAGATTGGATAGAGGAGGAGAATTCACCTCTGGCAGATTCTATGAGTACTGCGAAGAACATGGCGTAAAGAGATAGTTAAGTGCACCTAGAACCCCTCAGTAGAATGGAATTGTAGAAAGAAGGAATAGGATCATTCTTGATACAACACACACCATTATGATAGAAGGAAAAGTTGCACACACCTATTGGAGAGATGCGGTCAATACAACAGTCTATACAATCAATAGAATTCAATTGAGGCCAGGAGTTGACAAAAAACCATATGAGCTATGGTTTGGTAATGTTCCCATAGTAAAATACTTTAGAATCTTTGGAAGAAAGTGCTACATCAAGAGGGATGAAGCAGTAGGCAAGTTTGATGCAAGAAGTGATGAAGGTATTTTTCTTGGTTACTCTACTAAAAGTAAAGCTTATAGATGTTTCAATTTAAGATTGAAAAAGATCATTGAAAGTTCTCATGTAAAGATTGATGAAAAGTTTATGATTCAAGAAAGATATCATGATTACTCACCCATGATTGAAGAAGAACCTACACCCTCCACTAGTGAGACAATTATTGAGGAAATGTTTGACAGTATTGATGTGTTATTCAATGACCTTGAGACAAGTGAAGAAAATACTACTAAGGCTAATGAGTTAGCATCACCTAAAGTTCCAAAGTTTACATCAAGAAATCATTCCAAGACAGACATAATTGGAGATCAAAGTGACAAAGTCTTAACAAGTTCACAAGCAAAGAACTCAGCTAGTAGTGAAGCAGTATGTTTACTATCTCAGATTGAACCTTTAAGTGTTGAAGATGCTTGTAATGATTCAGATTGGCATGATGCTATGAAAGAAGAACTTGATCAGATTATTAAGAATGATACTTGGGAACTAGTCCCAAGACCCAGTGATAAGAATGTGATTGGAACAAAGTGGATATTCAGAAATAAGATGAATGAAGATGGTACCGTAGTAAGAAAAAAAGAAAGATTAGTATGTAAGGGATATGCGCAAAGAGAAGGCATTGATTATTCAGACACATTTGCATCTGTGAGCAAATTAGAAGCCATTAAGTTGTTTTTAGCCTATGCTACAGTCAAAAACTTCAAAGTTTATCTGATGGATGTCAAGTCAACATTCCTGAATGGAGATTTGAAAGAAGTATACATTGAGTAGCCAGAAGGATTCACCTTATCAAACATACCTGATATGGTATGCAAATTGAAGAAGGCCCTCTATGGACTTAAGCAAGCCCCTAGAGCATGGTATGAGAGACTAGATGGATACTTAACCAAGATTGGATTCAAGAAAGGAGCAGTAGATTGTAATCTATTCATTAGAGAGACATCTGAAGGTCTATTACATTATCTTTTGAGGTAATGACAAACTTAGTGCTGAATTTGCTAAGGAGATGCAAAATGAATTTGAGATGAGTATGATTGGTCCTATCAAATATTTTTTGGGACTAAATGTGCAGCAGATAGAAAAAGGGATTTTCATAAATCAATCAAATTATGTGAAAGAGATACTGAAGAAATTCAAGATGAATGATTGCAAGCCAGTAGGAACCCCTATGATCACTGGATGCAAGCTTATAAAATAAGATGACTCACCAGAAGTAGATATAACATTGTATAAGTCTATGATTGGTAAACTCATATGTCTTACTCATACTAGACTTGATATTTCCAATGCAGTTGGCATAGTTGGAAGATTTGTAGCAGAACCTAAACAAAGTCACCTCATGGAAGTAAAGAGAATATTTAGATACTTGCAGGGCAGTATAGATTATGGTATATGGTATCCTAATTCATAAAATGTTGAGCTTCATGTGTACACTGATGTAGCTTGGGTAGGATGTGTTGATGACAGGAAGAGTTCATCAGGTGCAGTAGTGTTTCTTGGTGATAGACTTGTCACTTGGACAAGCAAGAAACAAAATTGTATTTCTCAATCAATAGTAGAAGCAGATGCAACAGCCTTGAATTGTTCTACAATTGTTTGGATCAAGCATATGATAAAAGATTTTGGTATTTAGATTGATTATCCTATTGTTATTCATTGTGATAACACTAGCACTATCAATATGTCAAAGAACCCTATGATGCATGCAAAGACAATGCAAATTGAGATCCAATATCACTTCCTAAGAGAGAAAGTGGCAGAGAAAGAAGTCAAGTTGGACTATGTTAGTACTAAAGATCAGTTGGCAGATATATTCACAAAGCCCTTGCCTAAGGATACTTTTGAGTATCTAAGGAAGAAGTTGGGAGTAATTCCCTTCCCTGATTCTGCTTAGAAGAAAGAAGGAAAGGCATCAGTCCTCTGGGACTAATGGAAGGTTAATTACTCTTTCTCAGGAGTAGTACCGGTGCTTATAATGAATGGAACCCTTTTCCATTGATGTCAAAGGGGGGAGTATATATAGAGTCATGAAAAATAGAAGTAAAAAGAGGAGTAATAGATTAAGGGGGAGGAACATTCAGTTATGATAGCAGTACAGTTGAGGAAATGGAGAATATTAGAAAATATTGCAGGAGATGGAGGATTCATCTTTGGGGGAGTTTTGAAGAGGAAATGAAGAATGTTATAAAAGTAATGTTCATTTGGGTTGGTGGTGGTTTTTCATTCCACATGTTGCCATCAATGTCAAAGGGGGAGATTGTTGGAGATTTGCTAGTAGGCCAGTACTGACTGTATGTTTGTCATTGATGACAACATATGGAAAGTAGCATGCATGGAAGTCTTATGTAGTAAGCTTTCAGTATATGTAGCATGGACATGATATCAACATGATATCATGGGCACAAAGGTTAACTATTAGTACAGATAGTTATATAGCAGCCGGTGTCAGCAGTGTTCCTGACTGAGTAACAGACAATGTTTTGTGTATGGTTGTCTGCACAGTTATCATGGAGCCTTGCACGCTTGGATATATGTTGAAGACATGTTATTGATGTTTTAGTTATGGACACATAGTCTGATGATGAACACAAGTAAAGTTATGCAGTCATTATTGGCCAATAGCAGTTTGCTGTGTTTGTTCAAAAGAGCCAACAAAGATTTTATTGGTTCTTGAGTTGCACCTATCTTGAGGGTATGTGCCCTTGGAGTTAAGCTTGGAGAAGTATTATTAATGTTTAGTTAAGAGCGTATAAGATTAATCAGCCTATAGAGAAAGCTCTAGTTGTTTTGGTAGAGCTGACAATTTGTAGCGTGCGTCTACAATTATTTTAGTAGACAGGTCCCAGAATGTGTTGCGTGCATAGTAGAGCCGAAAAAATGTTTATTGGAGTTTTTTATGGCTTCTCTAATATGATTTCAAGGTGGTTCTAATAGGCTAACTTGATTATATCATTTGGAGGAAAGATATTTATAGGCAGTCATTTGTGATTTCTTGAAAGTGGTTGATGGTTGATTAAGTAGAGTAGAGTAGAGTGTACGAAGTGTTGAACCATCAGAAGAAGGTCTATGTGACCAAGTAAAGTACTTGTGTTATTCATTGGAACTGATCCAGATAGTAGGTCAAAGCACAATTCACCAAGATCTAGATATAGTGTGTATCTATTATTCAGAAGGTTGTAGCCTTCGCCCATTTGAGCAGTGAGCTCTCAGACAGTGCATCCTCTCCCCTAACAGGGACAATTGTAAAAGAATCCTAATAGGGTCTGACCTGTGACTAGGTCTATTGTACTTAATATATTGTAAAGCTACTCCTAACATGGTAAAGGATCTTCTAACAAGGATCATTATACACTAGTTTTAATATTAGTGGGTATCAAGTCCCACTGGGGTTTTTACCTATTTGGGTATCCCTATAACCAAAGTATTGGTGTTGTGTTCATGTGTTCTTTCATTGTGTTTATGCTTTATGTTTAAGTATACTTAATTGGATAAAGAATTGAATCTTGTAGATAACTGATTCACCCCCACCCTCTTAGTTATCTCTTGGGACTATTCCTAACAATTGGTATCAGAGCCAAGTTCCTCAGAGAGAAAGTTTAACAACTTGAGGTTGATCAGATGGCATACTTCAGGAAAGAAAGTCCTAAGTTTGATGGAGAGAATTATCTTGATTGGAAGAACAAGATGGTGACTCATTTGCAGTGCATTGCTTTTGAAGTTTTTAATGTAACCATCAAAGCAGCCAAGATTCCTACCTTAGAAGATCTTGCAAAAGATGATGCTACTGACACACAAAAGGAATTGTTTCATCAGAATCCTATTGCTAAAGAAGCCCTTATCAACGCCCTTTCTGATGGTGAATTTTTAGAATTAAAAAAGATAGATACAACCCACAAAATATGGAAGCACCTAGAAGACAGATTTGAAGGAGACAAATAAGCAAAGGATGCACACAGAAAGAAATGGAGGAAAAGGTACAATGCATTAGAGATGCTACCTAAGGAAAACATCAGAGCTTACAATCAGAGGATTAATGAAGCAATTGCTGGAATCAGGAACAATGGTGGAGAGATTTTAGAAGAAGATATTATGGATAAGTTGATGACTACTCTTACTCAAGAATATGAAAGCAAGATCAACATCCTTGATGAGACCATGCAACTTACATAAAATTTCAAGAAAGAGACCTTGATCAAAAAAATCTCATCTTTTGAGATTTCAAGATTGAAGATAGAACCAAAGAGTGAGACAACTTTCAAAGCAACAGTTCATGGTAAGAAATCTACAAACACTTCTGGTAATTTTGATGATGATGAAGAGAAAACATTAGATGATTTTATTTCTATGATTGCCAAAAGAAAAAAGAAAGGAAAAGAAAAATATGAAGGTCAATTTCCATTTAAGTTCTTTTCATGTAATAAGATTGGTCACTTTGCATCAAAGTGTCCCACTAGAGCTAGAAAATTCAAAAAGGATTACAAGCCTAAGTATTCTAAGGAATGCTACTATGCTAGAGATGGAGTTTCAAATGAAGAATCTAGTGAAGAAGAAATTGGATTCATTGCTATTGTAGACAAAATGAATAACAAGACAATTCATGAAGAGAAGAAAGAGAATCAAGAGCTAGCATTGATTTCACAAGCTAACAGACTGGATTATAGACAGTGGTTGTTCACATCACATGACATGTGATAAAGGTAGGTTTATTCATTTGGACAAATACAATGGTAGTATGGTTAGATTTGGAGACAACACTCCTAAACCAATAGCTGGTAGAGGAGCCATCACTTTGGATAGAAAGAACAGTACTGATGATGTTATTTATGTTGATGGTTTGAAACATAACCTTCTCAGTGTTGGACAACTACCTGGAAAAGGTTATCAGTTGGAATTCAAAGATGACAACTGCATCATTAACAACAAAGATGGTGTTATGATTGCATTAGGCACAATGACAGGAGCTAATGTTTTTCAACTCAATTCAGAAGCAAGTTGTTTTGTTGCTAAAGTTGATGACAGTTGGTTATGGCATAAAAGACTATGTCATATCAATTTTGATAACATAGTAAAGATAAGCAATGTTAAGGTAGTAAGAGATCTACCTAGCATAGTAAAGCTAGTTGATACTATATGCAGGGAATGTGTGATGGGGAAGCATGTGAGAGATTCATTCAGGAGAAAGTAGAATTTAGTAGAGAACAAGTTGGATCTGATTCATACATACCTATGCGGTCCAACTCAAACAAGATCATACTATGGTGAAAGGTATTTTATTTTGTTTGTTGATGATTATACTAGGATGATGTGGGTTGTGTTCTTAAAAGATAAGTTAGAAAATTTTGAGAAATTCAAAATATTCAAAGCTAAGGTTGAGAATGAATTTGGACTAAAGATAAATGTTTGAGATTGGATAGAGGAGAATTCACCTCTAATAGATTCTATGAGTACTACGAAGAACATGGCATAAAGAGATAGATACGTGCACCTAGAACCCCTCAGAAGAATGAAATTGCAGAAATAAGGAGTAGGATCATTCTTGGTATAGCGCACACCATTATGATAGAAGGAAAAGTTGCACACACCTATTGGAGTGATGCGGTCAATACAATAGTCTATACAATCAATAGAATTCAATTGAGGCCAGGCGCTAACAAAACAACATATGAGCTATGGTTTGGTAATGTTCCCATAGTAAAATACTTCAAAATCTTTCGAAGCAAGTGCTACATCAAGAGGGATTAAGAAATAGGCAAGTTTGATGCAAGAAGTGATGAAGGTATTTTTCTTGGTTACTCTACTAAAAGTAAAGCTTATAGATGTTTCACTTTAAGATTGAAAAAGATCATTGAAAGTACTCATGTAAAGATTAATGAAAATTTTATGATTCAAGAAAGATATTATGATTACTCACCCATGATTGAAGAAGAACCTAGACCCTCCACTAGTGAGATAGTTATTGAGGAAATGTTTGACAGTATTGATGTGTTATTCAATGACCCTAAGACAAGTGAAGAAAATACTCCTAAGGCTGATGAGTCAGCATCACCTAAAGTTCCAAAGTTTACATCAAGAAATCATTCCAAGGCAGACATAATTGGAGATCAAAATGACAAAGTCTTAACAAGATCACAAGCAAAGAACTCAGCTAGCAGTGAAGCGGTATGTTTACTATCTCAGATTGAACCTTTAAGTGTTGAAGATTCTTGTAATGATTCAGATTGGCATGATGCTATGAAAGAAGATCTTGATCAGATTATTAAGAATGATACTTGGGAACTAGTCCCAAGACCTAGTGATAAGCATGTGATTGGAACAAAGTGGATATTCAGAAATAAGATGAATGAAGATGGTACCGTAGTAAGAAATAAAGAAAGATTAGTATGTAAGGGATATGTGCAAAGAGAAGGAATTGATTATTCAGACACATTTGCATCTGTGAGAAGATTAGAAGCCATTAAGTTGTTTTTAGCCTATGCTACAGTAAAAAAATTCAAAGTTTATCTGATGGATGTCAAGTTAGCATTCCTGAATGGAGATTTGAAAGAAGAATTATACATTGAGTAGCCAGATTGATTCACCTTATCAGACAGACCTGATATGGTATGCAGATTGAAGAAGGCCCTCTATGGACTTAAGCAAGCCCCTAGAGCATGGTATGAGAGACTAGATGGATACTTAACCAAGATTGGATTCAAGAAAGGAGCAGCAGATTGTAATCTATTCATTAGAGAGACATCTGAAGGTCTGTTACTTGTAGCTATATTTGTTGATGACATTATCTTTGGAGGTAATGACAAACTTAGTTTTGAATTTGTGAAGGAGATGCAAAATGAATTTGTGATGAGTATGATTGGTCCTATCAAATATTTTTTGGGACTAAATGTGCAACAAACAGAAAAAGGGATTTTCATAAATCAATCAAATTATGTGAAAGAGATACTGAAGAAATTCAAGATGAATGATTGCAAGCCAGTAGGAACCCCTATGATCACTGGATGCAAGATTACAAAATAAGATGACTCACCAGTAGTAGATATAACATTGTATAAGTCTATGATTGGTAAACTCATATATCTTACTTAGACTAGACCTGATATTTCCAATGTAGTTGGTATAGTTGGAAGATTTGCAACAGAGCCTAAACAAAGTCAACTCATGGTAGTAAAGAGAATATTCAGATACTTGTAGGGTATTATAGATTATAGTCTATGATATCCTAATTCAAAAAATGTTGAGCTTCATGTGTACACTGATGCAGATTGGGTAGGATGTGTTGATGATAGAAAGAGTACATCAGGTGGAGCATTGTTTCTTGGTGATAGACTTGTCACTTGGACAAGAAAAAAACAAAATTGTATTTCTCAATCAACATCAGAAGTGGAGTATGTTGCAGTAGCCTTGAATTGCTTGGATCAAGTAGATGATAAAAGATTTTGGTATTCAGATTGATTATCCTATTGTTATTCACTGTGATAACACTAGCACTCTCAATATGTTAAAGAACCTTGTGATGCATGCAAAGATAAAGCACATAAAGATCAAGTATCACTTCCTAAGAGAGAAAGTGGCAGAGAAAGAAGTCAAGTTGGATGATGTCAGCACTAAAAATTAGTTGGTAGATATATTCACAAAGCCCTTGCCTAAGGATACTTTTGAGTACCTCAGGGAGAAGTTGGGAGTAATTCCCTTCCCTGATTTTGCTTAGAAGAAAGAAGGAAAGGCATCAGTCCTTTAGGACTGATGGAAGGTTGACTACTCTACCTCAAGAGTACTACCTGAGCTTACAATGAATGGCACCCTTTTCCATTGATGTCAAAGGGGGATTATATATAGACTCATGAAAAATAGAAGTAAAAAGAGGAGTAATAGATTAAGGGGGAGCAACATTCAGTTATGACAGCAGTATAGTTTAGGAAATGGAGAATATTAGAAAATATCGCAGAAGATGGAGGATTCATCTTTGGGGGAGTTTTGAAGAGGAAATGGAGAATGCTATAAAAGTAATGTTCATTTGGGTTGGTGGTGGTTTTTCATTCCACATGTTTCCATCAATGCCAAAGGGGGAGATTTTTGGAGATTTTCTAGTAGGCCAATACTGACTGCATGTTTGTCATTGATGACAACATACAGAAAGTAGCATGAGTGGAAGTCTTATGAAGTAAGCTTTCAATATATGTAGCATGGACATGATATCAACATGATATCATGGGCGTAGAGGTTAACTATTAGTACAGATAGTTATATAGCAGCTGGTGTCAGCAGTGTTCCTAACTGAGTAACAAACAGTGTTCTGTGTATGGTTGTCTGTACAGTTATCATGGAGCCTTGCGCACTTGGATATATGTTATTGATGTTTCAGTTATGGATGCATAGTTTGATGATGAACACAAGTAAATTTATGCAGTTGTTATTGGCCAGTAGCAGTTTCCTGTGTTTGTTCAGAAGAGCCGACAAAGATTTTATTGGTTCTTGAGTTGCTCCTATCTTGAGGGTATGCACCCTTGGAGTTAAGCTTGGAAAAGTGTTATTGATGTTTGGTTAAGAGCACATAAGATAATTCAACCTACATAGAAAGCTCCAGTTGTTTTGGTAGAGCCAACAGTGTGTAACATGTGTCTACAATTATTTTATTAGACAGGTCCCAGAATGTGTTGTGTGCATAGTAGAGCCGACATAATGTTTATTGGAGTTTTTTATGGCTTCTCTAATATGATTTCAAGGTGGTTCTAGTAGGCTGAATTGATTATATCATTTGGAGGAAAGATATTTATAGGCAGTCATTTGTGATTGCTTGAGTGTGGTTCATGGTTGATTAAGCAGAGTAGAGCAGAGTGTGCAAAGTGTTGAACCATCAGAAGAAGGTCTATGTGACCAAGTAAAGTACTTGTGCTATTCATTGGAACTGATTTAGATAGTAGGTCAAAGTGCAGTTCACTAAGATCTAGATATAGTGTGTATCTATTATTCAGAAGGTCATAGCCTTCACCCATTTGAGCAGTGAGCTCTCAGACAGTGCATCCTCTCCCCTAACAAGGAGAATTGTAAAAGACTCCTAACAGGTTCCAACCCTTGACCAGGTCTACTATACTTAATATATTGTAAAGCTACTCCTAAGAGGGTAAAGGATCTTCTAACAAGGATCATTATACACTAGTACATAATATTAGTGGGTATCAAGTCCCACTGGGGTTTTTACCTATTTGGGTTTCCCCATAACCAAAATATTGGTGTGTTGTTCATGTGTTCTTTCATTGTGTTTATGCTTTATGTTTAAGTATACTTAATTGGATAAAGAATTGAATCTTGTAGATAACTGATTCACCCCCCCCTCTTAGTTATCTCTTGGGACTATTCCTAACAACGAAGTTAGTTATGTGTACAGGAAGATGCTGTGAACTTATATCTAAGATTGCATAATGTAATATTGCATATTAGCTGAGTTACAGAAGATTAGTGAAATTTGGTTACTGGACAGTGACAATAGAAGTTGACAGAGTAAGTCTCTGAGTTTTGGGTATATCTTATAGGCGATAAGGATTCAGTGTATGCAAGATTAAGGGATGACAAATAGGATACTAAAGAATGTTCGATGGTCTACACAAGGTACAAAAAGTAGGATGATATCAGTTGTGGCATGTGTTCTTGAGAAGACCTATTTGGAAGTCGACTTGAGAGATGTAGGGTGTATCATGTGTAATGTATTTGAGATGTAGGGTGTTATGGATGTCAGTTCTTAATGATTGAATTGTAATTGTTGTGTGCACTTGTTTTAGATACCGTGTGTATCTTAGCAAGGAGTTATGTAATCATTTGTATATTAGGAAAGCCTAATTGGCCGACCCAATCATTTGTTTTGTAATAGGGTATATATGTAAGATATTTTCTTTTGAAAAGATATGACAGTAGAATGTATGTGATGTAAAAGAGGATTATGGACGCTGCAAGCTTGTGTCTACTAGATGTAGAGCATAGGATAAACTATATACTTCATTCGAACTGATCAAGCAAAGAAAGTTGCTATTAGACAGTTAAAAAGATTTTGTATTTCTTTATAGACACTTGTGTTGTGAATAGTGAGTTCTAAAGGTGGACATAACCTTCTTTGGGTAGTGAGCCTACCCTTATTTTTCTTGACTCCTAACAGGGTATGTCCTCTAACAAGGACTTTGTACTATAATGTTTTAATCAGCTCCTAATAGGGCTAGATCTTCTAACAAGGATATTATACTCTCAGTACATCATTAGTGGGTGTTAATTCCCACCGGGGTTTTACCTTTAATAGGGTTTCCTCAACAACAAATATTGTGTTATTGTGTTGGCATTCATTGTGTTCATTTGATTTGATATTATTGTTATTCAAAGTTTAAAGTTTAATAATCTATCATACAACTGATTCACCCCCCCCTCTTAGTTGTATTGGTGGATTGTTATTCCTAACAATTGGTATCAGAGCTACTGGTCCTTAGAGAGAAATCTTAATAGCTTGAGGTGATCTTGGAGATGGCCTTCTATAGGAAGGATAGTTTGAAATTTGATCCTAAAAACTTTGACAGTTGGAAGAACAAGATGCAAACTCATTTTCTATGTTTGGGTATTAACTACTAGATTATTACAAAGAATCAGGTGGCTATGAAGGCTGAGGAGGAATTGGAAAAAGCTAATGATGATGAAAATAAGATATTTTCATATAACATGGTCGCAAGGGAAGCATTGATCAACACACTCTCTGAAGGAGAATTTATTGAAGTTAAAGATTTGGATTTGACACACAAAATTTGGACAAGACTAGAAGCATTGTAAGAAGGAGTCAAGTTTGCAAAGCAAGCAAAGTTACAGAACTAGAAAAAAAGAATGGAAAAGCTACAAATGAAGGATGATGAAAACATTAGGGTTTATGTACAAAGAGTTATAGAGGTTGTGATTGGAATCATAAATTCTAGAGGCACTTATGAAGAGGAAGAAGTCATTGTGAAGATTCTTAGATCATTGACACCAATCTATAAGACTAAAGTTCAGCCTATAGAAGAGATTATACCTTTGAATCCAAACTTTAGTAGAGAAATGTTGATTGCAAAGCTAACTACATTTGAAGCTGCAGAAATGGGAGATTCTATACCTAAAGTTGAAACAACATTTAAAGCATCTACTCATAGGAAGATAATGTCTACACTTCCAAGCACTAGCAGTGAGAACATAAAAGAAGATCTTGGTGAGTATGTTTATGAATGGGAATAGATACAAGAAGAGGAAAGAAATCTAGATGATCTTGTTGCACTGATCACTAGAATAGAAAAAAGAGGCAAGGGTAAATTGGAAGGAAAGTTACCTTTGAAATATTTTTCATGCAATAAGATAGGTCACTTTGCATCTAGGTGTCCTACAAGAGTTCCTAAGCACAAACATAAATTTTTCAAGCCTAAGTATTCAAAGGATAAGGAATGTTATTATTCTCACATAATATGTCTAGAGACAAAAACAAGTTTTTTAAATTAATGGAGTATGATGGTGGTGTTGTAAGATTCAGAGACAATGTTCCTAAACTTATCATGGGAGTAGGATCTATTACTTTGGATGGAAAGACTAATATTGACAATGTATTTCTTGTTGATGGACTTAAGCATAACTTGTTGAGTGTTAGACAACTGATGGATAATGGATTTCAATTAAAGTTCATTGATGGGAAATGTTTTATTAGAGGTAAGACAGGAAAATTGATTGCAATCGGTACTAAATCTAGAGGTAATGTATTTGAGTTAAATACATCTGGAGCTTCTTGTTTTGTTGCGAAGGTAGATGACAGTTGGTTATGACACATAAGATTTTGTCATGTTAATTTTGATAATATTGTGAAGGCAAGTTTGACTAATGTAGTAAGAGACCTACCGAAGATTGTGAAACCATCTAACACCATATGCAGAGAATGTGTTATGGGAAAGCAGACTAAAAGAAGTTATAAAAGAAAATCATATACAACAAAAGGAAAGTTGGATTTGGTACATAAAGACCTATGTGGACCTACAAGGACAAGATCATACTATGGTGAAAGGTATTTTATACTTTTTTTTGATGACTTTTCTAGAAAGATGTGGGTCACTTACTTGAAAGAGAAATGAGAAGCATTTGATAAATTCAAGATATTTAGAGAAAAAGTAGAGAATGAATTAGGCTTAAAGATAAAATGTTTGAGATCAAAAAGAGGTGGAGAATTTACTTCAGATCTATTCAATTCATACTACGAAGAGCATTGAATACAAAGACAAACATCTTCTCCCAGGACTCCACAACAGAATGAGATAGTAGAGTGAAGAAACAAAACAATACTGGTTGCTTCTAAGACAATGTTTCTTGAAGGAAGTATATCTCATGTGAATTGGAGAGAAGTTGTTGGGACAACAGTATACACTTTGAAAAAAATTCAAATCAGAGAAGGTACAAGTAAGACTCCTTATGAATTGTGGTTTAATCATTCTCCTATTGTAAAATATTTTAGAATATTTGGTAGTAAATGCTATATCAAAAGAGATGATGAGATAGGAAAATTTAATGTTAGAAGTGATGAAGGAATTTTCCTTGGTTATCCTACTAAGAGAAAGGCTTACAAATTTTTTAATCTGAGATTAAGAAAGATGATTGAAAGTAACAATGGGAAGATAGATGAAAAGTTTTAGATACAAGAGAGAATGCATGATTGTAATCAGAATACAAATATCAAAGAGGTTGCTACTATAGAAGAAAAAGAACTTGTTGAGACTGAATGTGAAAATGAGACTTGTAACAATGACACAAATGAGGCTACTGAGATTCCTAAGACTCCGAGGTATGTAAATAAAAACCATCCTAAAAATTAAATTATTGGTAATACAAGTCAAGGAGTAATGACTAGATCAAAGACTAGAGAAGAAAATTTGTTTGATTTCTCAAGTTGAACCAAAGACTATAGATGAAGCTTGTAGAGATGAATCTTGGATCAAAGCTATGAAGGAAGAATTAGATTAGATAAAGAAAAATAACACTTGGGAATTGGCTCATAGACCTAAAGACAAAAATGTAATAGGAACTAAGTGGGTTTTCAGAAACAAAATGAATGAAGAAGGATTTGTTGTAAGAAACAAAGCAAGATTGGTATGTAAAGGTTATTCACAACAAGAAGGCATAGATTTTGAAGAGACATTTGCTCTTTTTTCTAGGATAGAAGTTGTGAGATTATTCTTGGCCTATGCTCCACATATGGACTTGAAGGTATATCAGATGGATGTGAAATCTACATTCTTGAATGGGGATCTTGAAGAAGAAGTTTATATAGAAAAACCTGATGGATTTCCTCTATCTGAAGATGAAGACATGGTATGCAAGTTGAAGAAGGCACTATATGGACTAAAAAAAGCTCCATGGGCTTGGTATGAAAGGTTAGACAAATACTTACTTCACCTTGGGTTTAGAAAAGGTAATGCTGACAGTAACTTATATTTAAGAGCTAGTGAAGATGGAATTCTAATAATAGAAGTTTTTGTTGATGATATTATCTTTGGAGGGAATGATGAAATGTGTAATAAATTTTCTAAAGAGATGGAAAATGATGCAAGAGCATCCTGGGTGTAAGAGCAATCTTGCATCACCCAAAAATATTTATGTTTTTGTATTCAATAAGGGCTATCTTGTGCAGAGCCGCTATTTATGGAAACTTGCTATTTTTAGTAAGTTGGTCTTACGATCTCGAAATGTTCTAATTTTACATGTGGAGGTTCATCTCAGTCATATCAGCCTGCCAGCAAAGTTTCATGGCTAGATCAGGTCTAGTTTTGAAGATATTGAAGATTTTCAGTATTGGCAGCAGGGTACAAAAACTTTGAACTCAGTTTTGAAGGCTTTAGAGGCCCCGGATGAGGTCAAAAAATTGGGTGACAAGTACTTTGCATTGATCAAGCTTGTAGAGTGCTTCGTGGCATTTCTGAAATGGGGTTATAATAGTCAATCGGGTCAACTGGTGATGACTTATGGTCTCCAGAAGTCAGGCCACCTGAAATGGCAAAAAATAATTTTCCTTCAAAATTTCTGTTTGGGTTTCAAAAGTTATTTTGAGCCGACTTTGATGTAATAAATTGAAAAATAAAATAATTCTAAGTTGGGTCGGCCCTTAGGGCTAAATTTCTGGAACCTTCTTGGGCGGTGGAAATTGCCTATATAAAGAAGGCCCGTAGTGTTGTCTAGGGCAGTTCTGGGTAGTAGATCTGGGTATTGATTCGAGGCTTTGTCCTACAGAATATTGTAAGGGAATTCCCATGTGGCTTTGCATATTGTAATTCTGAAAGTTTGTAATTCCACATTTGTGGAGATAATAAGAAGCCAATTTTCTGTTCTTGCATATTATTGTTGTTGATTCTCTATTTCTGTTATGTGTTTGTGGTATTAAGGGGAGCACCCTTCATCAGAAAATGAATTTGAGATGTCCATGATAGGTGAAATGAATTTTGTTCTTGGACTACAATTAAATCAGAGTAAGAATGACATTTTTATTTCTCAGACTAAGTATCTTAAAGAAATGTTGAACAAGTTTGGAATGGAAGACTATAAACCAGTTGGTACACCCATGGTGATTGGTCATAAACTATCAAGTAATGATGAGACAAAGTGTGTTTTTCAAACCAAGTACAGATCAATGGTTGGAGGATTACAATATCTGACTCACACCAGATCAAATATTGCTAATGCTATTGGAATTATGGCTAGATATCAGGTAGAACCTAAAGATACACACTTAGCTTCTATGAAAAGGATATTCAGATATCTGGAAGGAGCAATGGAATATCGCTTATGGTAAGATAGAAATGATAAATTTGAACTTCATGCTTATACTGATGCTGATTGGGCATGGAATATTGTAAAAATAGAGATTGTATAGCTCAATCTACTGTTGAATCAGAGTATGTTGCTACTGATATTAACTGCACTCAATTTTTTTGGATGAAACAAATGTTGAAAGATATTTCAAAATAACTTTTGATGAACCAGTGGTTATCCATTGTGATAACACTAGTACAGTTAACATGTCAAAGAATCCCATGATGCACTCTAAAACTAAGCATATTTCTATTAAGTATCACTTCCTGAGGGACAAGGTAGCTGAGAAGGAAATAAGATTGGAATACATTAGCTCACAAAGGAACAAATAGAAAACATCTTTACAAATCCATTTCCAAAAGATTCCTTTGAGTATCTCAGAGGTATGCTTGGGGTGCAGACCCCTCCTAGTGTGAATTAAATGATGTAGGGATGCATTAGTCCAGAGGTTTTTAGAGCCTTATCATATTCGACTTGATGTATGGATCTACTCCTCAGGGGGAGTGATCATTGGAGAAGGTTGTTGAAGATAGTTGATGACTTATGGCACCCTTTTCCATTGTTGTCAAAGGGGGAAAGAGACTGTGAAAATCCTATAGGAAAGAGACTATGTATTGAGGGAAGAGACTATGTGGTAAAGGTACTGAGAGAATACATTTGGGTTGATGAATTTTTCCATATGTTGCCATCAATGCCAAAGGGGGAGATTGTTGGATATTGCTAATGCATTGGGGAGATTTATGGATATATTTAGTATGTTTAATCACTATGTTGAGTGATGTTGGAGTTACTATTATTTTCATTCATGTTTTGTCACTGATGTCAACATATGTTTCTGTGAAGAGAACATGTTGGTTATTACAGTGTACAGATACTGTATGAATGTTTCAGAACACAAAAAGTTAGTTATGTGTACAAGAAGGTGTTGTGATCTTATATCTAAGATCGCATGATGTAATATTTCATATTGGCTGAGTTACAAAAGATTTAGTGAAGACTGGTTACTGGACAGTGACAGTGAAAGTTGACAAAGTAAGTCTCTGAGTTTTGGGTATATCTTATAGGCGATAAGGATTCAGTGTATGTGAGATTAAGGGATGATAGATAGGGTACTAAAGAATGTTTGATGGTCTACATAAGGTATGGAAAGTAGGATGATGTCAGTTGTGGTGTGTGTTCTTGAGAAGACCTATTTGGAAGTTGACTTGAGAGATGTAGTGTGTATCATGAATGGCGAGCATGATTTATGGATGTCGGTCCTTAATTATTGAATTGTAATTGTTGTATGTACTTGTTTTAGATACCATGTGTATCTTAGCAAGGATTTATGTAATCATTTGTATATTAGGAAATCCTTATTGGCCAACCTGATCATTTGTTTTGTAATTGGATAGATATGTAAGATCTTTTCTTTTGAAAAGATATGATGGTAGAATGCATGTGATGTAAAAGAGTATTGTGGAAGCTGTGAGCTTGTCTTTGTTGGATGTAGAGTAGAGGATAAATTATATACTTCATTAGAACTGATCAAGAAAAGATAGTTTCTATCGGATTGTGTATTTATTTATATACACTTGTGTTGCGAACAATGAGTTCTAAAGGTGGACATAACCTTGTTTGGGCAGTGAGCCTAGGAAGTGAGCCTACCCTTCTTTTTCTTGACTTCTAATAGGGTCTTTCCTCTAACAAGGACTATGTACTATAATGTTTTAATCATTTCCTAATAGGGCTAGATCTTCTAACAAGGATACTATACTCTCAATACATCATTAGTGGGTGTTAATTCCCACCAGGGTTTTGCCTTTAATAGGGTTTCCTCGACAAAAAATATTATGTTATTGTGTTGGCATTCATTGTGTTCATTTGATTTGATATTGCTGCTATTCAAATTTTAAAGTTTAATAATCTGTCATACAACCAATTCACCCCCCCTCTCAGTTGTATTGGTGGACTATTATTCCTAAAATTTTTGATATGAACATCTATGGGAGACTTTATGGTAGTTAATTTGGTTCTTAGAGCTAGAACTTAGAATGATGCTACATCTTTCATTATGTTTTTTTACTTAGATATTATGGTAGTTGTGTTTTATCTATTTCATGGTTATATTGATGATAAATTGGGAGCTGATTTAGATCATATAATTATATGATAAATCCTAGTTAACAAATGTTGATTTATGATTATGAGTTGATTTGTGAATAGTTTTTATGATGTGAACTATGAACTTGAGAATTATTTAAATGATGTCATATGAAATGTTACTTTTATAACAAGGTTTTCAAATGAGAAAAATAGAATGATTTGTGATTGTTATTCATGATGGCGTTGAGTTAGTTGATGCCAATATGCTTTATCTATATTAATTATAGTAGAATAGAACAAAACATAACTATCAATGCTTTGGCTAGACATATGATTTATCTATCATGTAGTAATATTTTATAGCCAATGTTCAAGTAACATGCCAATGGGCATTTGGTGGTATATGCCAACCCTAATTATGTTTTCTTGGTTAAGTTGATCCTAACTTGTGGAGGAGCCATGAGAAATCATTATTTGTAATTTATGCAATGTGCTAATAATGCAAATCAATTTGTGAGAATGCAAGTTGGTTGTGAGAAAAATATTATTTTTTGTTTAATTATTTTAAATAATTATTGTTCTATGTTTGTGAGGGTTTTTGGTTAGGGAAGCACCTATTTTCATTAAAATAATAATAATTCATATATATCATATATTTATAGGTTAGGGGTCTTTCTATACCTATAAGGGTTTAAAATATTATGTTATAAAATTTTAAAAAGGTCACTTTTTATAAAAGTGATGAGATTTGGAAGTGGTTGGGATGGAGAAGAATGCCATCCTAACTCATCCCCAAAAATAGTTTAAAAAAATAAGATCTGATTTGAATTAACAAATAGATTTACCACTTGGAAGATTTCCAAGGAGTAGAATCTACAAGTGGAAATTTTAGGAAGTAGATAGGTGTTATTTGTATCTTGGCTTTCAAGTTTTGATAGATGGGATGAGGAGATGATACTTTTCATCTCCACAACAATTGATGCAAAATACCCTAATCCTACTTGTGATTGCTAGTAGAGCATTGAGAGAATATTTTACATCATTTTAAACGGTATTGGGAGAAAAATATAAGTGAGAAGGAAAAGAAAAATAAAGAAGGAAGAAGTTTGGGATGAAGAAAATCTTGTGGATCTTCAATTGGAATTAAGACCCTTGAGGTACGAAGAATTAGTCTATTTTTTTTATCATTATACATGTTTTCTTTATGTTGAATTTGCATTTGTAATGGGTTAATGTGGTGTTAATGATTAATTAGAGTCATGTTGTGAATTTTTATGTTGAGGGTTTTAATGATATTTTAATGTGAAGTAATTACATTATGAATTTTACACATTTTGGATTCAATTGTGTTGTATTATAGAGAGTAGACCCATTTCATAGTAGAAATTGGGTCCTCCATGTTTAGAGTTTAATGAGAGTAGCTCCTTGATAAAAAGAAGGGGTAGAATGATGTCAATATTTCAAACAACTTTTTGGGAGAACTTAGAAGTCGTCACCCAATGAACTTCCTCCATATTTCACCCTTATTCCTTGTAGCCCTTCAATTAGGTTTGTTCCTCCATGAATTATAGAGAATATTGGATAACCAAAATGTAATCATAGTTTTAGATACCCTTTTGGCTCTAATTACAAGACATATCTCAAAATTAGATAGGATTAATTTTCTATTTATGGGCCAAATTTTGATTGTCTCGATTGGAATTAGACTTAATTAGCATTTAGGGTTGTAGGAAACTCGGGTTTGGGTTTCCAAATGATTCCATAAGGGTCTTTAATCAATTTCATATCTTGGGAAAGGTTCAAACACACCATTAAAAATATCAAAAGGGTCCAATCCACTCTTAAGTTGATGCAATGCAATTTGATCCTTCTCTCCTAGGGTTGTCAACCTGATACATGAAGATATCAACCTTTCATGGATTCACCACACGTGAAAACATCCATCCATGTTTCCTACAACTTTGGCATATTGAAAATAATTTTTTTATATACCATTCCACAACCTTTTAGGAATTTTCACTAGTGGAATGGTGTTCTTTGTCTCTAGATACCCTAGCTAGGGTTTTGACCCACCTAGGAAGAAGTCCTTATAACTCCTTCAAAACTTGATGGATTTGAGTGAAACCAATTATAATAGAAAGCTAAATCATCCTAGTTTCATTTCTAATCACTTTCAGATCAATATTGATATGTACAAACATACATGCATCATATAGAAACAAAAAGGAAGTGTTCAAATTTGTAGCAAAATAGTGATTTTCTTATTTGTTCAACATTCAAACTTACATTCCAACCTCTTGGGTTGATGGAATATATAATTTTGCATATTTGACACCATTCTCTAATGGTCCTCAAACAATTTTCAAATTGGGAACTAACTAAATATCATTATGCCCATGTATGAAAAAAATGCAAAAAAAAAAATTCTTGACAAAATTGTGCAACTTTGACAACTTTTACATGTTTTCATTCCCTATCACCTAAGAATCCAACATTGAATCTAGTCAACCTAAAATGATGAAAAAAGACTTTATTACATGAAAGAGCATCACAAAAAACCATAATGCCAACTTTGGACACTTTGGGCTTAATAGACCTAGGGTACTCCTGCCCCATACTCCCAAGGGGAAATAAAGCTCAAGTCCCACTTCAGGACAATCCTACAATTGTACAACCATGCTTAATAATATCATCTCTAGTCATCTAAGAGGGATCTTCCATTGGTAGACCTCTCCATTTGGCCAAGTACTAGTAGTAAACTTTATGCCTTTTTCTCTTGAGTTCTTTGGTGTCCAAGATACTTTCCAACTCCAAAGGATGACTTGAAGGAAGATCCCTGATCCAATCATTAGTTGCAACTATTGATGAACCTGCAACCAAATCCCCTTATAAGGGTAAAGAATAGAAACATTAAAAATAGGATAAATGAAAACACTGGGAGGAAGCTCTATCTCATAGGAATTTTCTCCAAACTTATGCACCACCTTACATGGCCATATCTTCTTCATGTGGAGTTTAGAGTACTTCCCTCTAGGAAACCTTTTCTTTCTAAAATGAGCTAAAAACAAGTCTCCAACTTTGTAATGAACCTCTATCCTTTTTATATCTGCATGTTTTTTGTACTTGTCAACACTCTTTTGAAGAGTGTCCTTGATTTTTTGGTGTATTTTTTGCATAGCCATAGAAAACTCCTCACCTTCAATACTTATCCTTTCCATTCTACTGATATCCCTAAACTCAAACATGCATCTAGGTTGCAACCCATACACAATCTAAAAATGACTCTTCTCAACACTTCTATTGATGGAGTCATTGTAGGAAAATTGTACTTGGGATTATTTGTAAGGATTTTGCAAAGGCTTAGTAAAATAGGTTAGTAGTATCAAACTAACCAAAATGAACTACTAATAAATATTATCCCTACAAAAAAATAAAAGACAAACATAGATAGGTAAATAACTGAAAGTGAAATAATCAAATGGCTAATTATGAACATTGAGCTTGATTCCTTCTATTGCTTCTCTACACTCTTTTGGGATGTATGGATGGTGCTCATCATTGATTCTGGCAGCACTCTGACTTAGATATTCGAGAAATAAGCTAAATGATTACTTGATTTTTAAGAAATGAAACCCACATAAGATAAATGATATTCTAAGTTGGGATGCTTCAAATGAGAATAAAGGGGATTTATATAGATTTCCAGGTTTGGACGGGTGATTGAGATTGGATTGAGAAAATCAAAACCAATAGACAAGATAATTAGAGACTAGGAGATTTTGGGTAACCTTCCAAAGATGAAGTTTTATTTCCAAACCGAACTCAAAAGCAGAGAGTTAATTTAGGAAACATAAGAGAAGATAAATAAAAGAAGATATTTTTTTGAGTTTGAGAATAATGAATTTCCAAAATTCATTTTTGAGAAAAGAATTGATTTTTGATTTAAAGTTGATTTTTCATTTTTAGAAGATTTTTGCAATTTTGGAATTTTGATGAGCTCACAATTTTATTTTTTCAGGTTTTTTAGGATTTAAAGATTTAAATTGAATAAAAAATTTGATTTTCGGAGCAATGTGAAATTAATTAGAAATTAGAATGAAATTAATCAAAAATAGAATTAAATTAAAATTGTTATGAAATTAACTTAATTTAATTTGGAGGAATTAATTAGTTAATTTAAATAACCAAGAGTGATTATTTAAACTATAGGACTTTAGAAATTGAATTTAATCAAATATTAAATACTACTCAATTAAGGTTAATTATTTAAATAATATTAATTTTTAATAATATTGGGGAGATGATTAAATGTCGAAAAGACTAAGTTTTTGAAGAATAATAAATGATTGATTAACAAATTAAAGAATTATTTAATTAATAGAAGAATAGTTAGTAATTAATGTAAGCTCGCAAGCATGTGCCAATTTTAGCTATCTACGTTTTCCCCTCTTTGATACAATGTGATTTTGAGTGTTGTGTCAAAGAATATCTTAATTAGGTCCTACCCATCTTGCCCCACCAATAGAAGGTGGATTTTATGCCCCCTCAACAAATTAAGCCAAATTGTGCAAAATGAGCATTAATTTATTGACAACATTGAATAGTGCTCATAGGATCAAACGGTTCAAAAAATGAGGCCATGGTGTGAAAGATGTCGTAGTTTGAAGTTTCTAGGGTATACGATAGTGAAATAGAGTTATTACCAAAATTAGGGTTTTGATCAATCAGATATAAATAGTTACTAAGGATTCATTTTCATCACTTTGTATCCTTGGAGCTCTTGATACCTGGTAAGAATTTACATCCATTTTCATTCATTTGAGTAGCTATGGCGGGGTTGATTGGTGTTGTGCACCAATTTGATCAAGCCCAGACATATTGTTATCTAGAGGGAAACAAAACAGTGATGAGTATTCATAGCTTTCTCATTAATGATTACATTTATTGCACGTTCAATTTTTTTTTGTTTTTTCTACAAAATGTAAGAGTGTTGCATCTACCTATCGGGTTTTCCACAATTGCAAAACTCATGTTACATTTTCCAATGGATGTCACAATTGATAAATTTGTTGCATCTATCCTTGTATATTACCATATATTCAAATAGATGACTATGATTCCTATAAGTATTTTGAAACTATAATAAGAAGTTCATGTCTGCTTTAACTATTTCACATTTGAGTTAAGAGTTTCACAATTGATAAAATGGCTTATTTTGTATGTTTTAGTTAGATTTTGTAGCATAGTACTTACTAATGTGTTTCTTCGATTTTAATGTGTGTAGGTCATTTGTGATGTTTTTAGATGTTGATAGTTTAGTCCACTAAGTATGTGGTGCAAGAGCACCTATGTAAGGCTATCTAGTAACCTAGGGTTCCTAAATTGTGTTTTTGGCTTGTAGTGGCCTTAGCCAAGCCACTAGTGAAATAAGGGGACTAGTTGGTCCTAGTGTGTGTTTGGTATATATTGGAGGATCTATTCAAATCAGTTGGTGTCCTTAAGTCCTAGTTGAGCTAGATTTGGTAGAATTAGACAAGTTGCCCAAAAGTTGACAAATGTTGTAAAACATTTCATTGATGTATTCAGGGGCTAAATATGGTCTAGATGGCCTAATTAAATATGTGTTTTGGTTGAGCCACTCAATGGTGTGACCAAGTGGGAAGTCAAGACACAAAAGTTGCCATGACAACTTTGAAAGTTGTCATGACAACATTTCCTAAAACCTAGGAAAGAGCCTTAGAGATGCCCAAATCCCAACCTAGGGGTCCTAACAAATGGGAATGGGTATAATTTGATAGAAAAACCCTAATTTGGGGGACTGGACACTGATTGTATGGAGATCAAGATTTTGGAAGAGGGAATTCTATGGGTTTTTGTGTGAAGTTCTAGATTCTTTGTTTGCATTAGAGTTATTATGGATTAGATTTGTATCTGTGATCATTGAATATGGTAGATTAGTTGTTCATTGTATTCTATGTGGTAGGAGTTAGTCATTTTGTTAAGTTTTAGCACTTTTTTGTAAATATTTGGTTTGCTGGCCTGTCTTAGGTCTGTCTAGATAGTGCTTTTGTAATGGGGTGCTAGCTCACTCTCCCACCGTATAAATTATACAGCCCTTTGGGATTTGTGACTAGACTCCATGTGTAACCATATGGTGGAAGATGGGGCCCTGGAAAGAAAGGAATAAATTTTTACAGTGATGCCCTAGGCGAGCCAGGAGTGCATGGCTAGGGATCACAATGAGTTGCAGAGGCAAGAAGATTGATTGAATGCATTCATTGCTTCAATCAAATCATATGGAGAGGAGCATATGTTTGTTGGGAAGAATCTCAACCAAGGAGGGGTCTTGGTGATTAGTTTTACTATGTGAAAGACCAAACCCTTGCAGGTTGAGTTAGTAAATCAAGAAACCCTTAATTATAGGCCTAAATTTAGCAACCCACTATACAAACAAGTTGGGGAAGGGAAACCAGATGAATCTTAAAGATTTCCATAAAGGGTACTTGAATATATAATTTTTTGATCACCTTGTTGAGAAAGTTTTTGTGTTATAAGACAATAGGTGTCCAATTAGGCCCAATTGCCTTGTAGCCCTATTTTGGGTCAATCAATAGTGAAACTTTGATAGCGATAGGGTTTTCTTTGAAAATGATGTTGTTAGGCATGGTCTTAGACCACATGCCAAGTAAACTAACCTTTCTCTCCATTTTGATGATCAACATGGTCAAAGGTGAGTATTTGGGGATGGTGGTGCTAGAAGGCACCCATGGAGCATTGTTGGTGGAAGCTTGATTTCATGGTTGGTGTTGACAAGTTGAAGAGGAAAAAGGATCATAGATTGAATCCTTGTGGGGTTACTTGGTGAAGAAATCTATAGGCTAGAGAAGTAGCCTTGTGAGGATCCTAGGAGAGCATAGGGTCAAGAGAGAAAGACTTGTAGTTACACCAGATTGGTATCAGAGCCAAGTTAAAGATCTGGGGAGTTAGTGTACGTCTCTATATACTGGTGAATCAGTAGGGGAGAACAATATAGTGAAAAATGTAGAACTAGCCAAAGAGGTAGAAGAGAAAAAGTAGGTAAATAGACTCCTTGAAGATGCCATGGATGAAATGAGGATCAAACTCCAAGAAGTAGTTGATCAGAGAGCCAAAGAACAAAACAAAGATATTGAAAAAAATGACAGATGTAAAAATATCATTGATGAGGATGATATCATTCCTGAACCAAACTCCCCACTAAATGAAGAACCATTCTTAAAGGCCATCAAAGAAATGAATGAAAAGGCATTTGAAGGACTACCACAATTTAGTGGGAAAATGGATATTGAGACAGTAATGGAATGGATTGAGGGGATGGAAAACCATTTCAAATGTGAGGGTGTGATAGAAGCCCAAAAGATTAAGGTTTCCAAATCAAGATTAAGAGTATCAACCTTGACGTGGTGGAAGTACCTGCAAGATGAAAGAGTCAGAATGGGTAAGATACCTATAGCAAATTGGAAATCCATGGTGACTAAGGTGAAAGAAAATTATCTACTAGAAGACTACAAAATACAACTTCATAGAAAGAGACATGGATTAAAAAAAAAGGACTTAGATGTGGCCTCTTATACAAAGGAGTTTCAAAAGTTATGCCTTAGATCCAAGATCCAAGAAGAGGAATCTATCAAGGTAGCCAGATATTTGAGTGGTCTCAAATGGAACATCCAGAAATAGATAAGCTTGTGGACTCCAACCACTCTTCAGAAGTGCCACCAGTTAGCCCTCAAGGTTGAAGAGAGGAACAAGAAGAAGGGAGACTCCAATAATAGGGGTAGAGGTAGAGGAAGATATCAAGTGGGTCACCGGGGTGGTTATCAATGCATGGGTAATGATAAAAGAAACTAAGGAGAGTCCAAGTTGATAGAGCATGAGGTGAAACTAATCAAAGAGGGGGTCATTAAAGAGGTAGAGGTACACAAGGAGGATCAAATAGAGGAAGAGGTGCAAGCAGGAGAAACTCATACTTTGCAAGTATGAAGTGTTACAATTGTGGCCAGTTGGGTCACCCAGCTTATAGGTGCCCTAATAAGCCTACCTCATCAAATAATGGAAAGAGGATTGTATACACCCATGAAGACACAACAAGTGTCAAGACACCTAAGGTTGACCACATTGAATCATAAATGGGAGAGAACTTAATATTCAAAAGGATTTTGATCAGACAACCGGTTAAGGATGAACCCAAGCATAGGAGTGATTTATTTAGGATGAGATGTAAAATCCTTGGCAAAGTTTGTAAAGTGATTATGGATTCACGATCCACAGACAAGATCATATCAGAAGAAGCTATGAGAAAGTTAAAAATGAAGAAGATCCCTCAAGTCAATCCATACAAGGTGACATGGTTGAATAAAGGGTAGAGTGTGTTGGTGAATGAGAAGACTTGGGTTGAGTTTTCAATTGTAGGGTATGAGGATAAGTTTCTTTGTGATGTATTTCCTATGGATGCATGCCATTTACTATTGGGTAGGCCTTGGAAATTTGATATGAGTGCAATAAATGATGGGAAGGAGAATTCTATATCCTTCAAGAAGGATAACAAAACTTTCAAGATACAATCCTTATTGGAAGAAGATGAATCACAATCCAAGACTCCTAGCATCTTGATGAGTAGTAAAAGGGAGTTAATCAAAGCCCTCAAGGATAAGGATAGTGATGAGTATGCTATTATAATCAAGCCCAAAGAGGAGGAGAAAATAAAACCAAATCCATTGCCATCTGCAATTCAAGAGTTGCTTGAGAAGTACCAAGACATAGTCAATGATGGTACTGCAACAACCTTACCTCCTAGGATAGTGATAATCCATAAAATAGACTTTGTACCTGGTGCATCATTACCCAATAAGGCATCTTATAAGCTCACTCTAGACCAGAACTTAGAGGTGGCTAGGCAAGTGAAAGAACTTTTGGATCAGAGGTTAATCAAGAAAAGTATAAGACCTTGTGTAGTCCCGGTTGTGTTGGCATCTAAAAAAGGTGGAAAATGGAGGCTTTGTATAGATTCAAGAGCCATAAATAGAATTAAAATCTGGTATAGGTTTCCCATACCTAGGATTGAGGATTTAATGGACTGTCTTGGAGGGGCAATGTATTTCACCAAATTGGACATCAAAAGTGGACACCACCAGATTAGAATCAAGGATGGGGATGAATGGAAGATAGCCTTTAAGAAAATTGATGGGCTGTATGAGTGGAGAGTTATGCCATTTGGCCTCTCAAATGCACCTAGCACATTCATGAGGCTCATGAATGAAGTTCTTAAGGATTTCACAGGGATATTTGTGGTAGTATATCTAGATGATATACTTATCTTCAGTAAGACAACATAAGAACATTTAAAGCATGTGGAGATGGTCCTAAAAAGGCTGCAGGAGAAGTTATCCATCAACCTAGACCAATGTGAGTTCTTCAAACAAGAGCTTGTCTATTTGGGGTTTGTAGTATCCCATGGATCATTGAAAATGGATCCAAGAAAGGTGGAAGCTATCTTAAGTTGGCCTACACCAACCACAACAACAAAGGTAAGGAGATTTCATGGAATAGCTCAATTTTATAGGAAGTTCATAAGCCAGTTTAGTGGTATTTGTGCACCAATGGTGGAGACCATAAAAGGTGGTCAAAAGACCAAGTTTAGATGGACTTTTGTAGTAGACCAAGCATTCAAAAAGTTGAAGGAACAAGTGGAAACACAACCTATCCTTAGACTACCTAGTTTTAACAAACTTTTCACTTTGGAGTGTGATGCCAGTGGGATGGTAGTAGGAGGTGTGTTAAGTCAAGAAGGTAGACCAATAGCCTTCTTCAGTGAGAAATTAAATGAAGCTAAGAAGAAGCACTCTTCTTATGATTTGGATTTATATGCCTTGGTACAATCTTGTAGAAAGTGGAGACATTATTTGTTACCCAAGGATTTTGTAGTGTTTACTGACAACCAGGCCCTTAGCTATATCAACACACAAGAGAAATTAAGAAATAGACACCTAAAGAAGACTGAATTTGAAATGAGTATGATTGGTGAAATGAAATACTTTTTGGGATTACAGATAACATAGAACAATGATGGTATCTTTGTAAGTCAGACAAAGTACTTGAATGACTTATTGAAAATATTTGGAATGGAGAAATATAAACTAGCTGGAACACCTATGGTAACTGGACATAAGCTATCTAGCACAGATGAGACTCCTATAGTGGAATAGATGAAATATAGATCTATGATTGGAGGATTGTAGTACTTGACTCATACAAGACCTGATATAGCACATTAAGTAGGAATTGTAGCAAGATTTCAAGCTAAACCTAGAGAATCACATTATGCAGCAATAAAGAGGATACTGAGATATTTAAGAGGCACAATGGACTATGGATTATGGTATGAAAAATCTGATGATTTTACCCTATGTGCATATATAGATGCTGATTGGGGAGGTAGTGTTGATGATAAGAAAAGCACCAGTGGTTGAGAATTTTTCCTTGGAGGAAGATTGGTTTCCTACCTAAGCAAGAAGAAGAATTGTATCTCACATAGCATAGCACAAGCATAATATGTAGCAGCAACAAACAATTATAACCAGATAATTTGGATGAAGCAAATGCTATAGGATATTGGAATAAAGTTTGTTGAACTTGTTGTCATACATTGTGACAACACCAGCACAGTTAGTATGTCTAAGAACCCTGTATTACATTCTAAGACAAAACATATAGAGATTAAGTATCATGTTGTAAGAGAGAAAGTTGCTGAGAAAGAAGTCAGACTTGAGTACATAAGTACAAAGGAGTAGATAACAGACATATTTACAAAGCCTTTGCCTAAGGATACATTTGAGTATCTGAGAGGTATGCTTGGGGTTATGCCCTAGCCTAATTTTGAGAATTGATGCAGTTGATTGCATTCGTCCAGTGGTATATGAGCCTTATCTTTCTTCTGGATTGGATGTTGGTACTTCCTCTATGTGGGAGTATGTGTATATGAGCTGAGTTATGAGGACTCTAGTGAATGCATTTTCTAAATAGTGTCTTTTGACATTGGAGTTTTTGTTGAAATGATGATGAGATTTTTGTCATTGATGTTAATGGGGGAGAATTGTACATGAAAAAACTATTTGTACTATCTGAATAGGAAAACAAAGCAAGATTTGATTGATGAAGAGGATTTTATATATTTTTCTAGAGCAGCAGTATTGCAATATTGGACTTTTAGAACATTGGATGTTTTTTCATCTATGTTTCCATCAATGCCAATGGGGGATATTGTTAGGAATGAATGCTAAATGTTTGGCATCCATTCTATAGCAGTTGTTGTTGCATTCATGACTATGATTGTCATTGATGTCAACATAGTGATCTACCAGAGACTTGCAGAGAAGCAGACAGAGTTTGGATTAGCGCACATGGGATATTGCAGTTGGAGCTATGTGATGTTTAGGATATACTCTTTGATATGTTATATTTTTATCATTAAGAGTGCAGATAGTAATTCATTTATTCATGGAAGTTATGAGCATTTTGGTGGAAGCAGTATTCAGGCAATGTTCCTGAGTAGCGGTTTGTGGAAATCGGATGATATCTCCTAATCGGGATGGAATCTGGTTTTGCGTAGTTAAAGGTAAGTTGAATACACATTTATAGTGACATGGATGATAGTGAAAACTTTGAGGTCACATGAGTGGAGAATTATTGTACTTGGAAACTGACAGTTTTGTGTAATTTTAATGTAGCGTGTGGAAACTTTTATTTTGTAATTGTATGCCGACTCATTTGTAATTACTTGAGTGTGGTATAAA
Source organism: Chamaecyparis obtusa (assembly GCA_027943335.1). NCBI lineage: Eukaryota > Viridiplantae > Streptophyta > Pinopsida > Cupressales > Cupressaceae > Chamaecyparis > Chamaecyparis obtusa. Next base: position 105,407 of record BSBK01000403.1, read on the forward strand.
GGAAGGAATGTTTTTCCTTATTGTAATGGTTGTAATGGTTGGATGTAATGATGTATGCATGAAGTGAAGAAAAGAGCTAATGCAGTTGTGAAATCAAATTTGTAAAGGAAGACATGCAAAGATTTGAGATTGAGATCTGGTGAAGCAGAGAGTGCGGTTTGGCATAGTAAGGAAAGAGGTAACATATTTGATATTATTCTGTTGAATAATCTAGAGATCAGTTGGACAGTGTGTTCAGTGATCTTTCCATTGAAGTTTTTTGGGCAGTGGGTCCTTCTGTCTTCCATAACTCTTAACAGGGTTAGAATCTTTTAACAGGGATTCAAAATCTCCTAATAGGGATTCATATGTACTGAATGTATTTCATAAGACTCCTAATAGAGTCCATCCTTTCACAAGGAATATTCATATTAGTGCATCTTTTGTGGGCATCATTCCCACCGGGGTTTACTCTTTGATCAAGAGGTTCCCTAGTCAACATATCCTGTGTCATTGTGTCATTGTGTATGAATATCTTTCTATGGTTGGTAATTATATTTCTTACATGGTTAAATGCTATTGAAATTGATAAAATTTATAATTATCAGATAACTAATTCAGCCCCCCCCTCTCAATTATCTTGGTGGACTTTACTTTCTAACAACATCAACATATAAGGCTCACTGTCAACCAACAAAAACTAAGTTGATATCAATGACAACATCATAATTGATCAACCTTTCATTAGATCTTCATCAAAATCATACCATGGAATACTAATCTTATCTATGCATCATTCATGCCAACAACACATCAATATCAATCCAAACAATGATCATTAAGGTTATTGATCAAGTTAGTCATGTCAGTCTGCTATTGATTTATCTTTCACAATTGAGTTCCTATGCTCCTCAAAGATACCACTAAGTGGGGAGAGTGGTCAGGATGGATCATAATCTTGTTTTTTTTTGTGTGTGTATTGTTTCGATGAAGTTTTAGGGTAATAATGTTGGGGTGTCTATGATAAGAGCCTTCACATATCTATCAAGTATCCAACTATAGAACACATGGCCATAAATACCATTGATTGTGATACTCCACACATACCTCAAGTCCAAACATATGAACCCTATGATAGAGTGAAACATTCCTTGTTTTCTATCTTCTTGTTAAAACGAAGATCATAGAAGTGTTTAGATGGTCAATATTTGGATTCTTTTGTATCTCTTTCTTTACAAATAAGGTGCAATGATGATATCGTTAAAATTTTTTTGGGAGTGACTCACAATCATCACCTATCTTGATCGCAGTTCATTCATTCTTCTAATTAATTATTTCTTCTTACTAATGTTCTTCTTACTAATTCAGTTAGTCCAAAGGTCATTTTCTTAGACATGTCATCATATGTTTTGCATACATGGTTAATCTATAGCATGGGACAAATAAAGAAACATAGGAATGTATTCATACATCATCATCTAAGAATCATGTCATTAGTGCATAATCATTTCATAATAGAAAGCATATAATAAAGTGCATACATAATTTCCATCATAAAGTAGAATTTGACATATAGAAAAGCACATCATAAATAAATTCATACACAAGAATAGACATAAGTCAATTTATAAGGTCTCCAAAAAGATGAATCTCGTATATATCTCATCAAATGTGTGAGTATAATGGGATCTCGTAGGCTAAACAAAAGAGCAAGTGTCTATAGAAAAATGATATAATATCATTAAAAAATGTGTCTAATCTAAACCACTTAGTTTTTCATCCACCCTCAGATTTGGGGGGTCTAGGTGGTGCCATAGAAGGTCATGTCCCAATATATCACACAGGTGCATTATGTGGGTCTACACATGTCTGTGATGGTCCAACTAGTTTCATCATGGCCCCTCTTCTCTGTGTCCTATGGGATCTCTCAAATCTCCAAGAATCTATGTAGCTCAAAAGTATTTTCTTTGCTAGCACAACTCTCTCATAGTTCCCTCACCAGTAATTTATCTCCCTCTGAGAATCTCAACCTTCTTGGAACATCCTATCAAGGACCTTTTGTAAGGAAACATCCTAAAATCCCTTAATGAATGATCTAACCTCCTCTTGTGCCTTCGTACTCCTGAAATCATCCAACTATACCTACGCTCTTAGGTTCTCTCTCTCTCTAATGCATATATCCTCATGGCATGAGCATGAACTTGAGCCTTTTCCATTGTTTGTCTCCTATATTCCTTCAAGACCCTAGAATTAGTTTGTGTCACCATCCAGAGAACTCCAACAAGTCTACTCTAAAGGTCCCTCATATATTCCCTCAGACTCTAAACATTGATAGTCTCATCCTTAGGTACTTCTACCATATCCATGGGGTCATCTCCACCACCCTCTTCTCCCTTAATCAACACCTCTATTTCTACCAACACCTCATCTCCACCCTCATCCCCATTGTCCTCACTACTATTGTATTTTCTAGGCTCATTATTTGAATCTAAAGATGACAATGACTCACTACTATTTCTCTCATCACCCTCACCCTCTCCTCTTTCCTCTCCGTATGTTGGGGCATCCTCTCTCCAAGCCCACAATCTTCTTACCAATTGAGGCTTCTCCTCTTGCTTTCCCTCCTCATCAACAACTATCCTAGGAACAACCAAAAGACCACCATCCCCACCTCCCCTATCTCCAATATCTCTACCTCCATAATCCTTTCCTCCATAATCTCCACCATCTCTACCTCCCCTACCACCTCTTTGACCCCTCATCCTATCCCTCTGACTTTGCCTCTTCCTCTACCCCTAGCACCACCTCCTTGTCACAAAATCTTCATAATAATACCTATAATTAAAACTTATACATTTATTAGAGGAACTAGCCTATGAATGGCCTACCATGTATCATACTATGGTGTTGTCCTATGTCAATCACTATGCATCTCCAACCCCATCTGATCGGTCTCAAGCCCTAGAAGTCTAGACATGGGTAACATCTGTTAGAATCAATACACCCTAGGTAGTTACATCCCCTGATCTTTTTACAAACTGGCCATCAGAATCAATCATTTTCTACACCTCTTTGAACTATCATAGAACCTTCTCAAGGCTATGCAAGTCTATCATATTTATAGAATATATGGCATGGCCAATCAAGAATATCCTCTACCTACATGTAGTGATATGTGAGTCTCCTCGCCTACCCAAACTAGAAATGATGTATAGGGGCTCCATATGAAATATAGAATCATATCCAACTACTACCTCCAATATGTTATGTAACCCATATGACTTGTTACAATAACCCCCTCATACATATAATGATAAAGGTGTCCCTCTGGAAGATCTCATGAAACAATAGGCCAATAGATAGCTATATGATCCCATTCCCATACCTATAATACTTTGACACCACAACTAATTGACTTACCCTCATAATAATCCACATATAACATATGGAAGTAAAGGTGTGCTAGCTTTCAAGGACCCCAAGCATAGATAGTCTTATCTCTAACCATACCCCTCAGAACCTAACCCAACCCTACCAAGAACACATGTTTTTTTTGATTCAAACATAATATCCCCTCAATCAAACTCCCTAGTATCATAGTCATCCTATCAAATCTCTCACCAAACCTACTCTAATAAATATCATAGGGATCTTCCATCCCTAACTGATCCTTTTTTAAGCCTGTGATCTCTGAGATTGTCATAATACCTGGTTGTCATGCAAACTCAACTAATGCACCATGAATCAGAACCTAAAGAATGTAGTATACATCCTCGAATGTGACCCTACCCTCTCTAGTAGGAAAAAGAAACATGTATCTATTAGAATGCCATCTCTCCAACAAAGCAGAAATCAAACCACAATTATTCATGATCACCGGCATGTAACAAAACCAGTATAGAACCATTTGTCTTAGAACATCTCTCTCTACCATAAACAATTGAAATATAAGGGTCATACTAGTGTAACTACAAGTCTTTCTTTCTTGACCCTATGCTCTCCTAGGATCCTCACAAGGCTACTTCTCTAGCCTATAGGTTTCTTCACCAAGTAACCCCACAAGGATTCAATCTATGATCCTTTTTCCTCTTCAACTTGTCAACACCAACCATGAAATCAAGCTTCCACCAACAATGCTCCATGGGTGCCTTCTAGCACCACCATCCCCAAATACTCACCTTTGACCATGTTGATCATCAAAATGGAGAGAAAGGTTAGTTTACTTGGCATGTGGTCTAATACCATGCCTAACAACATCATTTGCAAAGAAATCCCTATTGCTATCAAAGTTATACTATTGATTGACCCAAAATAGGGCTACAAGGCAATTAGGCCTAATTGGACAACTATTGGCTTATAACACAAAAAATTTCTCAACAAGGTGATCAAAAAATTATATATTTGAGTAACCTTTATGGAAATATTTAAAATTCATTTGGTTTCCCTTCCCCAACCTATCCATACAGTGGGTTGCTAAATTTAGGCCTATAATTAAGGGTTTCTTGATTTACTTACTGAGCCTGATATGGTTTGGTCTTTCACACAGTAAAACTAATCACCAAGACCCCTCCTTGGTTGAGATTCTTCCCAACACACATAGCCTCCTCTCTAAATACTTTTATTGAAGCAATGAATGCATTAAATCACTCTTCTTTCCTCTCCAACTCACTGTGATCCCTAGCCATGCACTCCTGGCTAACCTAGGGCATCACTGTAAAAATTGATTTCTTTCTTTCTAGGGCCCCATCTTCTTCCATATGGTTACACATGGAGTCTAGTCATAGATTCCAAAGGGCCATACAATTTATATGGTGGGAGAGTGAGCTAGCACCCCATTACACAAACATTATCTGGACAGACTCGAGACAGGCCAGAGAACCAAATATTTACAAAATAGTTCTAAAACTTAACAAAATGACTAACTCCTACCACACAAAATACAATTAACAACTAATCTACCATATTCAATGATCATAGATACAAATCTAATCCATAATAACTCTGATGCAATCAAAGACTCTCGAACTTCACACAAAAACCCATAGAATTCCCTCTTCCAAAATCTTGATCTCCATACAATCAGTGTCTAGTCCCCCAAATTAGGGTTTTTCTATCAATTTATACCCATTCCCATTTTTTAGGACCCCTAGGTTGGGATTTGGGCATCTCTAAGGCTCTTTCCTAGGTTTTAGGAAATGTTGTCATGACAACTTTGGAAGTTTTCACGACAACTTTCAAAGTTGTCATGGAAAATTTTGTGTCTTGACTTTCCACTTGGTCACACCATTGAGTGGCTCAACCAAAACACATATTTAGGCCATCTAGACCATATTTAGCCCCTGAATACATCAATGAAATGTTTTACAACATTTGCCAACTTTTGGGCAACTTGTCTAATTCTACCAAATTTGGCTCAACTACGACTTAAGGACACCAACTGATTTGAATAGATCCTCCAATCTAAAACAAACACACACTAGGACCAACTAGTCCCCTTATTTCAGTAGTGGCTTGGCTAAGGCCACTACAAGCCAAAAAGATAATTTAGGAACCCTAGGTTACTAGATAACCTTACCTAGGTGCTCATGCACCATACTCCCCCACAAACAAAACTCAAGTCACTCATGTGGCTAAAATGTCCTTTGAGATTCCAATATTTTTGAAGTCTACAACTTCAACCCATATTGCTGCTAACTCTGGTGTGGTCTTCCATTAGATGAGGTGTTCCATGTACACCTTGTGCCTAGTAGTTTTCTTGACCCTTGAGTCCAACACCTTCTCTTCTTCCAACGACATCTTGGGAGGTAGTGCATGAGGTTCTACATCTATACTAATCTCTACACTATTCACATTTAACTTGGTTAGAGGACCTTTGAATTTGATTAAATCTAATACATTGAACATGAGGGAGATGTTCAAACCAAGAGGCAGATCCAATTTTTATGCATTAGCCCCATATTTGGCGAGGATCTTGCAGGGTCCTACTCTCTTCATCTGAAGCTTTGTAGACACACCCTTCTACAACCTAGATTTTTTCAAATGAACCATGACATAGTCCCCCTCAAACTGTACATTCTTTCTCTTCTCATCTGTCTTAGCCTTCAATTTTTGAGTTGACTCTAGGATGTTCTTCCTCACCTACTCTTGAACCTCCTTCATAGTTTGAGTGAAGTCTTCAGCATAACCACTCCTATATTCCATGGATCCAAGGTCTCTAATCTCATATACACCCCTTGGGTGCATCCCATAAATAATCTCAAATGGGCTCTTGTCGGTGGTTTTGCTAACACTATCATTATAGGAATACTTTTCTTGGGGAATAACCACATCCCATGTCTGCCCATACTCCTTGGTTAGGCACCTACGCAAGTTTCCTAAGACTCTATTAACCACCTCAATTTGGCCATCAGTCTAAGGGTGGTAAGGTGAACCAAATGAAAGATTGGTACCCAATCTACTCCACAATGTTTTCCAAAATTGGCTCATAAAGTTGACATCCCTATCTGATACAATCACTAGTACATTTGAGACCTTTTTCTGACTGTTGAACATCTAAATTTAGATAGTATACTGTCGATTAAGAAACACCACCCGGCGTCACAATTTTTCAATTGGAAAAACTGATGGTTTTGTTAGGCATCATACTTATGACAACCATAGTCATCGTAAAAAGAGGGTGCCAATAAAGTGAACCTGTCATCAGACCTATTTGTGGCTATCAAAATTGGGACACCTATCCATCGCAATAAATACAAATGACGGTGACCCATCAGAATGTTCTAACGGGTAGTCATCATTTGTAACTTGTTGGCTAACATAAATTTTATTAATGCAAAGGACATCCGTTGGAAGTTTATGATGGATATCCATCATTTATGGTTTGTAATGACGACTATGTTGTACATGCGACAGACATGCGTTGGACATTTACAATGGATGTCCTTCATTTATGGTTTTTTTCTGACATTGATGCTACTAATGTGATGTTTCGATGTCGAATGTTTGCGATAGCTAACCGTCACTATTGTGGGGTCATCATAGTTACGATGACAATTAGTTTTTAAAAAAATATATATATATTTGTCCATTGAGAACTATGTTCTTGCAGATCTGGTTCCTAGATGTGATTTGGTTATGGATCATTCAAAGATAACTTTGTAATAGATTTGGTGGAGGCTCATGGATTATTGAGTTGAGTCTAGAGACTTGGATTTTGAATGGATCCTATCGAATCAAGACTTGTGACAACGATGGCTCTAGCACAAGAAGCTAGTGCAGCGATCAACTATGCATTCTTCCTGATGTGTTCATGGGATATATGCAAACCTAATTACATTTGGATTTGATTCAAGTGACTTCTTGACTTCTTTGCTCTGAATTTGATGTGCTTTGTTCCTATGGAGTGTAGCAGTGACTTGACTTGGAGTTTGAGTAGACTGTGCATTGATTGGCTTGAAGATAGAATCAAGCTACTCTTTGCATTGTTGTTGAGATTGGGTTGTGATGGATTTCTTGGATCATCTACCATTTTTTCCATAGTTTCCAATGAGTTAGGTGTGATGTCGAGAGATCAATGTGTAGAACTTGCACATTGGAGATTTGTAGATCACTATGGTGTCCGTGATGACTTGGGAGAAGTCTTCTTCTTGGTGAATCGAGCTGAGAGACTTAGATTACAGAAAGTGGATCATTTGATGTGACTTATGAGACATTGAATGCCTCTTCACAATGGGTTCATGGTGTGGTCTATGGTGTTTCTTTGTGACTGGGTTCTTGATAGAGATCTATTGATTTGGTAGCCATTGAGATGGATCGATATATATTTGTCGTACGTGGATTGAGATCTTAAATTACTGAGCTTCTCTTTGTTTTGAGAATATTTTAAAATTATCTACTTAATAGGGCCAACCACCTGAAGGTGGAAGCTCATCTGACCCCTCCTAGGAGCCTCTTATGAACCTTTACGACATTTTAAGATCTCGAAGATGTATTCTTAGGGATCGTAAAGGGTTGTAAAGGGTCATAAGGGGTCCTGGGACACAACAGCTGAGAAAAATAAATGTAGGCATCATGGTAACAATTTTTTGGAAACACAACATAATTGAGTGGTATACCCAGATGATGCAACATAACTACTCCTCCAGTTCCATGTCTACACTAGGTAAACAAAACCCAAAGATAAAGAATAAATTTAGAAAGCATAGGAGGAGAGCGATAAAGACCAAAATAATATAGGGACTTGTATTACTTTGGTCATTCTCGCTCTCTTCCACTCTCTAAATTTATTTTTTATCTATGGATTTTATTTACCCCAGTGTAAACTTGGAACCAGAGGAGTGATATATAGTTGTGTTGCATCATTTGGGTATACCATTCAATTATGTTGTGTCTCCAAAAAATTGTGATTATGATGCCTACATTTATGTTTTTCAGCTATTGTGATATCTACATTTATGTTTCTCATTTTTCATGTTTATGTGCATGTTCTTTATGTGTATCTACTAGAAATTCTAAAAAAAAAATTAGTATCTACAATAGCTCTCTATTAACCACATTTATACATATGGTCCCAACAAAGTAGTGCACAAACTACACAAAGAAGACATCGTAGAAATATGATTTCTTCTTTTGCCATTGAAGTAATCTTGGTAGCACTAGCTGCCTCTCGAGCCTTGCACAAGTTGCACTCATTTCCTACATCAAGTATAGATGTAGATGGGGTGGATGTAAATGTGGTTTGATCGACCCACCGAAAGTATTGACATCTAGTATTTCCCTGAAAATACCAAATGTACATCAGTTCTTCATAAAATTATTAGTTGTCACATTATTTTTAAACATAAAATATAATTACGTATCCAGACCTTTTTCCTATTTGGGCAAACCCAAAATTGATGCCCAGGATTACTTGTTGTGTGTGATGTCTTCAACATGCATGGGCCAACACCACATTGACACATAGGCACATTGACCGAAGTCATTGATGCTATTTTGACAAATATTGCATTATCACATATATTGCATTGTCATTATTTTGTTCATTCATACTAATTATTATTACAATAAAAAGAAACATACTAATGTAGCCTTGCACATTTTTTGGCTAAGTCAAAGTCTTTGGTTTAAATCACTAGACACTCAAAACAAAATGACAAACCAAAGACAACCATGCAATTGTAAAGAAAGGTAATTTTCTTAATCACGTCACTAATTTTTTCATGTCTAAATACTAGTGTCTTTCAAGTGATTTGATTCTTGTCATGCCCACTACAAATGAGAACAGTCTTAACTAGTGAGGTTGTTTAAGCATATAGAGATTAAAAACACTCTTTTAGAATGAAATTTATCTTAACAAAAGATCAAAGATATATAAGTAGGACATATAAAAAAAGGTGAATAAGAGTAGTACATGTAAAAAAATCATTAGAACATGCCAAACGTCTAGCATAATTGTACATTTCATTCATGTCATTGATATTCTTCTTCATCCATCTCATCATCAAGATCATCATCGTCTATGCCATCATCACCACCACTATTGTCATCGTTGTCATCATCACCATCATCATCATCATCATCATCATCATCATCATCATCATTAGTAGCAGCATCATCCTCATCAGTAGAAGCATCATCCTCATCAGTAGCAGCATCATCGTCATCTTCTTCTTCATATTCTTCTTCGACTAGCTCTCGATCGTGATCTGGTTCTACATCATCTTCTATTTCTTCATCTTCCTCGATATCTTCTTCCATCACATTATACTTTATCAGTCTTCCTCTTGGATCATGTCTAACAACAAATGACCAACCTAGTTTATGTGGAAACTCTAAGTAAAATACCTGCTCACATTGGCTTGGAAGAACATAGGGCTCTTCTCCAACTGGCTCAAATAACCTTGATTAATCATTGGAAATCCATTGTCATGTTCAATAACAGTTCTATTAGGATCATTTTTATTGAGTTGTAGTTTGTACCATTTCACAATGAAGAGAACTAATTTGAAGGAATTGAAGTCACAGTCAAGTATATCAACCAAAATACCAAAATACCATAGTATCGATATTGCGACTCTCGAGGATGTAAGTCATTTCTAGATGAAATATTAGTCACCTGGAACACTGCACTTATCCCAGAAGCACAAGTTCTCTTTGTGTCATCCAACTTTTTGATGCAAAATTTATAACCATTGCAAAACATAGCCTTGTGGTGTTTCACCTGCAATAATGTCAAACATGTATAAATTATTGCATCACGAGTTGAAAAACATACGATTGATTAATTAACAAATTTATAAGTACCTGGTGATCTCTTAAGCCATATGCTAAATCTATTTTCTTTTGTGTAACATTGGGATCTCCATTGTGATGAGCTTGTATAACCAATGAAGACATGGATTCTCATGTTAATCTATGACCATCATGTTGACATCGTTCAATCCATGCCATCATCCAAACTTGATTGTTTGCAATAAACAAATGTATTACATCCCACTCTTTAGTAGCTATACAAAAGTAAATAAATGACTTACAATAGATTTATTTTGAAGATTAAGAATTAATTTACTACAATAACATCTCATAATTTATTACCTTTCAGTTTCCTAAATCTACTATTGCCCACCAAGTACTCCCCTTCAAATTTTTTAACTGAGTCAAGATCCCAAATGCAATCTATATGGGTCTTTGCTGCAAGATTAGGAAGATATTGAGTAATGTACACCATCATCTGGTATACTATATATCCCTCAACCATAGAACCCTCAGGACGTGCTCTTTGTCATACCAAACCTTTCAAAAATTTCAAGTGTCTCTCAACCATCCACATTGACCTAGCATGTATAGGTCCACACAATTCAATCTCCTCAACTTGGTGTATGAGGTAGTGTTCTTGTGCATTGAAAAAAGCTGGAGGTAAACACTTTTTCATTTCACACAATAGTCGACAAATTCTTTTCTTCCAATATTTTATATCTTCTTTATGGATTTCTTTAGATGACAACCACCTACAAGGGATTCAAGACATAAATATATAATTATGAGACTTTAAAATATATTACTTGTTTGATATTATTGTTTGATATATTGAACAAATATCATTGCTTACCTCATGTATTTTCCAAGATCATATATCACTTGTTTGATATTATTGTCAAAGTTCTCTAGGAGAGACAGGGGTAGAAAATACTGCAAGAATTGTCAACTGATCATTTCATACAATGAAAATTGAATGCAATTACACAAATATATTGTAAATACAAAAGACTATGACTTACCTTGATGAAGGTATGTCAATCATGCATTTTCATCCCTGACCCAAAATCATTTTTCTTTGATATGAGATTGCTTATATCCACAACAAATCCTATAGGAAATCAAATTTTTTTTATCACTTCTTTTACAGCATTACTTTGTTCCTTTGTTAATAACCAAAGAAGAGCACTTGCATTAATCCGGTCTCCATTGCTATTTGATTTAATGATATTTTTCATTGCATTATTGGAATCATGAATGTCACTACAAATTTTGCCAAGTTTTTCTTTGTCGCACCTTTCATCCAATATTTTCCACAGTGTCTTTGTTACATTCTTTCCAATATGCATAGTATCAAACAAATGCACAATTTGTAGATGCTCATAGTAGGGCAGCCTACTAAATTCTCTGGGATAACATTTTAGTCCCTTTGGAAGCTGGTCGGTGATGCCTTCACAACCTTCAAGATCATCGACTACATAATTAACCAACAAAATACAATCAAAATATATAATTTTCAAACATTGACCATTACGTAGAATGATATTACCTTGAATTCTATTATATTCCAACTTCCATAGGTGAGGTGTCATTCTTCAAAGCTTTGATGTAGTCTCTTCTTTCCCATTGAAAAGATGACTTTCTGCACTTCAATACCTATGATTTCTGGGGAGGAACTGCCTATACTCATCAAACACCTATTTTCTTAAACTTTTGGAATGAAGGGATTTCATCTTTGGACCACACATTGGACATGCAAATTTTCCCTTTGTTTCAAGACCTACAAGATAATGATAAAATTGGATTAAATATGTCTATTTTTAGAATTTAAATTATCAAGTACAACTAGAATTCACCATAACATACCACATAAATGTGTCAACCCTGGAGCATCATGAATTGTCCACACAAGCATTGCATAGAATTGAAATTCTCTTTGTCCAATTGGTCGGGAGATGTCATACATAGTGAAACCATTCCATAACACCAACAACTTGTCGATAAGAGGTACAATATATACATTCATATCTTTCAGTTGGTACTTACCTAGTTGAATTAACAACAACATTAGATAACTATTGTGGCCATTCAACTCCAATACTTATAATTACATGTAGATAAATATAAAATAATAAGATACCTGGAACAATCATTGCCAACATAATGTGCCCCCTCTTTATTGACATCCATGGAGGAAGGTTATTGTTTATAACAAAAATAAGCCACACCGAGAAAATGGATCTCATCTCCCCATGCAAATTGACACCATCTACTGCTAGATAAAGCTCAAGATTTCGAGGTTCCTCTTTAAAGTGTGGCCACTTTTCCTCTATGTTCATAAATGATGAACCATCTGTAGGCATTCAAATAATGTAATCTTGACTCTTTCCGCGTGCATGGTAATCCATAAATTGTGCTAAGGTATTGCACCTGAATAATCATTTAAGACGTGGAATAATGGGGATGTGACGAAGAACCTTGCGAGGCACCTTTTTTATCACTTGATCATCTCGATATCTGCTCGTATGGCATTTAGGGCATTCTGTTACATTTATGTGTTCTTTATAATAAATAATATGATCTTCAGGACAAGAATCTATTGTTTGATACTCCATTCCAATATGTTTCATAGTGGCACATAATTCTCGGTATGAGCGAGCGAGAACATTTGATGGTGGTAACAGAAAGTCACCTATCAATCTGCAACAAATAATATAAGCCATTACTATAAACAATCTTAATGGTACATGTTTCACCTTTTATAGACTATAATGACATATATGACAAACCTTAGCATATGTGACATTTCTATGTTCGATAAACCATTCATAACCTTCAAATTCACCAACAACAATACATCAGAGAGAAGAGTAGATTGGGAACCTTCATAAATGGCCATGTCCACCTTCTCAAGTAGATGTATATCATGGACGTCGTCAATGTCATCCTCATCATAATCATCATCATCAGTAGCAGAAGTAGCACTAGTACCAAATGTGTCAACAATCAATGCATTCATACCATCATCTTCAAATGTGTTTTCTAGCACATGATCATCATCTTCCATGGGATCATCCTCTATATTCACACAGGGGAGATCAACCTATATAAAAATGATGATAATCAAACCTCCTTCCATGGTTCATATGTATATTAATTGTGAAAATAATATAACAAACAACTTACCACTGGATTATAATCAAACCCCCCTTCCATGTGACCATTCTCCCAACAATGTCTCTTTGTTGTTTTGATTTTGATTCTTCCTATCTTTAAGTCGTTACAACTCTTGCATGGACAATAAAATTTGTCATCACCTTCTCTTTGAAAGTTAGACAACAATCTAGCGATTGTCTCCCTATTTTGATTGAATTCTCTTGTATTATCTGACATGATCCTTAATGTGTATATCTACAAAACAAATTGGAGATACCTCCTTTCATTATCTTCATGTCACCTTCTCATAGCTTCTCATTTTCTGACAAATTTTTCCAAAAGCTTTGTAGGAAACTAAGTAAGGGGTATTCTTGAGTTCAAACACATTGAGCTGCTACAACTGAATTACAAATCATGAATTCACTATAAAATTAAAATTGAATAGGGACATAAGTTAGACATTTAATGCATTATTACTTCATCATGATGATAAAAATTTCATTGGCTCAAATCACATAGAAATTCAAAATAGTAGGATATCTTAATCTTTATGAGCTCAAATTCAAAACAGTAAGTGCATTATTTTATTTCTGATGTCCCTATTTGATCTAATAGCATCAATATAACAAACAGAGCACTGACCAATCAAATAGGGACATGAGGTGCTCAAACAATGAGCTCATAAAATAATATATTTAGTCTTAATAAAATCTTATAAAACATGTATTGTGTGAAGTGTTTGATCTCTCTTTATTTGTTTTTTTGTTGATATTCACTATGTGGTACTCCCCATTTATGATCATTTCATAAGGAAATTTCTTGATGGCTTGCGGGCTACAAGCTAGGGCATCATGCATTATTTATGAGCTCATTGTTTGAGTACCATCCAATCAAATAGGGACATGAGGTACTCAAACAATGAGCTCATAAACAATGCATGATTCCCTAGTTGTAGGTAGTTATCTCTTCTATAATGATGGAGGAATGAAAGGTAATGATCAATGAGGTTGTTGCTATTAGATCATACATTAATACACTTATTGTTTTGAATTTGAGCTCAAACATCATGCAATGTTATTTTTGTCATTGCATGCTTGCTGCTGTTGTGCACCATATATTGTTTTATACACTGTTTATTTCATTGAGACTATGAGCTATTGTAGTTGACTATATTATTTTGGATTCTAAACTATTGTAGTTGTTTCTTTTTTCTTTGAATCATTGGTTACAATTATTTTTGATGCAATATTTGTGTGAAGAACAAGAACAAAATGGTGAACGAGTGTATTTGACAAAGATAAACATGACACATTTTGTTGCACTGATTAGGTTTTCCTGGTACCATTTACATGGCCTGGCTAGATATTAAATAGTAAGCTCATGAACAATGCCAGTATTAAATAGTGAGCCCATGAACAATGTATAATACCCTAGCTTACAGCCCGCGAGCCATCATGGCATTTTCTCATGAAATGATCATAAATGGGGAGTACCACATAGTGAATATCAACACCAAAACAAATAAAGAGAGCTCAAACACTTCACACAATGCCTTGAACATAATAGAAATAATGCCCTAGCTCTCAAAGCTCATAGGTCATCAAGCATTTCAAATGAAAAGATGTAAACAATGCCAGTATTAAACAGTGAGCTCATGAACAATGTATCATGCCCTAGCTTGCAGCAGCCCATGAGCCACCAAGACATTTCCTCATGAAATGATCATAAACGGGGAGTACCACATAGTGTATTATTTTATTATTGATGTTCGTATTTGATCTAATAGCATCAATATAACAAATAGAGTACTGACCAATCAAATAGGGACATGAGGTGCTCAAACAGTGAGCTCATAAAACAATATATTTACTCTTAATAAAATCTTAGAAAGAAACATATATTGTGTGAAGTGGTTGATCTCTCTTTATTTGTTTCGTTGTTGATATTCACTGTGTGGTACTCCTCGTTTATGATCAAATAGACAAAGCTTGAATGCCAACCTCAAGTGCCAGTGTCCTCTTCCCACATAGTACTGACCTCTTCGCATGCGCCAAACTCGAATGCCCTCTTCGCGCCATGAAAAAGTGTAGTTCCATCTTCATGGTAGCTCTTTGAATTCACAAATTACAAATGACACTTTCTTTTTATTTTATTTTTTATAACCAAATGGGTGTCGCAATTTATGAGCTCATTGCTTGAGCACTGGCCAATCAAATAGGGACATGAGGTGCTCAAATAGTGAGCTCATAAACAATGCATGATGCCCTAGTTGTAGGTAGTTATCTCTTCTATAATGATGAAGGAGTGAAAAGTAATGATCAATGAGGTTTTTGCTATTAGATCATACATTAATACACTTACTGTTTTGAATTTGAGCTTGGGCATCATGCAATGTTATTTTTGTCATTACATGCTTGATGTTGTTGTGCACAATATATTGTTTTATACACATAAAACAATAGATTTTGGGACTTAGACTTATGTTCAATCTTTAGTAATGATTTTGGGAACTAATTACTAGATGAGTGACTACAGTACCCTAGTTTGCATTATTAGATGATCTTGTTTAATTTGTGTTCATTTCATGCAAAGATACATGTAAAGGAAAAAAAAATTGCATCTAAAGATTACATTTATATATATGAAAAATAACTTGTAGATATTATACAAGGAAAATAACTTTTAGAAGAAAATGCAATAGTAGAGGCATACATAAGAGGATGAACATAAATAATAAGGGTGCCAAACATTGCCTAAAGTGATGAATTTTTGACCTGGGTATGAATCTAGTGTGCCCCTGTGTGATCCAGAACCTGCAAAGGAAAGAGAGATGGGGGTTAGATAAAAAATATGTAAGCAATGAATGTCATCCTATTACTGATCCTCATCTACAATTATGCATGTGCATTGTCAAGCCATACACTTCTGAAAGAAATACCAAGCTCACAGTCTCAATGAAATAAATAGTGTATAAAACAAATATGGTGCACAACAGCAGCAAGCATGCAATGATGACAAAAACATTGCATGATGCCCGAGCTCAAATTCAAAATAGCAAGTGTTTTAATGTATGATCTAATACCAACAACCTCATTGATCATTCGAATTCCTCATTATCCAAGTCCTCTTCCTACACTAAGTCTTCAATTTCCTCTTCTTCATGATCTCATTCTTCTTCTACTTCTTCAAAAAGTCTTACTTCTCTTCACAAGACATACCATAAAGAGCAACGTGATAGTCCTTATGATGTATCTTCCACAAAGAGTGACACACCCACCTATGATGACTATGATGATGGACAATGTAGTGATGCCCATGAAACTTCTATTCCTAAGCATCATCTTCATGGTACACTTGTGATTTCTAAGGGGGAGTCGTATTGGGTAGACTATGATGGTGATCCATATGACTCTAAATTTGAAGAATTCTTTGATGATTTTTGTGAACAATACAATATTCCTACTGAGGAAGAGAAAATCTACCGTGTTGATTTCAAACGTCAAAAGAATCTCTCCTCTAAAAGTTCTCATGCTGAAAATAAAGATGACACTCTCAAGAAAGATCATATTAATGTTGAACCTTTGTCTTGTGATGGTTCCCTTCCATCCTCTACTTCCTCCAATGCCCATACATTTCCTAAAGCTTCCGAGTCTTCCAAATCTATCACAAATCCTTCATCCAACAAAGATCCTAAGGCTTTCCATGCAGTTCCCTATAGTTATCCTCAAGGGCTACCTCTTAAAGAAACTCAAGCTAACCTTCACTTTTCTACAAATACTTCTAATGATGCTAAACTGAAAGAGCTTAAGCCTTCATTTGCTATACTACCTACTTCAGCTAATTCTTCACTATCTCTTCCAAAATCTTCCATACAATTCCAACATGCTTCCTTGTCCTTAAAAGTGGCTCCATGTCAAGAGGACCCTAAAAATGATAAAGAAAAAAATATAAATAAATATCAAGATCAGGAACCCTCTATATCATCTAATTCTCTTTATGATGTATCTTCTCCATTGCATGGTTTTTTTGATCCTCTATTCTCTTCTGCATTCATTCCACCATCTCCTAAGAAAGATCAAGCTACTACTTACACTATTGAGCTTATTGATAATCAAAATAACCTTACCGCACTTGCGCTTTCCAAAGATGATACTTCCATTAAGGTTATTAAAAATGGTGTTGTTACTTCCAATGATAAGCATATTGAAAATCAAGAAAAAAATTCTACGCTTGTGCTATCCAAAGATCCTTGTCAAGATCAAAGTATTTCATTTTCTTGTTCTACCACTCCATGTTCACTTCCACTTTCTACTCTTCCTAAGTCTTTGCAAGCTTTGAACAATCCTATCAAAGAAGGTGCTCCTATTCAAGATGTCCAAGATCCTATTGAAAATTCTAATGCTCACTCTAAATATGTTGATATCCTTGGTTGTGATATAGATGCTGATGAACTTATTGATTATCCTTTTGCATCTTCCACATCTATCCTTGGACCTCCTCCACCAATACTAAGGGCTTCATGTCTTCCTTCCATCTTGGGCCCTTATGTCCCTTTGCTTTCCTCTCCTAACTCTCCTAATTCATCATCCATCTTGGGTCCTTACATCCCTCCATCTCCTATCTTTCCTCAAGATCAACATAGATGCATACCCTTGATTCCTTTTCATCCACCCACCCATCTAAACCAGTCATATTCTCCTCCTTCCACAAATCCTAAGTCTTTTGGAAGTAACTTGAATGTTCAATACAAGAAAAAGAACCAATACAAAAATTCATCAAAAAAAGAAGATCACCATGTCTCCTCTAATTGACATGGGGGCATAAAGTCAAAAGAGATATCTAAGAAGAAAACTACAAGACAAGTATGGGTTCCAAAATCCATCATTGAAGATATTCTCTCTAACACATCAAAAGAAAATAAAAAGCTTAAAGCTACATGGATTCCAAAGTCTCTCTTGAAAGAGTCTTATGTTGAGCAAAAAGTGAAGTTGACATTCAAGCTTCCAAAGGTTTCCACTTCATTTTTTTCCAAAAATATTCTTCCATTCCATGCGCTTGAACCACAACTTCTGCTACACATTTTCCATATTCCTTCTCGTATTCCTCCATTCACATTTGAGAATTATAACAAGCACACCAATCCTCTCTTTGAGGAGTCAGATAGCAATAATGAACCAGAATATGGTTCGCACTTGGACTAGAATATGGTTTTCCTCCATTTTTCCCATCACCCTTCAAGGTGTGTATTGACGTTGATCTTACCTTTCTTTCCATCTACCTTTTCACATTCCTTCCATTCATTATCCTTCTACCTTCTATCATTTTTCCTTATTTTCCTATTCCTCATGCGTCTTCCTTTCCCTATCAACATCTTTGAGCATATCATTTTGAATCCTTGGCATATCATGGTTTATCCTTTCAAGGAGCATTATCTAAAAAGCTTGCCTTCTTCCAAAAAATATAAAATTCAAAAAATAGAAAAATATTCAAAAATGAAAACAAAAAAAGAAAAGAGATGAAAAAAAAAATTAAAAATGTGCCATGGTGAAAACTTTGAAACAGGCACCTTGGTAGCAAAAGTAAAGAGAAATAAATTCATCCTATGGTGAAAACCACTCCCTTGTGGCACCTTGGATAAGTACCATGATGAAAACCTAGCAATCAGGCATCATGTGTAGTTCTTCTACATATTTCATCCATTTCGTCTTCTCTCTTTGATCTTGGCAATATTGACCTATACACGAACATTTGGCTATCTTTTGAGCTATCTTCCGATGATCTTTCTTTCATTCCATTCATGTTTCGCCTTCGTATTTTCCTTCATTCATTCTAGCCTTTCACTATCCTTTTCGATCTTGGTCTTGATCTAAAAAAAAAAGAGTAAACACGATGCTATGAAGTCTCTTGACATGTCTACTCCTTTAGACTGCATCCTTTCCTGCTCTTATACCACGCTTTTGAGGCTTATCCTATGATGGCCTTTCATTGCTTGTCCAAATGTGCTTTACATGACAAATTTTTTTTTTCCCTAGCTTGGGTACTCTTGAGGAGTTTGACCTTGAGGATTTCTTCCCTCCGTTCACCTTCATTCTCCTTTCCTCCATCTCTTCCACCAGCTTACTTATCCATCTTGTCCTCCACATTGCTAGATATTGGGACTACATGATGTGATCTTGCTCATGAGTTTGATGCCTATTCTGTCTGGGGGCATCCTTTGTACATATTTTATGATCTTGAAAAAATACTAAAAAAATTTATAGATGATGCTGAAAAAATCCTAAAAAGCATAAAAAATCCTGAAAAATATAAATTTTTTTTTAAAAAAATTAAAAATTAAAAAAAAATAGAAAATGTGCCATGGTGAAAACTTAGCAATAGGCGCCTTGGTAGCAAAAATACAAATTTTTTTTTTAAAAAAAATAAAAATAAAAATTGCAATAAATCCAAGTGGTGAAAACCTAGAAACAGGCGCTACTTGAGGCCTTTGCACCCCTATTTGTTAGCATGCGTCCTCGACACTTAGCCACTTTCCATCATGCCTTGACCTTATTTAACTTGGTTTGGAATTGGTTTTTGTCTATGTCTAAGGGGCATACCTATTAGCATAGGTCTTTTAGGTGTGTTTGTCTCTTGGGGCATTTCACAACAAGTGTTTTTCAACACCACCCCAAATAGTGTTTTTCAACACTACCCTTGCGTCGAGTGTTTCTTAACACTTATCAGATGTCTTTCCCAATAGTCTAAATATGATGCGATATTTCTCATTTGTAGATGTGATAATCAGAGTTTGACTCTATGACCAACACACACGCACTTAAACAATCAACTCGCTTGAGATATGTTGACTTTATTTTTTTTTGTGTGCTGTCTATGAAGATTTCTTTGATGAGTGGTCTCTCCCTGAGAAGTTTTCAATGATGCATAGCTAGAAGACTGAGGGTATGAGAACATGTTTTCTTTCTTTATCTGCTTATGGGTATATTTTGTTGATCCTAACTGTCATGAGCATTTATGCTGGTCTTACTTGACACTATGGATTGACAAGGTATTATCCTTGACTGTTTTGCGAGTGCATGCTTCTAGTTATCCTGATTTTCATGTGTCTTGATACAAGCATAATCTCGCCATATCAAAATTTAGGTAATCTCACTGCATTAGTCATCTTGACCTCCATGTCTTTGATGCCTAGGTGAGATTTCCACATTTATATATGATAAAGATCATATTCATATCCACATAGTTATGCTAGTGTGCATTGTATGATCTTGCGATGCTACCAATAACGCTCGATGATGATAATTAGATGTCTATAGGTGTTGTGACCTTGCAAGTCAACCACTTTCATAGTAGCTTTCATTCTTAGGTTCATCATAGTTTAGTTTTTGCATCTTGCATATGGAGAGAGCTCTCCTTTTTATCATCTATGGACTAGTTGGTCAACTGTGCTCATTTTCTGATTCTTCTTGATCATATCTTTCATTTCTGGTCTTTCATCTCACATCATTTTCTATCCATTTCGGACTTGAAACCAAAATCCAAGCCGCGTTGACTGACCATTTGAGGCACAATTCTTTGATTTTTGATGGAATTTCTTCCTTTCCATGTCTTCCAAACTTCTAGTCTTTCATTCACCCCTTTCACTTCCTCTCTCTGAGGTTTCACTTAATCTTTATCCTATATCTTTTTTAGTCAAACCTTGTCAACCTGGGGCATATCTTCACTGTTTGATGGTTATCTTATCATGCTCCATCCTTCGATTATGATTTATTGTGACTTGATCAGGTTTATCAATTTGTTGTTCTCCTCTATCTGATTTCAATTTCGATTCCGAGGGGGCAGTACCTATCAGTTGTAATCTTTGATTCAGCTTTATCATTCAGCTCAGCTTGAGATTCTTATCTCTTATTTTGGATATGATCCCGAATCGACCTCATGTTTAAAATCTTTTGTTTATGTTTGTCCGAATGTGAGCCCGAATTGACCTCACATCTGAGTTGTTTTGTGATCCCAGATCGATCTCACATTTCAATTCTTCTTTTACTGCATGTGTTCCCAGATCGATCACACATTAGTAAAAGATGGGCAAATGTATGCACCCTAAAATGGTCGCCTAGACTTTGGGCCCCTATTTCTGCAATTTATCAAATCCCTGAATCAATATTTTCAAAAATCAACATTTTTTAAATATATCAATTTTCTTGATCAAATCATAATCAATTCAATATTTCTTAAGGTTTGAGCCTTATTTAATTTAAAAGAGAATAAAAAATAAAAATCTTAATTAATTAAGAGAACATGCTCTCTTTTAATTAATTAAAAATCTCTTTTAATTAAATAATAAAATCATTTTATCCTAAGTCTCTATTTAATTAAAAGGAATTTCCTCCCCTTTTATTTAAAAAAAAAATCTCCACTTTTCCTTGTTGCACAAATAAAGCATTTAATTCTTATTTATAAAGAAAAATAAAATAAAAAATAAAAGAAAACTACTTTTTGTCTCACATGGACATAAATTAAATGCTCAACATAAAGTAAATGCTTCTAATTTTATTGGAGGATATTTGTGCACAAGGATCAAGCTTCTTTTTTTCTCCATCGTTGATTAAGTCTTTTGCCTCTTAATCTCCATGGTCCATTGTTTTTCACTTCCTATAAAAGAAGAGTTATCTTCCTCATTTGCATACACTATACATACTTGAATTATTATGCTACAGGTTTTCTAAGTCATTGAAGCTTTTGGAGATATTCTTGCATCAAGTTTTGAAGATTTGGAGCATCATTGGCATTCATCTTACATCTACATCACATCCTAGCTTGCATCATAGTTGCATTATCATGGTATCATTTCCTTTCATGTTTTAGATTAATTTCACATAGTTTAATTAGAGGGTTTGTAACTCTTTCATTTCCATTTTCATAACTTAATTGCATCTTCATTCTCATATAGATTTTCATAGCATTGCATTCATTTAGAATCTCTCATTGTGTGGTTGACTAGCAAGGTCATGAGTTTATAGCTCTAGCTGAGAGCAATTTTACAAATCTTGCAACTCCATGCATAGAGAGCTATGGATCGATTTGTGAGGGCTCATTCTTGAGTTTTCTTGCATGTAAGGATTCATAGAAGTGTGACAACATTTTAGCACACATTTTAGCATTCATTGAAGTGTGACAATATTTTAGCACACATTGCTAGTCAACCACACAATGAGAGATTCCAAATGAATGCAATGCTATGCAAATCTATATGAGAATGCAAATTAATCTTATGAGAATGAAGATGCAATTAAGCTATGAAAATGGAAATGAAAGAGTTACAAACCCTCTAATTAAAATATGTGAGATTAATCTAAAACATGAAAGGAAATGATACCATGATAATGCAACTATGATGCAAGCTAAGATGTGATGTAGATGCAAGATGAATAGTGTGTCCTCACCTTTAACAAGGTTAATTATAAAAGACTCCTAACAGGGTCTGACCTTTAACCGGGTCATTGTATTTCATGCATAGTAAATATCAACTCCTAACAGGGCTGTAAGATCTTTTAACATGGATCATTATACTCTTGTGTAATTTATAGTGGGTACTAATTCTCATCGGGGTTTTTACCTATTTGGGTTTCCCCATAACCAAAATTGTGGTGTTGTGTTAAGTGTTATCTCATTGTGTATGTGCTTAATGTTATTCTGTACTTAATTGGATAAATAATTGGATCTTGGAGATAAGTGATTCACCCCCCCCCCCCCCCCTCCTAGTTATATCTTGGGACTATTCCTAACACTAAGTGGGAATCAATTGTAATAGTAAATTCAAATGTATTAGGGCTATTTTTTTTCCTTGAGTTTTAAAGAATATTTATATGTAAAATGATTTATTATGATGAGTGTGTGGAGAGGAAAGATCAAAAGTGTAGGTGTGTGATTTTAGGGTTTGGATGTTTTTCATGTGAAGAAGAGATTGAGCTAGATCTATACTAGTAGAGGAGAAGTGCTATTTTCTCATATCATTTCACTTGTTGATTCCTAACAGTTTTTGTAAGAAAATCCCTTTACCGGGTAGACTTTAATAGGTCTGATTTGTAAATCCTTTAACTAGGGTTTGAAATCCCTTAAGAGGATTACTCCTAAAAAGGTAAAGCTCCTAACAAGGCTAGAGGTGAATCCCTTAATCGAGTGGATTTTAATAGGGTCTTGCACTTAACTGGGCATTTTGTAAGCTTTTAACAAGACTAAGCTCTTAATCAAGCATAATTCAAAAGAGTGAAAAATTATTTGTGGGTGCCATCCTCACACTTTTTTTTCCCAATTGGGTTTCCATAAGAAAAATATTGGTGTTATTGTGTTGCATAGTTGTGGGTGTTTATCTTCATTAGTTTGTTTATGCATACAATGAATGTTAATTGATGAAATTTATTGAATGGTTTATGAAAAGTTTGATTTGGTAGATTATTGATTGACACCCCCTCTCAATAATATTGAATCTGATAATACTAACATGTGTCTAGATTTAGAAATAGACTACTGGTATAAGACCGATTTGTCTAGTTTCGATCATATCCATCACTGTAAAAGATAATCATTTGATTGATGATAGATTGGATTGTAGATAAAGATAAGTCTTATTTGTCCATTTATGATTTATGAAGCTCATTATTTTCATGATGCAATGTGAACCTAACCTATCGAGAGCATGCTAATACATTCAAACATTAATCAGAAAAGAGCATACATCGACATATAGAAACACTATTCACAAGTCACCTTAGATTGAGCTAAAACGGGAGCACTCGGTCACCATTTGATTTTCTCATTTAGGAGGGATGCGGGTGTTCTCTCCAAGCATAATAAACCTATCACTAATATAGATAAGGGAAGATTAGGAACATTTGCAAGTCATAGAGACCCCATAATGGCACAAAATTAGGTATAGTGAACCTATTTTGCCCCTAGGGTTCTGAGGGTGCAAACGATGAGATGCAAATTTTAAGGCTAGATATGAGAATGCAAGATTGATTTTAAATTAAATATGGATGTGATATGACATGAAAATCCTATGAAAATCTTCAAATGAACTAAGTTAATCCATTTAGGCTAAGCTAAGATGAGTTAGGAAGCATGAAATATGAAATAAATCTAACAAATTGTAAGATATATTATGTTAATCTAGATTGAAATTGACATGATAAAAATGTTATGAAAATAAAGAGTGAATTGGTGGTTTTCTCATGGAATGAGGGCTATTTATAGGATTTTGGCCAAGGCCTTGGATTAGGAAGGGTGGTCAAAGCTAGGGGTAGAGTTAGGGGTAAGGTTAGGAAGGGATAGGATAGCATTGATGGGTTGAAGGGATCAAGGGTTGCTCACACATGTTTGAGCAACACTAGGGAAGTATGCTAGGGGACCAAGGTGGAAGAAGGGAGATGGGCTCTCATTAAGAGGTTGTAAGAGCCATTAATGAAGGTGTAAGGGATCATTAATGAGATTGTAAGGTTCATTAATGAGGGTTTTTACTTTGAGTCAAAGGGAGAGGGCTTAGCCTAAGAGGGTTAGGAATCATCCCTTAAGTGGGGTTAGGGAGTGATTAGGGATTAGAGGACAGTTTTAGAAGAGTCTAGAAGATAGCTAGGGTTTTTAGGATTTAAATAAATATTTAATTTATTTAAAGAGGGTTTGGGTTGGAATAATTTATTAAATTGATTTAATAAATTTAGTAGAGATAAATGTTCAAACTTGATTTAAACATTTTTGGACAAGGTTGTTTAATTAAATATCTTTAAATAAAATAGGAGAGGGGATAATGACAATAATAATTAATTAATTAAATAATGATGATGTCATCAAGACTTTTATCAACTAAAATATTTCTAATTGAAAAATAGATTTTTAGGTGTCTACATTTTCCCCCTCTTTGATGCAGCACCGCAAGTGGTGTTGCGTCAAAGACAAGCAAATAAGATGCCCCAGGAAAGAGTTGGAAGGTAAGGGGTTGTGCCCCCTCAAGAAAATAACGTAAAGAGGAAACTTTGTGGAATTTTCTCGAAAAGGACACAAGTGAGAAGAAAAAGGAGGAAGGAGATGGGAAGAAGGATAAATAGATGTGCATCCATGATAAAAGATGCATGAATGCAGAGATGATTCTAAATGCAGGATGCAAGATTAATCTATATGTAGGGAATGTGAATTAGAGATTTCATTACGCAAAATGGAGAGCACAACCTAGTTTGATATAACAATGCTAGAGACCTTCCAAGGTTACTTGGAACTCAAGGCCTTGTCACTAGTGTTGTATAGGACTTACACAAAAAGACACACTAGAGTTTCCCTGACATCACGCTTGAATCTAAGGAGGCATGTTAGAAATGATGTTGGAGAACCCACAAACAAATTAAATTTCCCAAGTGCACCATGTAACCCAAAATATCACATGTGAAATGTGCAAGGGTCATATCTGATTGACTCATAGAAAGAAGAAAGAAGATCAAAAGACCTTGCACCAGATTTCCCTCATTCGCAGCGCACTGTGATATAAAGGATCATGGGGACTTTGAGGAGAGGAACAATAAGAAGCCATAAAAGATAAAAAAAGATCCAAAGGACGAAATCCAAGATCAAAGTGATACATCCACTAAATGTCCTTTGCCAAGGAGAAGGATTGATTGTTTGATTGATGGGGGAGAGGATTAGGTCAAACATGAGGAAGGATACATCCTACAAGGACCTATTTGATGAGGAGAATGTTATCATGCTATTATAAAATGATGAATCAAGGATAATCATGTGATCAAGGATAGTAAAAAAAATTTGTTGGTGAAGTACAAGGCTAGGTGACACAAGTTATCTAATCATAGTTGCTATAGGACATATGAGGATATGTACAATGGGACACAATGATATAGTAGAAAGGACATGGAGATATGTATAATGGATATTGAAAAAAGCTCAAGGATTGGGATAGGAGACTCTCACTCTACATGATATATATATGAATCTCAGGATGGGGAAGGAGGATCTCGCTATATAGGATATATACAAAAAGCTTAGGATTGGGGATAGGAACGCATTGTTGTGTGGGATATGTTGTGAGAATAGAACACCTTGGGAATATGGGATAGTGGTGGGGATCTGGGGGGAATTGGGATGGGGATTAGGATTGGGAAAGTAGTGATTTAGGGGGATGGGAGGGATGGGAGTGGTTTTAAGTTTGATAGATAATGGTGCGTTCCACTATGTATGGCATCTGTTTCTAGCTTTTCACCAACATACTTGTCCAAGGTGCTTGAATTGCCAAGTTTTCACCATTGGATGATTATTTTTCTTTTCTTTTTTGCTTTTATTTTTATTTTTTTGTATTTTTCTAGATTTTCCAGCTTTTATGAATTTTCTAGATTTATAGGATATTGTTCAAGCATACAACCACTTCAGATGTATGATATTTATAGGATCATTCAGGGGCTCTCCTTCTAGTGTTGATAAATGATAGGCTCATGAGCCAAAGCATGTTGTGACAATATAGGGGCCCAACCAAGTAGGCTCAAACTTGCCTTTCCTTTCTCAATGTGCTTGTACTTTCTAATTTTCTTTGAGGACCATGTCACCGACTTGGAACCATCTTCAATGAACCTTTTTGTTATAGCTCCTTTTGAGATGATTTTGGTATGCAACCAGGTGATCATATGCTTGTTGTCTCTTCTCATCTAATAGGTCCAACTATGTGAGGTGTGCCACGTGATAGTCTTAATCAATTGTATATTTCTTCATGGACACATGCAATAAAGGTAGCTCAACCTTGATTGGTAAAATGGCTTCAACACCATATACAAGGGAGTATGGGGTGGTGCATGTGGGAGTGGAATAGGAAGTGTGATATTCCTAGAGGGTGGGATTGATTTGGTGGTGCCAGTCACAACCAAAATCATTGACAACCTTCTTGAGGATTTTGATGATAGTTTTATTGGTTGCCTCAACATGGCCATTTCCTTGGGTGAAGTATGGGCTGGAAAAAAGGTGATGGATGTGGAGTCTAGCACATAGATCATCCACATGCTAGTTTTCAAAGGGTGTGCCATGATTTGTGAAGATGGTGGAGGGGATGACAAAGTGGAAAATGATATGGTAGAGGATAAACTTGGATATCTAAATTCCTATAGTGAGGATGAGAAGAATCACTTCAACCCACTTTGTAAAGTATTCAGTGGTTGTTATATATATTTGTGTCCATCTGAGGAAATAGGAGTGATCAAACCAACTAGGTCAAAGACCAAACATGAGAAGGGCCATGGTGGTGCAATAGGCTACAAGTCTTGAGCTGGTGCATGAATCAAATTGGCATGTTGCTAACATGGTAGACATTTCTTTACAAATTCATAGGCATCATGCTCCATTGTTTTCCAGTAATACCCAACTCTGAGAAACTACTTTTCTAGGACCATGCCATTCATGTGGGAACCACAAATTCTAGTATGTACCTCTTGTAAAGCTAGGAAAACCTCATTTGAATCTAAACACCTAGAGGGGATGTTGTGATATCCTCGATGATATAGGGTGTTTTCTACAAGAGTGCAGTAGGAAGCTACATGAATTAGGTTTTGGCATTGGGTTTTTGTGAGGTGGGGAGATGTGATACCATTTTTAAGATAAGCATGAATGTCATGGTACCATAGGGACTGAGGACCAACCAAGATGCACACCATTTTAGAATCAACATTCTCATAAGCAGGCATGTGTAGCTGCTCGACTAAGAATTCATACTGTGTTAAATTGTGAGGGATCTCTAGTAGGGATTTGATGGTTGTCATTGCATCGACATCTTTATTTTGTAGCCTTGGTATCTGTGTGAATTCTAGACTCAGGAAATGCTCTTTTAATCTGTCCACCAGTTCTTTGTATGGGAGAATCTTGTCATCCTTGGTTTGGAATTCATCTAGAAATTTCTTGATTATCAGCTGTAAATATCTAAATACTTGTAGTTCTGTGATGTTACTGTTGTCACTAGGGATTGCACCTGAATATGGCTAAGTGTGGACCTAGCAATCCCGTGAAACATGAGACTACTTTTAGGTTGTGGGTAACCTATCAGAAAGTAGACCTCTAGATTAGGGGCTGACTTCCCCCTTGGATCACTTGAAAATTGACTAAATTTTTGAGGAGAGGGAGAGAGTGCATAAAACAAAAGACTAAAACTAAACTTAAACTAGGTGATCTACCAAATTGTTGAAAGATCCACAGCTGAAACTAGCTTACAAAAGTTGAAACAAATCTGCAACTCACAACTTGATCCCACTACTTTGAACTTCTTGGAAATGATAAGGTACTTAGAATATAGAAAGGGAAGATATTTCCACAATTCTAATTCTAGTTTGTACACAGATTAATACCTCAAAGCCAAAACAAATCTCTAAATACTCAGTTATATCAACATGCAGATTAAGGATAAGATGATATCACAAGAAGGAAACTGGCATCCTGCACTTCCCCACTTGGCATCTAGAAGTTTCTATTTTTACTACCACTCTGCATTCGATCCTATGGTTCAGCTTTGGAAACATCTATCTCTCTCCCTTCATGGTATCATAGAAGGTAGGCACTTGGGTTTTCAACTCCTCTGCATTTCATCTCATGGCAATCTCTTCATTTTTGAGGTCACTGTTACCATTGAAGGGCACATTTTGTTGGATTATTTCTGGCATATGTTCACCATTCCCTCTATATTTGACAACAAACTGTATTGGATGGTAGGTTATTTTGGTTATTTGCAGGCATGTATTCACCCCCTTTTCATTTTCAAGGGACAGTTAGCATTTTTATGAGGACATATGCTTTATGGCACTATTTATTTGCTTGATGTCATGCCCGTGAGCTAGGGCTTGATCCCTTTTGCTTGTGTTGTATACTATTCCCAGCCCATGAGTTGTCTTTTATTCTACCTTTGTGTTTGAATCACTGGTTTTATTTTCTATTGCATGAAATCGAGTACATTTTTTTTACTCAAGGGCCTTGTAGCTATAAGCTAGGGCATCAATATTTTTGTGCATCTCTCTATTTTAATTGAGGATACTAGCTAGATGTTAATGTTATTTCCTGTTGGTGATTATGAACTCAAGGGCATCATGCTTTTTTTTTTCATAAAACATTGACTGTATTTGTCAAATGGACATCTCATGATCTTCATGTTGGGCATGATGTCTTGTTATTTCATTGCTTCCTTACATTGTTTTGGGTACCATAGTTTGATTGTGTGTAAACCCATGCCCTCTTGAATCTGTTGTATATTCCACTTGGTGGTATTGGATTTGTTGACTTACACCACTTCTACAGGTCGTTAGCTATGTTGTAGTGTTACATGTTGAAATGTCGAAGGCCCGTGAGCCTTAACCTTCTCCTCTTTTGACTGGTTCTTCAATACATGGCCATTGTTCCCAACCTGTGAGGCATTTAGTATTGTTGGAGCTTGCCGGATTCAATGGCATTATGTATGTTTCTTTGATATGGTACCCATGATCTATAATGTTCTATTATTTTAAAGCTTTTGATGCTACTATTTTAAATACACTATTGTCATTGTCATGCCCAAAAAGTTGAGCAAAACACACCAATCAAAATTTTTTCCAACTAACACTAAAGTTGTCTAATTTAACTAATCAGTAGTAGTTTATAGATTAAGGGTGAAGACCTTGAATAGGTCTAAGAAGTAACATGACCAACATTACTTGGTCAACCTCCCTCTAAGATTAAAGTCACAAATTTATTCTTTTTTTTAATCAATTTATCATAGGAACACTAAGATAAAAATCTTGACTAAGTGTTACTATAGTTTGACTATAGTTGACTAAAATTAACCATCTAGTTATAAATATATTATTTGATTTCAATAAGGAATACTAATTCAATTCTCTTTTTATTAATTTCCTAGTTAAATAGGAATTGATCTAAGATTAAAATAAGCATAAACATTTAATTTGTAAGATAAACTAATAACATTACCACAATACAACCAACTATAATAATAAACATTAAGAAATATAAGAGGTGCAAGAAACATGACATAGCTACATATCTTCATATGCAAGTGGAAGTCTTACAACACCCCAAAGATTCCCAAGAACACTATTAAGGTTCACGAGATGGTTATACATGTCCACTAGTTCACTATTGTTAAAGTGTTTAATAAGAAAGGTTCATCCAAGTTACTATGTTATCTCTTTTCATAAAAATATTTTTTTTAAGCCCAAAATATAATTCCTACCATGATTAGTCATACAAGTTCATTTACCGATTTATCCTCGTAGACTAGATGGATCCATTTTATTATTTTTTTACCAAAGTGATCATTAGTCAATCTATTTTGACTTGGAAAGATATATCTCCCAAAAAGGATACTCAAAGATAGAAAGATCTAACTTAACACACATGTGGAGAAGCTCACTATCTAAAAAATGACTAACTAGATGCAACATTCTCTAAACAAAAACAAGAAGGAAAAGAGAAACCTCCACACTGGGGAGTACCAGAAACACATATATCGAGGACATAGGCACTTGAATACATTAAAAACATAAAATACATCTAGATCTTCTAACATTTCAGATACATATTCTAATCATCACAAGAAGAACAATGACGTAAAGAGCATAAACATTCATCATTAAAAGTAAACATAATCAAACGTAAATATACTTACATATACAATGCAACAATAGAAATGAGCTCTCAAGCTCTAAGTGCTAAAGCTGGAGGAAGTCTGTCTCTGTACACCAGTCCCCAGCAATGGTATAGTTAGCAACACCTCCCAACCATATGGTACCCGTAGGCCCAATGCTCATGCTCATGGAGATAGTAGTCCGACCACAAACATAAGGCAAACATGCAAACAAGGAGGTGGTTAACACATATGCCAAATAATGCATAACTCATAGGGGAGTACCATGACCCAACACTATATACATAAATATAAATACATCACAATATGGGGAACACTCAACATGTGGACCAATGTCTAAGGTGCATACCAAGAACATCTATAGAACAACAAGATCATTACTCAGTACTAAAAAGGTCATCTCATCACAATGAGGAAGCACATCCAAGAAAAGATGCAACAAGACATAAATCAAAAGAACTCAAAAAGTCATAAATATCATAAGGATTAAGTAAACTTAATTGGTCTCAATACCAAAGGTACGGGTCCCTCAGAACTTGACATAAAAGCATAACTCAACTATATCTTGGATGCGGTCTCAACACCCTACATCCACATACCACATAAGAGTTCATTTTTAAGCATGAGGTGTACCATCACAAGGGTAGAAGAAAAAACAATAACAAAGGTAAAATTACACCGACATAAAAAAAAAACATTCGAAGTAAGAAGATTACATACCACATGCTCTATTGGCCACATCACCAAGAGCACGAATCTCTAGATGATCTGATAAATAAACATGTGGTATAAATATTTTTACATGTTTCATGATATATCTATTACCCAAATATTGAGCAAAGAGCTCAAAACATAAAAATACCAATTTCTAGTAAAATTCGATAAGGTTTCTAAAAATCAGCATTTTAACTTGAAAGGTCACTTTCAGGCCAAAATATAAAAATACCTAGAATGTCATATAACCATTCTGATTTTCCCATCATATTCTTTGTAGTAAAGAAAAAATATATCAAAATCTAATTCATGCACAACATGACGAATGGCGGGTTCTAAATAGCACGTAAAATGATGTGATGAATAAAAAGTCCAAAAATTAAATTTGGATTGAGGATACAAAATTAAAACACATTGATCTAAAACTACCCAAAGACACACTTTTCAAATAAAATTTTAATTCCGGTTTCACAATGAAGTTCTGTTATTCACATAATGATCATATTTGCTTTTTTATATCACTATTCACATGCAATCTTCAAATGACCATAACTATATGAGAATGAAATCAAATTGAGTCAAGTAGAAAATTATATTATATAATTCTATCATTCCACAAAATTGTTAGGAATAAGGTGTCTCAACCTTGGATAATTCCTATTCTTAGTATTTGTTTTGTAAAATGTATTTCTTGCAAATAATGTAATTAAGTGTGAGTATACATGTCTAGTTGGCATGTTGATGTGTCACTCCACTTGATGTGTCGGCATCTTGAATTATGTGTAAGGAGATCATGGTTGAAATGGTTATGATGGATTCCTATGACATGTAAGAGCTATGTCTAGAATATTATATGACGGGTGAAGACATGTGGCAACTAATAAAGTTGAGTACTGTACACTCTTCCCCAATCATGATTTCGGGTTCCTATTTTCTCAGAGAATGGTAAAACCCTAATACGACTATCTTTGGAAGTTGCCCTAAAAAGGGAAGCACATGATATAAGCATTTTTTAGGGTTGCGAAGATGAAAGAAGTTTGTGTATTGTTGGAACATTTTTATGCTGCCATGATTTGTCTTCAAGAGTTGGAAATCTCCTGAAAGAACTTGCATTGCAAGCATATTGTAAACTATAATAGTTTTCATTAATACATTGTGTAGGTTTTGGAGTGCTGGGGTTTTTGCCGAAAGGTTTTCCCCAGGGTAAATCATTGTGTCATTCTCTATTTTCTATATGCATGGTATAAGGTTGCAATATCATTGTTAAAGTAGTTAACGAATTTAAAATTGTAAGGATTTAAAAGAATTTGCACAATACTTTCCTTTAGAGATTAGTGTAGGAAGCTGTTTCCGCACCTGAGTTTCCTTACAAAAATAATATAACTTTAAAATACCCAAATTTCACTTTTTACATTTTTTTTCATTTTTAAGAAAAACCATAAACTCTCATAAACTCCATTAAAATAGCTTCAATTTTCAAATTTCAAAAATAAAAAATCTAAATATACCATTTGGTTCTAAAAGTGTCCAACACCCCTCTTTTAACATAAAATTCACATTTTCATTATTCCTAAAAATTTGGGCAGCATAACACTATTTTACTTCATTTCTCCAAAATGCAAGCATACACAAATTCATACAAATCCAACCGGGTGAAAGAAAAACATGAAATCGTAAGAAAATGTTTATTTTCATCCCACTAAACTACTACAATTTACTTCAAGAAAAATGTGGATTAAAACAAAAGATATAGAAAGCCCTACCTCACAGCAAGAGGTGAAATCCAAAATGAAAGGGAAAAAATAAATACGACATGAAAGTAGATGAAAATTTTGGCATAGTGTAGCAATCTCGCTAGGATTCCAACGAGCCGCTCTGTGCTCAAATCCGACAACTGGATCGCTCCCAACAAAAAAATCCTCAAATTTCTTATAAGAGGGTTTTAACAATTTTTGCTCTCCAAAAAAATGAAAAGTGTCCAAATGAGTTCTAATTTCTCATTATAAGTCACTTTTTCAACTTAAAAGTAAAAATATGATAAAACAATAACTTAAATTAAAATAAATTAGAATCCCAAATTCACCCCGAACTCAACTTGGATTAATTTATCCAATTTTAATTAAATGGAAATGCACTACGATAAAATTATCAAAAAAATGTAAAATAGTTTATAATAATAATTAAAAGTAACATTATTAATTAAATCATTTTTAGCGACAACTACGAGACTCTAATGCACAAACACACAACTGGTCTTTTACAATATGCAATATGAATTCTCGATTTACAAACTTGTACCAGATGGAGTAATATAATAATAAATTATGGATACATCGTCCAAATAAAGATGATATTGACATTGTATGAAAGGTCAGAACTACTATCTCATGTGCCACTATCGGGAACATAGGCACACACTCAATCTCTACAGTTGAGGGTGAATGTGTCTAGTACCTATTTAATAACATACAAACATCAAGTGCATCTTCTCATAATATATAAATAGCCGAAGCACATATAACACAGATAATGATAATGAAGGATAACAAGACACCGTGTGGATCTCGCAAGCAAGTGACTACGGCTCCGTCTCACTTCATACCAGCACCAATCGGCAAAATGCATAGCAAGATGTGGTATATCATTCACAATATATAATCATACAATATTACATTAACTTGAAACATTTAAATAAATCATTTCTAACCATATGAGCACATGTCCATGTAAATATTCCTAAAATTCTCAATGACATATAAGGCACAATATCTAAGAATTATTGGCAATCATTTTAATCTACTAATATAATCTTTTGATCGTAAACAACTAATATATTTAATCAATAAAGTACCATCATGAATATAGCTTTCAAAAAGGTAAATAACAACATGATATAACATCATAGTATTTCATTTACTACAACATATTCTTAGCCAAATCAAATAGTATTTAACATCAAGTATACTTACCTCATTGTACTTGCAATCCAAGGTTTGAGACTCTATTACCTCTTTGCAATGATCGGTTTGGAGAGGTACTACATCCTCGCCCCCCAAAAACTTTACTTACTCCTAGAAGTAAAAAATGCTAAGGTGGAAACATACCACACATTAGTCTTAAAACATATTTTACCTTATACTAATAACATAGATGTTCCTTAAATCCAAACAATAAAAAATAATCTTCATTAATATGGTTACACACAATGCATATCTGTATATTAACTTCAATGTAGATCAAGTATTCATGAGTTTAGCTATCAATACAACAATTTTTGCAAGTTTATCATTACTATACATACACCAATCCCATCATAAGTCTAATTTAAGTTTTTTCATATATAATTCATACATGATTTAAAACAATCAATCGAATATATTATTTTTCAGCATTTCTCTTTTAACAAGTATGTCAAATCATACAATACGAATCAAATTGCTATCATTTATCATCTTTGTATGAAAAATACATATTTAAACTAATCATTTTAAGATCATTAATCATTTCAAAAGATATTCTTTCATGATATATTTTCAATTTCACAAAATTGATAGCACAATTAGCACCACAACTCATAAAACATGATGATGTATGAACATAACAACATGAAGATACAATTCTACCATAATATGCAACAATAAACATGCATTTACAACAACACAAGCCTCAAGATCAGGCATGTACATGTGCTCTAGGTAAGATCTCATATGAATCCATATCTCACACAGTGGCTTGATGGAGATAGGTTACTCACAATATGGTGAAACCTTCCATACAAGACCACGTGACTACTATCCCTTGTTTGGAGTAAGGTGTTTAGCCTCCAAGGGAGAGTCACCACTATAAGGTAGGTAGTGGGTATGGCTGCATAACAACCTCACATACCTCCATACTATGGGGGTTTGTTGCAGGAGCATCTCGGGTCCTTGGCAATCCTGTGTCACCAAAAAATAATTTAGAGTTTTTCTATGTTTCTCAGTTCCTGCTTTGACCGATTTGGTTGGTAGTTGGTTGGTTTCCTTTGGTTACCGAGTGTGGTCATTTATCTCCTGGGTGGTCGGTTATTTCACTAGCACTTGGCATTGCCTATCTTCTACTCAGTTATCTTGCTTACCGACAGGTTTAGTTTTAGTTTTTGTTGTGGCCAACTTGTGCATTTATATTGGATCATAGATTTAATGTTGGTATCCATCATTGGGAAGCATGTGGTCCCAGATCTAACCATTCCTTCCATTGATTATGGATCTGAAGGCTGACTCAATTCGGTAACTTCTTGTATAAATGTAGATGTTTGGTTGTAGTTTAGGGGAGTTGGAGAGAGTCAGTTTTGGATAGAAGATAGTAGACATTAGATTGGAGATTTGTAACAAATCCTCACATGTTTGATGACTTCTGAGATTCATTATAATATCAAGCCGTAATCAAGAAGGCCTTACAAACCCGACATGTATGATTCCATTTGATTATAATATATGAAAGTTCTACATTCTCTCTCTCACTATTGTTGTTTGTTGCTTCCGCATGTGTTGGGAAGGCTTGGGTCATTAGGGTGCATCATTTTTTGGCCCCTCTTGCTCCCTACCTTGCGTTAGGTGGTATCAGAGCAAGGTGAGATCTTGATCTAGTTCTGTAGATCTAGGTTTGTAGGTTCCTCTTGAAGCCCTAGTTGATTATTGTTGGGTAGTAGATTGCGATCTAACTTGCAATTGTAGAGGGTTGTCAAGATGGTTCATTGGAGGTGAGATGTAGATCTAGGATTGGAAGATATGCTAAGGTAGATTGCTGCTAGGTTAGATGCTGTTGAAATAGCCCAAAGAAGAGGCAGACATCTTGAAGATGTTAGTGATGATGAAATTGAAGAAGAAAAGGTGAATGCAGAACCTGCACCTGTTATGGATCAAGGTGAATAATTTTTTTTGAAGGCCTTGACAAGTCTAAAATCAACACCACATTTCAATCCTCCTAAGTATGGTGGAAAGCTAGATTATGATGAATTGGTGGACTCAATCACCAAGATGGAAAAATATTTTGAATATGAAAACATCCCTAGAAGGATAAGAAGGTGAAGATTGCAAGCACAAAGTTGAAAATTCATGCATCCTTATAGTGGGAACATCTACAATTGGATCAGAAGAGGAAAGACAAAGACAAAATCAAGGTATGGAGTAAAATGGTCAATAAATTGAAAGGAAAGTTCTTACCTTGTGATTATCAGATTAACCTAGTTCGACGAATGCAAAGTTGGAGGTAGAAAGATAGCTCGATAAAGGAATATATTGAGGAATTCTATAGATTGGATATCAGATTTGGACATGATGAAGATGATGTGGAAAGCATTGGTAGATACCTGAATGGTTTGAGAGTTTCCATCCAAGAGGAAATTAGTATGGTCAAGTTGGAGAACATTGAAGAGGCTTCTTATCAATTTTCTTTGAAGGCCGAGGAGAAATTGAACAAGAGACATAGACATAGACAAAGAGGTCAAGGTGGTAGATTCCCTAGAGGAAGAGGTAGATCTAATGGTGAAAATGGTAGTTCTAAACCAGAAAAGAAAAATCTGGACAAAGGCAAGACCGAGAGGAAAGTTGAAAGTTCACCTAGAGGTAGAGGTAGTAACTACCAAGGTGGTTATAGAAGAGGAATTTTTCGAGGAACTTGTTATAATTATGGAGAAGAAGGACATAGGTCTTTTGAATGTACACATGCTAGTAAGAAGGTTGGTAGCAGTAGAAATGCTTTGGTGCAAGAAGAGTCACCAAATGAACCTGAGAAAGAAAACAACTTGATGGTAAGGAGAGCACTGTGGAATGAAAGCAAGAAGGAAGATCTGGTAAGGAAAAGTTTTTTCAAGACCAAATGTAGATTTTCTATTAAATTTTGGAAGGTAATCATTGTTAGTGGTAGCTCGAAGAATCTAACATCTGAAGAGATGGTCACAAAATTGTAGTTGGAAAGTTTGGTACATCCGAAGCCCTATCAAATTTCATGGATCAAAGATGAACATACACTCCTGGTAAGTGAACAATGTTATGTGAATTTGAAGATTGAAAAGTACTATGATAAGGTGCTATGTGATATCATGCCTATAGATTGTTGTCATATTCTATTGGGTAGAACTTGGCAATATGATAGACATGCTATATATGATGGGAGATTGCATAAGTATACTATTGTGGCTAACGGAAAGAAACAAATCTTGTTACCATTGATGGAAGAACCTGTTAGTAATGTTTGCACATCTGTGAAAGTTTGTTTGATGGAAGGAAGAAAGCTCATTAATTCTTTGAAAAAGAATTATGTATGTTTTGCTATGATTCCTAACAGGTCGAGTAAGAAAATAGAGGATAATGTCCTTGAGGAGATTGATAAGTTGCTCACCGAGTATAGTGTGATATCATTTCTGATAATTTACTTGATGGTTTTCCATCAAAAAGAAGCATTGATCGTTGTATGGATCTAATCCCTAGAGCTAGTTTATTGAATAAGGCACCTCATTGGTTGACACCTACTGAGAATTAGGAATTGAACCGATAGATTCAAGAGTTGTTCGAGAAAGGTTTGATCAGAGAAAGTTTGAGTCCTTGTGCACTACCTATTGTATTGGCACCAAAGAAGAATGAAGAATGGAGAATGTGTACCGATTCTAGAGCAATCAATAAGATAAAAGTGAAGTATAGGTTTCCTATACCGAGAATGGATGATATAATTGACAGTTTAACTTGAGCAAAGTATTTCACAAAGATTGATTTGAAAAGTGGGTATCATCATATCAGAATTAGAGAAGGCGATGAATGGAAGACTGCTTTTAAGACAAAAGAAGGTTTGTATGAGTGGTTGGTTATGCCTTTTGGTTTAACTAATGCACCGAGTACTTTTATGAGGTTGATGAATGAGGTTTTGAAGAAATTCTTGGGTAAGTTTGTGATTGTATATCTTGATGATATTCTGATATTTAGTAAGACCAGAGAAGAACATTTGTTGCATGTTAGACAAGTTTTCTAGAGATTGAAAGAGGAAAAGTTGCTGATAAATCTGAAAAAGTGTTTATTCATGAAAGAAGAGATTATATATTTGAGATTTGTTATTTCAGCTGATGGTTTGAAGATGGATCCTGAAAAGGTTGAAGCTATTTTGAATTGGCCTACACCTATGAATGCTAGTGAGGTAAGATCATTTCATGGTTTGGAAATTTTTTACCAAAAGTTCATAAGGAATTTTAGTTCAATTTGTAATGCTATGACTAAGACTATGAGGGGAGACAAAAGAGAATTCAAGTGGACACATGGAGCTGACAAAAGTTTTGAGAATTTGAAGCAGAAGGTTGTTGAATTACCTATTTTGGTATTACCTAATTTTAGTAAGGTATTTCAAGTAGAATGTGTTGCAAGTGGAAGTGTGATGCAGGAGCATCCTGGGTGTAAGAGCAATCTTGCATCACCCAAAAATATTTCTATTTTAGTATTCAATAAGGGCTATTTTGTGCAGAGCTGCTATTTATGGAAAGTTACTATTTTTTTGTAATTTTCGTATGTGCTCAGAATGATCTGATTTCTTTCTTGGAGGTTCATTTTGGTCATATAAGTCTGCTAGTAAAGTTTCATTGCCAGATCAAGTGTATATTGGAAGATATTGAAGATTTTCGGTATTGGCAGCAGGGTACAAAAACTTTGAACTTAGTTTTGAAGGCTTTAGAGGCCCCGGATGAGGTTGAAAATTTGGGTGACGAGCGCTTGCGTGGGTCAAGCCTGTAGAGCGCTTCGTGGAATTTCTAAAATGGGGTTATAATAGCTGATCGGGTCAGCTGGTGATGACTTATGGTCTTTGGAAGTTGGGCCACCTAAAATGGCAAAAAATATTTTTTTTCAAAATTTCTGTTCGGGTTTCAAAGGTTATCTTGAGCCGACTATGATGTAATAAAATGTAAAATAAAATAATTCTAAGTTTGGTCGGCCTTATTGGCTAAAATTCTGGAACCTTCCCAAGCGGTGGAAAATTGCCTATATAAGGAAGGTTGTATTATTGTCTTAGGAGTTCAGAATAGTTTTGGGTAGTAGATCTGGGTAATAGTTCGAGGCTTTGTCCTACAGAATATTGTAAGGGGATGCCCATGTGGCTTTGCATATTGTAATTCTGAAAGTTTGTAATTCCATATTTGTGGAGATAATAAGAAGCCAATTTTATGTTCTTGCATATTGTTGTTGTTTCTCTATATGTGTAATATGTTTGTGGTATTAAGAGGAGCACCCTTCATCAGGTGGTATCAGAGCAGGAGTTCTTGAGTGTGTAAATAGATCGCCGACTGTGAGGCAGTTTGCACCAGGACCGTGGCTAGGGTTTCAGCGCGCATCATGAAAATGCCTCCACGAAGGGAACGTGGCGGAAGAGCTGGTGTTGTAACACCTGAGGTTAGAGAGCTGCAGAGACAAGTGCAAGCATTACAAGAAGAGATTCGTAGAGGAATGAATCTTAATGTCAGAGATGAAAGCGAGGATGAAGCCGAAGAAGAATATTAAGAAGGAGAAGCTGAAATTGTGAACCAGGAGGAAGAAAGACTTTTTCGGGTGATTTCCAAGATTGGGAAAAGACCTAAGATTGAGGTTCCTACATTTTTTGGAAATCTTAACCCAGAGGAATTGATTGACTGGATCAATGAATGTGAGAAATATTTTGAGTACGAAGATGTTGAGGATCCTGATAGGGTCAAATTTGCAAAGGCCAGATTGAAAGGTCATGCAAAGATCTGGTGGCAAGAAATTCAATTAGAGAAAAATAGAAGAGGGAAAGATAAAATCACAAGATGGGATCGCATGGTGGATAAATTGAAGCGACAGTTCATTCCTGTTGATTATGAGCTTGATCTACTAAAGAAAATGCAAAGTTTGAAGCAAGCAGGAAGATCTGTTCAGGAGTATACAGAGGAGTTCTATCGACTCCTCATCAGAACGGGTCATGCAGAAGCTGATAAGGAGAAAGTTGCCCGATACCTTAATGGGTTAAAGCCAAGCATTCAGGAGGAGTTGAATCTGGTTCAAATGAACAGTATTGAGGAGGCATACCAATTTGCCCTAAAAGTAGAGGAAAAGCTGAACAAGAAGTTCGAGAGCAGACAAAATGGAAGAGGTCACGGTGGATGATCTGGTGGATGGTCATATGGTGGCCGAAATGAAGATCCGAAAAAGAAGGATGAGGCCAGTAGCAGTCAGAATCAGCGTGGAAATAATTCCAATCACTTCCAGGATCAGAATAATAGAGATCAGAGAGGAAGAGGAAGAGGACAAGGATCTGGAAGAGGAGGCTTTTGTGGAACATGTTTTCACTGTGGAGAAGAAGGTCATAGGGCATTTGAATGTCCTCAGCGCCAAGGAAGAACAGACAGGAGAAATGAAGGCCAGGCCAGAGTTTCACATGTAGATGAAGATGCCAGATCATCAAATTCTGAAGATGCTGAAAGAGGAGAAACGTTGATTAACAGAAGAATCCTATTGAGTGGTGAGAATGAACTTGAGCAAAGAAGGAGCTTGTTTCGCACCAGGTGCAAGTGTGAAGGTAAATGTTGTGACGTGATTATTGATAGTGGAAGCACTGACAATTTGGTGTCAGAAGAGATGGTGACAAAGTTGAAGCTCAAGAGACAGAAACACCCACATCCATATCGGATTGTCTGGGTATAGGATGACCACAAGGTCATGGTCAATGAACAATGCCTGGTGAAGTTCAAGATTGGCGGATACCAAGATGAGGTATTGTGTGATATCATATCTATGGATGCATGTCATATGTTGTTAGGTAGACCATGGCAGTTTGACAGATGTGCTGTACATGATGGTCGTGCGAATACCTATTCCCTGACAAAGGATGGAGTGCGACATAAGCTAAAACTATTGAAGGAGACTGAAGAAAAGGTATGTGGTAATGCAAGGATAACTTTCGTTGATGGAAGAAATTTCCTAGATGGTATGAGGCATGAGCATGTATATTTTTCTTTAATTCTAAAAGTTGGTAAAGAGGAAGTAGAAGATGTTCCTGTAGAAGTTGCAGATTTGTTGAATGAGTTTCAGGATATTGTATCCGATAACGTGCCTGATGGATTACCACCAGTCAGGAAGATCAGTCATCAGATGGATTTGATCCCAGGAGTGAGTTTACCAAATAAGGCAGCACACAGAATGACACTTGCAGAAAGTGAGGAGTTGAACAGACAAGTACATGAACTGTTACAGAAAGGATTGATCCATGAGAGTCTGAGTCCCTGTGCTGTACCAGCAGTATTAGCACCAAAGAAGAATGGAGAATGGAGGATGTGTATAGATACTAGGGCAATAAACAAGATCACAATCAAGTACAAGTTTCCATTGCCACAAATGGATGATATTATGGACTGTTTGAGTGGAGCTGTGTATTTCTCAAAGATAGATCTGAAGAGTGGATATCATCAGATTCGGATCAGAGAAGGAGATGAATGGAAGACTGCCTTCAAGACAAAGGAAGGACTATATGAGTGGTTAGTCATGCCTTTTGGGCTAACCAATGCACCGAGCACTTTCATGCGGCTCATGAATGAGGTTCTGAAAGAATTTCTGGGTAAGTTTGTCATTGTTTACCTAGATGATATTTTGATTTTTAGCAAGACATTGGAGGAACATATGATGCATATTCGTATGGTGTTTGAGAAGTTGAGAGATGAGAAATTGTTGATTAATTTGAAGAAGTGCAGTTTTGTGAAGAAAGAGTTAGTGTATT
This sequence comes from Chamaecyparis obtusa, assembly GCA_027943335.1. Lineage (NCBI taxonomy): Eukaryota > Viridiplantae > Streptophyta > Pinopsida > Cupressales > Cupressaceae > Chamaecyparis > Chamaecyparis obtusa. Next base: position 147,909 of record BSBK01000403.1, read on the forward strand.
TGGGATTTGTAGTTTTAGAAGAAGGTCTAAAAATGGACCCAGAGAAGGTACAGGCTATCCTTGAATGGCCTACTCCAAGGAGTGCTACTGAGGTAAGATCTTTTCATGGTTTGGCTAGCTTTTACAGAAAGTTTATCAGAAATTTTAGCAGTATTTGTGGACCCTTGACTGAAATAATGAGAGGGGATAGAAAAGAGTTTAAGTGGACTAATGGGGCAGAAAAGAGTTTTCAATTGTTAAAACAAAAACTTACAGAACAACCTATTTTAGCACTTCCAGATTTTAATAAGGTATTTCAAGTAGATTGTGATGCTAGTGGTACTACAATAGGAGCTGTTGTGAGCCAAGAAGGTAAACCTGTTGCTTATTTCAGTGAGAAATTAAATGATGCTAAGAGAAAATATTCTATTTATGATCAGGAATTTTATGCTATAGTTCAGGCATTGAAAAAGTGGAGGTACTATCTACTTCCTAAGGAGTTTGTTTTGTATACTGATCATCAAGCTTTGCAATATTTGAATAGTCAAGGAAAATTGAATCAAAGGCATTTGAAATGGGTTGAGTTTTTGCAGAGTTATACATTTGTTTTGAAACATAGGAGTGGAAAGTATAATAGGGTTGTAGATGCTCTTAGTAGAAGGAACTATTGCTGACAGAAATGCAGATTGAAGTGGTTGGGTTCAAGGAACTCAAGAATTTATATCCAGAGGATCCTGATTTTGGTGAAGCTTGGAAAGCTTGTACAGAACCTGTTACTCTAGACAGGATGAAATGGTTGGATTTCATCATCCAGGATGATATGCTATTCAGAGGGAGTCAGTTGTGCATTCCACGAAGTTCTATGAGGGAGAATCTCATCAAGGAGAAGCATAGTGGAGGATTGGTTGGACATTTTGGTCGTGATAAAACCCTTGCTTTGGTTGGTGAGAATTATTATTGGCCACAATTGCAGCAAGATGTGAAGAAGTTTGTATAGAGTTGCCAAGTATGTCAGATGGCGAAGGGAGTGAAGCAGAATACAGGGTTGTATCAGCCATTACCTGTACCAGAGAAGCCTTGGGAGGATATCAGCATGGACTTTGTTCTTGGTTTACCGAGGACACAGCGGGGACACGATTCAATTTTTGTGGTAGCTGACAGATTTTCAAAGATGGCACATTTCATTCCCTGCAAGAAGACTAATGAGGTTATTCATGTAGCAGAATTTTTTTTCAGAGAGGTAGTGAGACTTCATGGTTTGCCAAAGACCATAGTTTCAGATCGGGACACTAAGTTTGTTGGATATTTCTGGCGTACATTGTGGAAGAAGTTAAAGAAAGGTTTGAAGTTTAGTTCATCACATCATCCACAGACTGATGGACAGACAGAGGTGGTGAATAGGAGTTTGGGAAATTTGCTGAGATGTTTGGTTGGAGATAAGCCAACAGGATGGGATTTGATTTTACCACAGGCAGAATTTGCATACAATAATTCTGTCAACAGGAGCACTGGTAAATCACCATTCTAGATTGTATATGGAAGTAGTCCAAGAAATGCATCTGAATTGAGGAAGATAGATAAAGGAGAAATAAGCAGTGTTGAAGCTGAGGATTTTGCAGAACACTTGAAGAACATCCATGGGGAGGTGAGGAAGCATATTACCAAGATGAACGCACAGTATAAGGCTAAGGTAGATGAGAAAAGGAGGTATAAGGAATTTCAAGTTGGTGATGAAGTCATGGCTCATTTGCGGAAGGAGCGGTTTCCAGTTGGTACATATAACCAGCTGAAAATGAAGAAGTTTGGACCATGTAGGATACTGAAGAAACATGATTCAGGAAATGCATATGAGGTAGAATTGCCTACTGAGCTAAATATTTCACCAGTGTTTAACATTTCAGATCTGACAGAGTATCATGAAGGAGGTGTTGAAGATGAGATCACAGCAGCACAGTGGAGTATTCCAGCAACTAGTTCAGACACTAAGGAGATCGAAGATATACTGGACAGTCATGTTGGTAGAAGCACAAGGAACAGGACATATGAAGAATATCTGGTCAAGTGGAAAGGATGACCTATTGAAGATTCATCCTGGCTGACAAAGGGGGAGGTTAGCCGTCTTGGTTTTCCTCTGCACACCTGAGTCGTGACAGGGTCACTTCTCAAATTACCCTGGGTGTCTGATGCAGGAGCGTCCTGGGTGTAAGAGCAATCTTGCATCACCCAAAAATATTTCTGTTTTAGTATTCAATAAGGGCTATTTTGTGCAGAGCCGCTATTTATGGAAAGTTACTATTTTTTGGTAATTTTTGTATGTGCTCAGAATGATCTGATTTCTTTCTTGGAGGTTCATTTTGGTCATATAAGTCTTCCAGTAAAGTTTCATTGCCAAATCAAGTGTATATTGGAAGATATTGAAGATTTTCAGTATTGGCAGCAGGGTACAAAAAGTTTGAACTCAGTTTTGAAGGCTTTAGAGGCCCCGTATGAGGTTGAAAATTTGGGTGATGAGTGCTTGAGTAGGTCAAGCCTGTAGAGCGCTTCGTGGCATTTCCAAAATGGGGTTATAATAGCCGATCGGGTCAGCTGGTGATGACTTATGGTCTTCGGAAGTTGGGCCACCTAAAATGGCAAAAAATAATTTTCTTCAAAATTTCTGTTCGGGTTTCAAAGGTTATCTTGAGCCGACTATGATGTAATAAAATGTAAAATAAAATAATTCTAAGTTTGGTCAGCCTTATTGGCTAAAATTCTGGAACCTTCCCAAGCGGTGGAAAATTGCCTATATAAGGAAGGCTGTATTATTGTCTTAGGAGTTCAGAATAGTTCTGGGTAGTCGATCTGGGTAATAGTTCAAGGCTTTGTCCTACATAATATTGTAAGGGGATGCCCATGTGGCTTTGCATATTGTAATTCTGAAAGTTTGTAATTCCACATTTGTGGAGATAATAAGAAGCCAATTTTATGTTCTTGCATATTGTTGTTGTTTCTCTATATCTGTAATGTGTTTGTGGTATTAAGGGGAGCACCCTTCATCAAAGTGTAATTGGAGCTGTGTTGAGTCAAGAAGGTAAACCTGTTGCTTTCTTTAGTGAAAAGTTGAATGATGCTAGAAGGAAATATTCTATGTATGATCAAGAATTCTATGCTATTGTTCAAGCACTGAAGAAATGGAGACATTATTTGATACCAAGTGAATTTGTGTTGTATACTGATCATAAGGCTTTACAATATTTGGGTAGTTAGAATAAGTTGAATCAGAGACATATGAAATGGGTTGAGTATTTGTAGAGTTATACATTTGTGATAAAGCATAAGAGTGGAGTCACTAACTGAGTTGTTGATGCATTGAGTAGTAGATCTTTGATGACCGAGATGAAAATTGAAGTTCTTAGTTTTGATGAGATGAAAGATTTGTATGAAAATGACCCTAATTTTTATGAGCCATGGAGAAAGTGCAAAGCACCTATTCAAGATCAACAAGATCCTAAATGGGATGAATATTTTATTCAGGAAGGTATGTTGTTTAAAGGTATTCAGTTGTGTATACCGAGAGGAGTGATGATATCTAATTTGATAAAGGAGAAACATAGTAGTGGTTTGGCTGGATATTTTGGTATTGATAAAACATGGAATTTGCTTAAGGAAAAGTACTATTGGCTGCAGTTGTATAAAGATGTTCAAAAATTTGTGAAAAGTTGTTGAATTGTCAAGTTGCAAAAGGAGTAAGTCAAAATACTGGATTGTATACACCAATTGTTGTTCTTGAGAAACCTTGGATTGACATCAATATTGACTTTGTTCTCGGCTTACCGAAGATAGTAAGAGGTAATGATTCTATATTTGTTGTGGATATATTTTCAAAAATGACACATTTTATAACTTGTAGAAAGACATCAGATGTAGTACATGTAGCAGATCTTTTCTTTAAGGAAATTGTCAGATTGCATGGAATATCAAGGAGTATTATCTCTGACCAAGATAGTAAATTTGTTGGATACTTTTGGAAAACACTTTGGAAGAAATTTTGAACTGAATTGAAATATAGTTCTACATTTCACCCACAAACTAATGGACAAACTAAAGTTGTGAACATAAGTTTGGGAAATCTTTTGAGATGTTTAGTTGGAGACACACTGAGTAATTGGGATTCTATGTTGGCACAAGCAGAGTTTGCATACAATAATTCAATGAATAGGAGTACTAGAAAGACACCATTTGAGATTGTGAATGGCACACAAATAAGAGGAATATCTAATTTGAGAGACATTGCTAATGAGAATAAGAAAAGTGTTGAAGGAGTAAAGTTTGCTGAGTACATGAAAACATTACATGAAGATGTGAAACTGAAGTTGGAAGATAGTAATCAGAAATACAAAGACAGAGTTGGTAGATCAAGAAGACATAAAACTTTTGATGTTTGTGATTAAGTGATGGTTCATTTGAAGAAAGGTTGATTTCCTATTGGAACATATGTGAAGCTGAAGATAAAAAAGTTTGGACCTTGCAAGATTCTAAAGAAATTTAACAGTGGAAATGCATATAAAATTGAGTTACCTAATGACATGGACATATCACCTATTTTCAACATTGCTGATTTGAATGTGTATCATGAACCTGATGAAGAAGTGACATTACCAACATAATATCCTAAGAAGTAGAATGATGAAGTTGAACATATTTTGAAGGAAAGAGTTGGAAAAAGTACAAGAGGAAAATAGTATATGGAATATCTGGTTAAGTGGAAGAGTAGACCGATGGAAGACAGTTCATGGATTTCACAGTCTAAGTTGGATGTAGCTCGGACCAGACCTACCAAATGATTTGGAGAATCATTTCAAAATAACCCCAGGTGTTTGATGCAAGAGCATCTCGGGTCCTTGGCAATCCCATGTCACCAAAAAACAATTTGGAGTTTTTATGTATTGCTCAGTTCCTTCTTTGACCGAGTTGGTTAGTTTCCTTTGGCTATCAAGTGTGGTCGATTATCTCCTACATAGTCTATTATTTCACTGGCGCTCAGCATTGCCTGTCTGCTGCTCGGTTATCTTGCTTACCAACAGGTTTAGTTTTAGTTTCTGTTGTGGCTGACTTGTGCATTTATATTGGATCATGGATTTAATGTTGGTATCCATCATTGGGAAGGGTGTGGTCCCAGATTTGACTGTTCCTTCCATTGATTATGGATATGAAGGCTGACTCAGTTTGGTAACTTCTTGTATAAATGTTGATGTTTGGTTGTAGTTTAGGGGAGTTGGAGAGAGTCAGTTTTGGATAGAAGATAGTAGACATTAGATTGGAGATTTGTAATAGATCCTTGCATGTTTGAGGAATTTTGAGATTCATTGTAATATCAGGCCGTAACTAGGAAGGCCTTACAGCCCGGCATGTATGATTCCATTTGATGATAATATATGAAAGTTCTGCATTCTCTCTCTCACTATTGTTGTTTGTTGCTTTCGCATGTGTTGGGTAGGCTTGGATCATTAGGGTGTGCCATTTTTTTGGCCCCTCTTGCTCCTTGCCTTGCGTTAGGGTTCCTTGCATCTACTTCCTCATATACACTCTCCAAGACTGTCTCCTCTAGTTTTGGAGAGGAATCACATTACAACACAAGAACAACTCAAAAAAACAATAAGGATAAATAGTTTAGCAAACAAAGTCCACAAATAAAAGAAATTAAACTTTTAATTCCAACAATAAGGTAAGAAATTCTATGGAATTACAACAATAAATCAAATGTAACTCCAAGAGTTACATACAATAAAATCTCACAATTTGTGGCTAAACCATCACAAATAACATAAATAAATCATTGGTCTACATGAGCAAAGATACAAAAAATATCATAAAGTGCACATTACATCACTATGTGACTACATCTAGTCACCCAATGAGGAAGGAGGGAACAATCATCTTCCTATCGCAATAGCCCTTCATGTATCCCAGAAAGACCTCACAGATCACATGGCATGGGGTGGCAACCTCGGCACTCTACCCCGCATCAGGTAGATAGATAAAATATATCATCTCACCTGACATGACTGTACACCAAGTGGAAAAAGCACATAATGGTCGTATGTCACATGGAAGTGTACCTCATGAAGAAAACACATATAGGTCACACCCTGCATAGCAATACCTCTCAATAGGTGATTGGCATAGCTAGAGGTATACCTAGCTAGGGTACTTGCATATGCCTACTGGTCCTCAACAATCGAAAAACCATGGGCCCCCCTCTACAAGTATGCAAGTGCCTACCTACTGCTCTACATCAAGTAGGAATAAAATACATATACATATTGCGCACCTGCACATATCTAGGTACATGGCATCATGTTCCCAAGCCCAGCTTGCTACCATTAGCAACATGACATAATCACTAACACTATGTCAGAACACCAGTGGGTGTGGCATCGTATCTCATGCATCATGTCAGAACATGTGCAATACAAAATACATCACAGCATGGGAAAAAGAATCTCCCTCCTCATGTTGGATCATAAAAGTATATATACAAATGCATGAATCATTAGTGATAACCAATATATCTATAGAATCTCACATAAAATACTGATATCATTCTCAAAAACTGTGGGGATAAAAGATAACATAGATGAACCTTGTACTTAGGTTCATCATAGGGGAAGCATTAATTATCTTTTCCTCAAGAGGTGGAAGCTAAGGTCACTTCACGACACTATTATTCATACACCATGATGTCCACTTAAGAAAAATAAGATATGTTACTACCCCTACATGTACTAACTTATCAACAACCTGTAGGTTGGCACTCAGTAGGGTCAACATATGCAACAAAATGATGGAATGATTCTTCCATACCCAAATGCAAATATAGCCTCCATGGGTGGGTACACATATACTCACTACCTCATGGGCACACAAAGAAAGTATTGGTTATACACAACACACAACATATCATTGGTACTAGATGTTCACATGCACGAGGAGTACTTTTCCAAACTAAGAAATAAATTAACATAACATATATTTTATTCCTACAGAAAATTAAACAACATAGACATCATATATCAATTCAAGTACTCCCTAATATCCATCAAAATTTTATTATCGGATAACATTACTCAACATTCATATTTTCTCATTTTATTCCTTCACAATTCACTTGATTCAACATAACATAGATTAGATTACCAATGTTATAATATCTCTACTTCAAGTGACAACATCTCATTTCACGATACATACTTTTCAACATTTATCCATTTACGAACATAAAGGAATAACATTTCATTAAATATGTGATTTTAATAGAATATGAAGAAGATGAATTAGTAACAACATGTTGGTGGTCCCCTTTGATCTTCAACTTGTAGATTTATACTTTGATGGATAACTCTAATGATACTTTGACTCTATCACCACTCCAAAGTCTACAAGGAAGAGGGCCAATTAACAAGGATCAACAAATGAGATCCTCCTACACTTTGAGCCTTAATGGTCAGGTGGGTGTACCCTTGACTCACTTCTCCAAAGGAGTCTTAAAAAAATATACAACTATGTCCTTTACTAACTGATTAAAAGATATTATCATTTATATTTGGGTGTGTGTGGTTGATGACAATGAAATGCCTCCAGAGAATGGACCAGTGCCTTAACCTAGGGCAAAGAGTCACCAAATTACATACATCAGCTGAAAATCTTAAATCAAATACTCTTGGGCTTAGGATAAGTGCTTTTCCTATTACCCCTCTCCCTCAAACACTAGGACATCAAATTCTTATTTGGTTGTAAACTCACTGAACTCACCTAGAACACTTTAATCCTAACTTTGTTAGGAACTCAGAGATGACTTCACAATACTCTTTGTTTACCATATGCTAATACACTTTGTGATACTAACATATATGAGATCAGAACCAAAACAAGAAGACATACACAAATGCAAGATCAGAACTCAATAGCATTCTCATTAACATATTCAGGATCAATATAAAATCAAAGCAACACAAAGATAGGAAATAGACCCAAAATCCAGCTCCTCTTTCCTCAAATATTCATACAATCACAACCACTAGAACTGACCAAAATTTAGAATAGAACCTCAAGATTGAACCTGTACTCTATCAAAAAACTAACTACTTATACCCTTAGTCACCTTGGAATCCTCAAAGAGGATGCATCAAGCTTCAGGTGACTAGGGTTAGGGTTTCAACTACCCAGCCAATCAAAATACAACAAAAGTTATTGCAGGGGAAGAAACATAGGCAACTCAGAGAAAACAAATCTCAAACAAATCTGCCATCATCAAAATTTGTGAGAATAGTACATAACACCAAGGAATTGCCATGAAACCCAGTCAAATCAGCCACCTACAAACACACCTCTAGCACAAAACCACACTCCTCCTAGTACAAAAACATCATGCCACTGACCACAGAGACCCTTGGATCAGTTAGCAACAACTAGCACCACTAAACCAATTGAAATCAGCTTCTAAAACCATAAATTTTGGTACTTCCTATCGCTGGAAACCCTCTGCAAATTTGAATTTGAAATAAAATGGTCATTTCCAAGGCACCAACAGAAAATCGGTGGTCGACATTTAAATTTGGATCAACTTTAAGTCCTGACTGTCAGATCTTCATATTTCACGTGCTTTATGATTTACCTTTTAAAAAGACCCTAGTCAGATTTAGCGAATTGGCAATCGAGGACCCTTTCCAGTTCATGGAATAATTTATCTCTCCACCACTTATTTTAACGATTGCATGAACACTTGTTCATTGAATTGCTAGTCAATTTGGAGCACCGCTACTTTTCTTCGCAAATGAGTGAAGCCTTTGAAAATTGTTGGGCTGCTAAACATATTTATCTAGACTGTTAGACCTTAGGCCCCTGCCTAGGCCTACTTTATGCCACTTGTTGCTATACCATTTGCCATATCCACCCAGTCACCACTGACATAGGACCCACTAACATGTCCAAGTAAGATTCAAAATCAATGGATGGCACATGATCTCATGGGGTAGGAATATTCCTTGAGATCATGCACCGACCATAGGTTGAAAAGCCTTCACTATAGGCCCCACTGATAGGATCCCACTCAGCAACTCACCGACTAATAAGAAACTACCAAATAAGTAAATATAGCAGTGGACCCGCATCACTTATCACCTCTGAGAAAAGTAAAATCAACGGCTAGCATAAGATCTCAAGCCTTTGACACATCCCATGAGAACTTATGCCCGTCGTCAATTCTCTGCAAATGTCAGGACCCTCTGACAAGCTGAAAACTAGGTCCCATTGACACATGCCCAGTCATAACCACGTAGATCAATCAAAAGTGAACATGCCAAAAACACATGGCAAATGGTCCCACTAACACAACCAATAAGAAAGCTCCATTTGTAAAACCTATCAGTGGACCCACAACATTCATCTTGCACACATGGAGAATCGAACGGCTAGTGCATAATCTCAAGTGTTCAAAAGATTCTTTGAGATCATGTACCCACTGTAGACTCTGAATCTTTGATGTCATCATGAAAGCCTGACCACACCCTGCCACGTAAGATCCTTTGATGAATGAGAGACTGCCACGTCAAAAAATTTGGCAAGTGGACAAGTAACTTTTCCTTTGCTCATAGGTCCCTCTGACAACCCTGCCATATCATCATTTTTCTCAGCCAATGAGGAACTGCCATTTGTGCTTATGTGGCAGTGGACCCGCCCATCTGAAGTGTTACATCATGAAAAGGAATCAATGGACGGTGTAAGTTTTCAAGCCTTTGACAAATCTTATGAGAACTTACACCCATCATTGGATTGAGATGGTGTTAGAGCTGGGCCCAGGAAGGAGATAAGCTGAAACTATAGAAAAATTAAAGGTGCATGACTTAGGAAAAATTAATTTTCGCCGGGCACTTGGACTTAGGAAATATTAAGCGTTGAGGACTTAGGGACCAATTTGTGCACATGGGTTTTAGGGAACTTAAGTGGCCCAAAAAAGGTAATGACAAATTAGAACAGGGCTAGGGTAAAACAAAGGGTTTTTCATGCAACGGCTAGATTTTTGAAATTTGCACTAGGGCTTTAGCCAGAGACATGAAAAATACTGCAGAGGCTAGGAGAAAGATGATGAAGCCATGAAAATTTTTGCACACATTAATACTGGCTCTATCTGGGGGTGTATGCCTCTTGTAGGCATAGCAAGGATCTAGAAGCACTGGTTAAAGCATACCATCCCACTGGAAAAATGACAACAAAGAGCAACAGGTCCAAAACCTATAGACCAAGACAAAATAGGATAGGGGCAAGTAGCTTTACAAAATTTACAGAATGTACAGACCTAACTACTATTCATGGAAGACATAATACTTCAAAAGAAGTATTTTTATAAGAATTGTCCATGAACATGCAATTCTTGAACATTACCATTTAGTTCTTTTACAACATAAGAATCCTGGCCCCATTTTTCATGAATTTGATATGGCCCTAGCCAGAGTGGATCAAATTTACCATGCTTTCCTTTATCCTCCAATCTGGCATTCCAAATTAACACTAGGTCACCAGGCTCAAACCTCCTTTCAACAGTCTTCTTGTCATACAAATTCTTAACCTATAACTGCAATTTGGCATTTCTTGCAACTGACTCTCTTCTAGTTTCATCCAGCCTGATGAGATCCTCAATTCTCAACTGCATCTCATCATCTATGTCATCATCATATATTTTAACAAATTTATACATTTCCAATAAATTATTCTGAGGCATTCTTGCATGTATTCCATATACTAGGTCAAATGGTGCACAACCAATTGCCCTCTTCACAGTTACCCTATTAGCCCATATAGCTAATGGCAGTTTTGAATTCCATGCCCTCTTATTCCTTTCAAGAATCCTCCCGAGGATCTTAATCAAACTCTTATTAGTAGATTCTACCTATCCATTTCCTTGTGGATGATAAGGTGAGGAATAAGAAATTTGAATTCCTAAACCTTTGCAAAAGTCCTTATATTTAGTAGACCTAAAGCACATGGCATTGTCACTTACTATTCTCTTAGGGCACCTAAACCTTGTAACAATATTATTCAATAGAAAATCAATTACCACCTTACTAGTTGCATTTCTTGTAGGGATAGCCTCTACCCACTTAGTAAAGTAATTAGTGGCAACTAAGATCCATGAGTGTCCTCCACTTGACTTGTTTGGTATCTCCCCTATGAAATCTATTCCCCATTATTGGAAAGGAGCTTGTACTTCTACTGGCCTTAATGGCATGTTACCTAAAAATTTAAGCTTACCAAAGAACCTTTGAAAAGCATCACACCTCCTCACTAAACTCTCTGCATCCTTGAAGATTGTGGGCCACCATAATCCTACTCACAAGATGTTATGAGTAGTTTTTTTACCCATATAATGCCCACCACAAACTCCCTCATGCATTTTCGTTAACAACTTATTAGCCTGATCCTCATCAACACATTTCAAAAGTATGCAATCTAAATTCTTTCTATACAACTTACATTTCACAATTACATACTTGATGGCCTGTAATTTTAATGTCCTCTTCTTATTGTCATCCATGTTTGCTAGACATTTCATATTTCTCAAGTAATAGATGATATCTTGATACCAGATACAATCATCTATGTCACATGTCTAATCAATTTCAGCTTGATTTATCTGATTTGCATCAAGATTGGATTGAGCCATTAGTTTTGCCAATCCTTTTCCTCTAACCAATTTAGTAATTTGGATATCAATGTTGAATTCTTGGATCCTATTGATCCATCTGCATCTTCTCCCAAACACCTCCTACTGTGAGAAAATATCTTTAACTGCTACACTTGGCACAAAGGCAATCACAATTGCTCCCATCTAAAAGCTTTCATAGCCTTGACCAATGCATAGGCTTCTTTTTCATTGATATCATACTTCAATTCAGCAGCCTGCAAAGATTTACTAAAGAATGCAATTGGCTGCTCATAACCTTCCTTATTTTTCTACAACACTACAACAATAGTATGAAAAGATGCAAAAGAGAAGATATGCATTGGGATATTATAATTAGGTGCCTTAAGCACAAGTGCATGTTTAATGGCCTACTTGATATTATTTAAAGCTTCATCAGGCTCACCTTCTCATGTAATAGCAGATCCTTTCTTCAACATCTTGGATATAGGTCTAGTGACCTTAGCAAAGTTTGTTACAAATCTTGTTAAGAAATTTACCTGACCAAAGAAGGAATGAATTCCTTTAATATTCTTTGGCCTCTGAATCTTATTAATGGCTGCCACCCTCTCAGGATCAATCCTAACTCCTTGCTTTCCAACCAAATGGCCAAGAAACTTACCCTCGGTGACACCAAAAGCACATTTCCTTGGGTTTAATGAAATTCCATATTCCAAAGCCCCTCACAAATATTTTATCTAAATGAGTATAGTGGTCTTCTTCCTTCTTGGAATAGGTAGTTAAATCATCTTGATAAACAAGGAAATCATCAATAAAATCTGAAATGGAAACATCCATTGCCCTCTGAAAAGTAGCACCAGCATTTATGAGACCAAAAGGCATTCTCACATAAACATATGTCCCCCAAGGTGTAGTCAAAGCTATCTTAAACTGTTCTAATTCTTTGACAATTACCTGATTATAACTAGAGAAACCATCCATCATAGACATCAATTCTGATCTGGTCACTCTCTACAACATAGCTTCCATATTGGGCAGACAATAGTTATCCTTTAATGAGCTGATGTTCAAATTCCTGAAGTCCACACAAAGTTTGATGTTGCCATTCTTCTTTCTGACAGGGACAAGATTTGACACCCAAGAAGAATGCCTAATGGGCTTGATAATTCCAGCATCTCTTAGCTTTATTAACTCTTCTTGCATCTGAGGTGCCAAAGTGGGATTAATACGCCTTTTTTTTTCCATAAAGGTTTAGCATCTCCCCTCAAAGGAATGATATGTTGAAACAAGTCTTCTCTATAAACCTTTAGGTCATCATATGACCATGAAAAAACATGCCTGAATTTTCTCAATAACTCAATCAAAGATTTTCTCACATTGTGAGACATGTCCCTACCAATGTATACCCTCTTAGGTGCCTCATGTGTTCCAAGGTTTATCTCCTCTAGATCAACATAATCTTCTCTTTTGATATTCTTTTGAACTCTATCCTGATTATCAAAGATAGTCTCCAAAACAACAAGCCCCTTGGGTACCTTGTTAGTTTTAAGCTGAATAACTTCATTGCCAAAGACAACCTCTTTTCCTTCTATTGACTCAACCAAGGTTGAATAATCAAATTCCTGACCATGATACTGATCTTCATAACTCATAAACTTCAAGATATCATTATCATCATCAAAAACTTGCCAATTTTCAATATTGTCTAGTATACTAGGCCTAGCCTAAATTTCAACTTTAGAGATACCAGTAAACGTAATATCACTGGGATTGATTGCTATATTGGCTAACAAGTCAACCATCTTTTTGTTACTTCTATCCTTCCACTCAATATTGAAGGCATCAAAATGTTCAATCAAATCCCAAACTGCTTTCCTATATTGTTTTAACATTTTTTTCTTGGAAGCATATACTAACCTAACTTGGGACACCACCAACTCAGAATCACCAACAATACTTAAACACTTCATACCATGTTTTTGTGCCAACCTCAGTCCTAACAACAATGCCTCATATTCTACTATATTGTTGGTACAAAATAAATTCACTGTGAAAAAAAAATTGTAGGTGTTTCCATTAGGAGAAATAAGTAAAATACCTACTCCTGCTCCATCCTTGTAATTTTGATGAAGGGTGCTCCCCTTAATACCACAAACACATAACAGAAATAGAGAAACAACAACAATAATATGCAAGAATAGAAAATTGGCTTCTTATTATCTCCACAAATGTGGAATTACAAACTTTTAGAATTACAATATGCAAAGCCACATGGGCATTCCCTTACAATATTCTATAGGACAAAGCCTCGAATCAATACCCAGATCTACTACTTAGAACTGCCCTAGACAACACTACGGGCCTTCTTTATATAGACAATTTCCAACACCCAAGAAGGTTCTAGAAATTTCACCCTTAGGGCCGACCAAACTTAGAATTATTTTATTTTATAATTTATTACATCAAAGTCGGCTCAAAATGAGTTTTGAAACCCAAACAAAAATTTTGAAGAAAAATTATTTTTTGCCATTTCAGGTGACCCAACTTCCGAAGACCATAAGTCATCACCCATTGACCTGATTGGCTATTATAACCCCATTCTAGAAATGCCACAAAGTGCTCTACAGGCTTGACCCATGCAAAGTGCCTGTCAACCAAATTTTCAACCTCATTTGGGGCCTCTAAAGCCTTCAGAACTGAGTTTGAAGTTTCTGTACCCTGCTGCCAATATAGAAAATCTTCAATATCTTCAAAACTAGACCTGATCTAGCCATGAAACTTTGCTGGCAGGCTGATATGGCTGAGATGAACCTCCATATGTAAAATTAGAACATTTTGAGATTGTAAGACCAACTTACTAAAAATAGCAACTTTCCATAAATAGCAACTCTACACAAGATAGCCCTTATTGAATATAAAAACAAAAATATTTTTGGGTGATGCAAGATTGCTCTTACACCCAGGATGCTCCTGCATCAGACACTTGGGGTAATTTGAGAAGTGACCCTGTCACGACTCAAGTGTGCAGAGGAAAACCAAGACGTTTAACCTCCTCCTTTGTTAGCCATGATGAATCTTCAACGAGTCCTCCTTTCCATTTGACCAAATACTCTTCATATGTCCTGTTCCTTGTGCTTCTGCCAACATGACTATCCAGTATGTCTTCAATCTCCTTGAAATCTAAACTGGTTGCTAGAATACTCCACTGTGTTGCTGCAACCTCATCTTCAACACCTCCTTCGTGATACTCTGTCAAATCTGAAATGTTAAACACTAGTGAAATATTCAGCTCACTAGGCAATTCTACCTCATATGCATTTCCTGAATCATGCTTCTTCAATATCTTACATGGTCCAAACTTCTTCATTTTCATCTTGTTATATGTACCAACCGGAAATCGTTCCTTCTGCAAATGAACCATGACTTCATCCCCAACTTGAAATTCCTTATGCCTCCTTTTCTCATCTACCTTAGCCTTATACTGCGCATTCATCTTGGTAATATGCTTCCTCACCTCCTCATGGATGTTCTTCAAGTGTTCTGCAAAATCCTCAGCTTCAGCACTACTTATTTCTCCTTTATCTATCTTTCTCAATAAAGATGCATTTCTTGGACTACTTCCATATACAATCTGGAATGGTGATTTACCAGTGCTCCTATTGATAGAATTATTGTATGCAAATTCCGCCTGTGGTAAAATCAAATCCCATCCTGTTGGCTTATCTCCAACCAAACATCTCAGTAAATTTCCCAAACTTCTATTCACCACCTCTATCTGTCCATTAGTCTATGGATGATGTGATGAACTGAACTTCAAATCTATCTTCAACTTCTTCCACAATGTCCGCAAGAAATATCCAAGAAACTTAGTATCTCGATCTGACACTATGGTCTTTGGCAAACCATGTAGTCTCACCACTTCTCTAAAAAAAAATTATGCTCCATGAACAACATCATTAGTCTTTTTGCGGGGAATGAAATGTGCGATCTTCAAAAATCTGTCAACTACTACAAAAATTGAATCATGTCCTCACTGTGTCCTTGGTAAACCAAGAACAAAGTCCACACTGATATCTTCCCAAGGCTTCTCTGGTATAGGTAATGGCTGATACAACCCTATATTTTGCTTCACTCCTTTCGCCATCTGACATACTTTGCAACTCTGTACAAACTTCTTCACATCTTGCTGCAATTGTGGCCAATAATAATTTTCACCAACCAAAGCAAGGGTTTTATCACGACCAAAATGTCCAGCCAATCCTCCACTATGCTTCTCCTTAATGAGATTCTCCCTCATAGAACTTCGTGGAATGCACAACTGACTCCCTCTGAATAGCATATCATCTTGGATGATAAAATCCAGCTATTTCATCCTGTCTAGAGTAACAGGTTCTGTACAAGCTTTCCAAGCTTCACCAAAATCAGGATCCTCTCGATATAAATTCTTGAGTTCCTTGAACCCAACCACCTCAATCTGCATCTCTGTCAGCAATAGTTGCCTTCTGCTAAGAGCATCTACAACCCTGTTAGACTTTCCACTTCTGTGTTTCAAAACAAATGTATAACTCTACAAAAACTCAACCTATTTCAAAGGCCTCTAATTCAACTTTCCTTGACTATTCAAATATTGCAAAGCTTGATGATCAGTATACAAAACAAACTCCTTAGGAAGCAGATAGTGCCTCCACTTTTTCAATGCCTGAACTATAGCATAAAATTCTTGATCATAAATAGAATATTTTCTCTTGGCATCATTTAACTTCTCACTGAAATAAGCAATAGGTTTACCTTCTTGGCTCATAACAGCTCCTATTACAGTACCACTAGCATCACAATCTACTTGAAACACCTTGTTAAAATCTGGAGGTGCTAAAATAGGTTGTTCTATAACTTTTTATTTCAACAATTGAAAACTCTTTTCTACCCCATGAGTCCACTTAAACTCTTTTTTATCCCCTCTCATTGTTTCAGTCAAGGGTCCACAAATACTACTAAAATTTTTGATAAACTTTCTGTAAAAGCTAGCTAGACCATGAAAAGATCTTACCTCGGTAGCACTCCTTGGAGTAGGTCATTCAAGGATAGCTTGTACCTTCTCTGGGTCCATTTTTAGACCTTTTGCTGAAACTAAAAATCCCAAATATACAAACTCTTTCTTCACAAAACTGCACTTCTTCAAATTAATCAATAATTTCTCATCTCTCAACTTCTCAAATAGCATACGAATATGCATCATATGTTCCTCCAATGTCTTGCTAAAAATCAAAATATCATCTAGGTAAACAATGACAAACTTACCCAGAAATTCTTTCAGAACCTCGTTCATGAGCCGCATGAAAGTGCTCGGTGCATTGGTTAGCCCAAAAGGCATGACCAACCACTCATACAGTCCTTCCTTTGTCTTGAAGGTAGTCTTCCAGTCATCTCCTTCTCTGATCCGAATCTGGTGATATCCACTCTTCAGATCTATCTTTGAGAAATACATAGCTCCACTCAAACAATCCATAATATCATCCATTCGTGGCAATGGAAACCTATACTTGATTATGATCTTGTTTATTTCTCTGGAATCTATACACATCCTCCACTCTTCATTCTTCTTTGGTGCTAATACTGCTGGTACAGCACAGGGACTCAAACTCTCTCAAATCAACCCCTTCTGCAATAACTCATGTACTTGTCTGTTCAACTCTTCACTTTCTGCTAGTGTCATTCTGTGTGCTGCCTTGTTTGGCAAACTAGCTCCTGGAATCAAATCCATCTGATGAATGATCTTCCTTACCAGTGGTAATCCATCAGGTACATTATCAGATACAATATCTTGAAACTCATTCAACAAATCTGCAACCTCTACAGGTACATCCTCTACTTCTTCTTTACCAACTTTTGGAATTAAAGCAAAACACACATGCTCATGCCTCATACCATCTAGAAATTTTCTTCCATCAACAAATGTTATTCTTGCATTACCACATACCTTTTCTTTGGTCTCCATCAATGGCTTTAGCTTATGTTGCACTCCATCCTTTGTCAGGGAATAGGTATTCGTACGACCATCATGTACAGCACATCTGTCAAACTGCCACGATCTACCCAACAACATATGACATGCATCCATAGAGATGATATCACATAGTACCTCATCTTGGTACCCGCTGATCTTGAACTTTACCAGGCACTGTTAACTGACCATGACCTTGTGGTCATCCTGCACCCAGGCAATCCGTTATGGATGTGGGTGTTTTTGTCTCTTGAGCTTCAACTTTGTCACCATCTCTTCTGACACCAAATTGTCAATGCTTCCACTATCGATAATCACATCATAGCATTTACCCTCACACTTGCATCTAGTGTGAAACAAGCTCCTCCTTTGTTCAGGTTCATTCTCACCACTCAGCAAGACTCTTTTGTTAATTAGTGTTTCTCCTCTTTCAGCATCTTTAGAATTTGACAATCTAGCATCTTCATCTACATGTGCAACTCTGGCCTAGCCTTCATTTCTCCTGTCTGTTCTGCCTTGGCACTGAGGAAATTCAAATGCCCTATGACCTTCTTCTCCATAGTCAAAACATGTTCCACGGAAGCCTCCTCTTCCAGATCCTTGTCCTCTTCCTCTTCCTCTCTGATCTCTATTACTCTGATCCTGGAAACGATTGGAATTATTTCCTCTCTGATTCTGACTGCTACTGGCCTCATCCTTCTTTTTTGGATCTTCATTTCAGCCACCATATGACCGTCTGCCAGATCTTCCACCACGACCTCTTCCATTTTTTCTTCTCTCAAACTTCTTGTTCAGCTTTTCCTCTACTTTTAGGGCAAACTGGTATGCCTCCTCAATACTGTTCATTCAAACCAGATTCAACTCCTCCTAAATGCTTGGCCTTAACCCATTAAGGTATCGGGCAACTTTCTCCTTATCAGCTTCTGCATGGCCTGTTCTGATGAGGAGTCGATAGAACTCCTCTGTATACTCCTGAACAGATCTTCCTGCTTGCTTCAAACTTTGTATTTTCTTTAGTAGGTCAAGCTCATAATCAATAGGAATGAATTGTCACTTCAATTTATCCACCATCCGATCCCATCTTGTGATTTTATCTTTCCCTCTTCTATTTCACTCCAATTGAATTTCTTGCCACCAAATCTTTGCATGACCTTTCAATCTGGCCTTTGCAAATTTGACCCTATCAGGATCCTCAACATCTTCATACTCAAAATATTCTTCACATTCATTGATCCAGTCGATCAATTCCTCTAGGTTAAGATTTCTAGAAAATGTAGGAACCTCAATCTTAGGTCTTTTCCCAATCTTAGAAATCACCTGAAAAAGTTTTTCTTCCTCTTGGTTCACAATTTTAGCTTCTCCTTCTTGATATTCTTCTTCGGCTTCATCCTCACTTTCGTCTCTAACATTAAGATTCATTCCTCTGAAAATCTCTTCTTGCAATGCTTGCACTTGTCTCTACAGCTCTCTAACCTCAAGTGTGACAGCACCAGCTCTTTCGCCACGTTCTCTTCGTGGAGGCATTTTCGCGATGCGCACTAAAACCCTAACCAAGGTCCTGGTGCAAACTGCCTCACAGTCGGTGATCTGTTTACACACTCAAGAACTCCTACTCTGATACCACTTGATGAAGGGTGCTCCCCTTAATACCACAAACACATAACAAAAATAGAGAAACAACAACAATAATATGCAAGAACAGAAAATTAGCTTCTTATTATCTCCACAAATGTGGAATTACAAATTTTCAAAATTACAATATGCAAAGCCACATGGGCATTCCCTTACAATATTCTATAGGACAAAGCCTCGAATCAATACCCAGATCTACTACTCAGAACTGCCCTAGACAACACTACGGGCCTTCTTTATATAGGCAATTTCCACCGCCCGAGAAGGTTCTAGAAATTTTGCCCTTAGGGCCGACCAAAATTAGAATTATTTTATTTTAGAATTTATTACATCAAAGTCGGCTCAAAATGAGTTTTGAAACCCAAACAAAAATTTTGAAGAAAAATTATTTTCCGCCATTTCTTGTGACCCAACTTTCGAAGACCATAAGTCATCACCCGTTGACCCGATTGGTTATTATAACCCCATTCTGAAAATGCCACGAAGCACTCTACAGGCTTGACCTATGCAAAGCACTCATCACCCAAATTTTCAACCTCATCCGGGGCCTCTAAAGCCTTCAAAACTGAGTTCAAAGTTTCTGTACCCTACTGCCAATATAGAAAATCCTCAATATCTTCAAAACTAGACCTGATCTAGCCATGAAACTTTGCTAGCAGGCTGATATGATTGAGATGAACCTCCATATGTAAAATTAGAACATTCTGAGATCGTAAGACCAACTTACTAAAAATAGCAAGTTTCCATAAATAGCAACTCTGCACAAGATAGCCCTTATTGAATACAAAAACATAAATATTTTTGGGTGATGCAAGATTGCTCTTACACCCAGGATGCTCCTGCATCAAATTTGCACCATCAAAGTACATTACCCACAAATCACCCTTCAAAGAATTAACACTTACCTCAATAGAGAGAGGTGACAAAATAGGTTCCTTCTCAAGTACAGGGATCTCTACCATAAAAGCATTAATATCAGTATCCACAAAACATGTAGTTTCATTATCAATACTGTTAGAAATAGGAAATACTGAGAGGGGGGGTGAATCAGTATTTCACAAATTTTTTCTTTTTCCCACTTATGGATATAACAGATTACTTTAGTGCATACAAAGATTATCAAGCTGATTAACAAACATAGCAGTAAATAGAAAGAACTCATAACACATCATATGTTCTCGAGGAAACCCTGGCCAAGGGAAACCCCCGGTGGGGATGGTACCCACAAAGATCACTAATCAAAAGTATCCTGTTAGGGACATTGGACCCTGTTAGGAGTCAATTTACAATATATAGTAGATCTGTCTTGGTTAAAGGACTTTAGGCCTTGTTAGAAGCCTTAACCCTGTTAGGAGTTAGATTACAAAACCTGATCACCAGCTGAGCTCACTACCCAAACAGGTAATACAAAATGTTTCTGACTATAATATGGTACTTCTTACAACTTCACATCAATAGCCTTTGCTGCTATCACAATAAACAACAATCGCAAGTTATCTTTTCTTTCTTTTTACATATCACTTCTATATTTCATTACATTTCAAGTATGCCTAATATATGAGTTATTAAAGCTAATAACTTTACATGGTCGGCATCCAAAATCTTTATCCAAGAGTAAACATCTAGGATGTCATCCCTTTATAATGTTAAGTCATTATTTTGACAAGCAAAAATAATCCCTTAACTCTTTCGCTAAAATTGTCTCCAAAACTGCTCTGTTTGCAAAACTGTCTTCGGTAAACTTTGAGTAACTTTGTCTATACTACTCCAAAATTTATGCACACTAAGATAGGGTATCCTCATACTCTATAAAAGCTTTAGTTAACTGCACAAACAAAAATATTGCTCCAATGGACGTTGCCAACTAAATCTTCATCGGGTGCTCTATCAGGATCACTGTATCCAAACTTAGACAATTTATTCCTTCAACTTTGCATACTTGTATTCCAGATTCTATGCTCTTAATAGAGATCTTATGTTGCCATAATGACAACATCTATGCATCCACATTAGCCAAATTGCCAACAATCTCCCCCTTTGTCATTGGTGGCAACATATGGGAAAATTGGCTAAGTGTGCAAACAAAACTTCAAAAATACTTATACAAAATTTTGGCCAAAAGCAATAGTTATAGAATATGTATACAATATCATACTCCATAGAATAGCTCCCCCTAGGATCTTGCAAATGTACCTAACATCATCTTGCTTAATCTTACTTATCACAATTCCTATACCATTATAACTAGATCCAGTGTTATCTAAAACAATCTTTCTCATGTTCTTTTCATTCAGTGGAATCTCTCCAACTTTTGATAATCCAGTAACTTCATGAATTAGGTCGGCAGTTATATTAATAACTCTATCCTCCATCCAGAATTTCCCATTGTGGATTCTACTTAAAATGATCTTGGTACATTCCTCATCATTGAATTCATACTTCATGGAATATTTGATAATTTCATTATTCTCTAGGTGCCCATAAGCTAGTTTACCTAACATGTCTTGATTGTACAATTTCCTATAATCATCACTAAAATCTGCATCTCCCAAAGTTTCAAACTTGCAACCTAAATATTCTTTAACATTCTCAATGTGCAATACTCCGTACAGATGATAATGCTAGACTGTTATCAATTTCAGTTGGTTCTACTAGTTCTTTCTTAATCTTTGGTCTATTCTTATCCTTAACATTATGAACCATAGAAATATCCATCCTATCAACTGATTAAAGATCAAGAAATACCTCAACTTTGCAAATCTAGGGTTTCGGTATGATCGTCGCTGCAAACTGCTTCCAAACTTCTTCAAATCATCCTCAACTCACTTTTCTTCTTTCAAATCACTTTTCAATCACTTTGTAATCATAATAACTTTGATTTCAACCTTATAACACTTCACATTAACTCGATCTGACATCGCATTCATTCATTTTATCGGTAAAACCTCAAAAAGTTGATTCTGCAAACCTGCAACCATAAAACTTTCTGCGACCTGGCAAAACACAATATTTTCTTTTGTGCACTTAACCATAGCATTAGTACAACATAATAAACCTATATCTAACTGTGCAAAACTTAACTCATTCAAATTCCTAATCTACACTAATCCTAAGTCCTAAACTACAAAAACTTACATAATTTGAGTACTTAAAGAAGGGTCAGGTAAAGATTCATCCTTACCATTCGTTACATTACCTTCCTGACTACTTTCAGTGATGATTGTACCTCCTTGATCTGTGCCTTTGTCAAATTTTACTTCATCTTTATTGCTACAGCAACCTTTCTCTTTGTTTCGTACATTTTCATTCCTTCTTGCATTATTCCTAGGGTTAGGGTTATGATGATAACCTCCATTGTTCATTCTGCAAAATCTTGCTGAGTGTCCAAACTTGTTGCATATCTGACAAATGATTCCATTGTTTCCAAATCTCTATCCTTGCTAGTTAATCTGTGACCTGCAATTTCTAGCAATGTGTCCAACTTTGTTGCATCTAAAACATACTACCACTTTTCTTTGATTCATTTCTTCAATAGATTACTTATCTGCATTGTTAGTATTCCCAATCATTCTATCATAATTATTCAAAATTACTTTAGGTCTTCTACATTCGTTAGCTCTCTATCCAAAACTATGACAATTATAACAATGTCCATTAAAAGGTTTAAATTGCTTACCTGTGCAATCTCTCTTCATGTGCCCAATAGTATTACAAGAAAACATCTACCTTTGAATTCTCTTTGCATACCTTTAGATGATTCTTCCTATTTTGATTCTTCTTTCTTTGATTCTTCTTTTCTCTAGGTGGTTCTTCTTTAGGTGGATCTTCCAATGTGTTCTCATCTAGCTTTATTTCCTCCATACTTTCAAATGTCTTCAGATCTGGCTTCTTACTTTCATGGTTTGTTCTAATCATACTATATCCAAATCCAGTCCTATCAAAGAATGGTTCTTCAAAAGAAATTTGTTTTTCAGTCTTATCACTTTTTGAATATAGCCTTTCAAGTTGTTGTTTAGATTGAGTTAATTCACCTTTCATAATTTTATTATACTTCTCAAGTTCCACATACTGCACTTTTACTTTTTCAGATTCGGATGTTTCCTTTTCAAGTCTTGACCTCAGATCTTCATTCTCAATTTTCAATTTTTCATTATCAGATGTCAAATTTCCATCTTTCATACTAAGCTTCAGATTTACTATCTTCAACTCATGCTTAAGGATCTCATTTTCTTTTTCTAATTCATCACAATCTTCAACAAGCATATCGGATTTATTTTCAGATTTCAGATCTTCAATCTTACCTTTTAATTTGTCAATAGCATTCTTTGCATCTTCATATTTTCTTCTTAAGGAGTTCCTTTCATCAGTAAGCATATCAATCTGTTCAAGAGCTTCTTCAAGATTCTTCTGAAGTTGATCCATATCCATAGAGATCTTACTCAAGCTACTAAGCTTTCCTTGAATGTTCCTTCTCCGAGTAACTGTGCTCTGATACCCATTGTTAGAAATAGGAAATACTGAGAGGGGGGGGGGGGTGAATCAGTATTTCACAAACTTTTTCTTTTGCCCACTTATGGATATAACAGATTACTTTAGTGCATACAAAGATTATCAAGCTGATTAACAAACATAGCAGTAAATAGAAAGAACTCATAACACATCATATGTTCTCAAGGAAACCCTGGCCAAGGGAAAACCCCAGTGGGGATGGTACACACAAAGATCACTAATCAAAAGTATCTTGTTAGGGATATTGGACCCTGTTAGGAGTCAATTGACAATATATAGTAGATCTGTCCTGGTTAAAGGACTTTAGGCCTTGTTAGAAGCCTTAACCCTGTTAGGAGTTAGATTACAAAACCTGATCACCAGCTGAGCTCACTACCCAAATAGGTAATACAAAATGTCCCTGACTGTAATATGGTACTACTTACAACTTCACATCAATAGCCTTTGCTGCTATCACAATAAACAACTATCACAAGTTATCTTTTCTTTCTTTTTACATATATCACATATATTTTCATTACATTTCAAGTATGCCTAATATATGAGTTATTAAAGATAATAACTTTACATGGTCAGCTTCCAAAATCTTTATCCAAGAGTAAACATCTAGGATTTCATCCCTTCATAATGTTAAGTCATTATTTTGACAAGCAAAAATAATCCCTTAACTCTTTCGCTAATACTGTCTCCAAAACTGTTCTGTCTGCAAAAACTGTCTTCGGTAAACTTTGAATAACTTTGTTCGTACTGCTCCAAAATTTATGTGCACTGAGATGGGGTATCCTCATACTCTATAGAAGCTTCAGTTAACTGTGCAAACAAAAATATTGCTCCGGTGGACGTCGCCAACCAAATCTTCATCGGGTGCTCTATCAGGATCACTGTATCCATACTTAGACAATTTCTTCCTTCAACTTGCCATACTTGCATTCCAGATTCTGTGCTCTTAATAGAGATCATATGTTTCCATAATGACAACATCTATGCATCCACATTAGCCAAATTGCCAACAGTCTATACCCCATTTCAAGAAAGGCTGCTCTGTTCTGACTGGTTATAGGGGCAAGGCTGCAAGCCTTTCTTTTCCTGTAAACATGGCACATTTGATACATTTTCTCACATGCTCATGACTATCCTTAAAGATAGATGACCAATAGTACCTGACCCTCATGATTTTAAAAGTAGTAGTCCTAGGAGAAAAGTGTCCTCCAGAAGGTCCATCATGAAACTCAAATAGGACATCAGCTATCTTTTCTAAATCAATGCATCTCAAAAGGACACCACTATGATCTTTTTTGAAAAGAACTTCATCAACCAACACAAAAGGAATAGATTGCAATCTATAATAGATTTTTTTTGCTGAATCTAGGCCTGTAGGATATTGTCTTGTCTTCAAGTAATTGATCATGTTAGGCATCCAACTTGTTGCCTTGGCTTGTTCTTCTGTAGAATGCACCACCAAAGATGCATCTATTATTTTTGATTTCTTTGAACTTTCATCATCTGCCAAATGCTCACAAAGACCTCTTCCTCTAACTAGCTTGGTAGTTTGAATATCAATGTCATATTCCATCACCTTGGTGATCCAACCAGCTCTTTTCTCATTTAGGTCCTTGGAAAGCAAAAATTCTTTGACACTTGGATGAGTAACTTTCAAGTGTACCTTGCTATGGGTCAACAAATATCTAAACTTTTTAAAGCTCTTCACCATAGCAAGTACATGTTTTTCTACAAAAGAGTATCTTTGTTCATACTCTTCTAAACCTTTGCTAAAGAAAGCAATAGGCTGCTCCAATCCTTTTGAATTTTCTTGAGTCAGCATTGCAGATATAGCATCATGACCTCCATAAGCATAAAGGATAAAATCCTTATTGAAATTTGGGTTTAGGAGAGCAGGGGCTTTTGTTAAGGTCTCTTTGATAGCTTGGAAATTGACTCTCCCTTCTTTGGTCCAACTAAAAGTTGAACTCTTCTTTAACATGGCTATCAAAGGCTTTAGTAAATCTGCAATGTTAGGCAAGAACCTCCTAACAAAATTAATCTTTCCTATGAAAGATTGGAGACTTTTCTTATGATGTGGTAGGGGTAGCTCTAAGATGGTTGTGATTCTCTTAAGATCCATTGTAATTCCTTCTTTGGATACTATATATCCCAAAAATTTTCCTTCATGAACTGCAAACACACATTTCTTGGGATTAAGAGATATCCCAAATTCTCTACACCTTTTGAAGATCTTCCTCAAATGTTTGATGTGATCTACTGCATGCTTAGAATAGATAGTTATGTCATCCAAGTAGACTAGTACAAACTTCTACATGAGGCTTTTAAAGGCCATATCCATTGCCTTTTGAAAAGTAGCACCTGCATTTGACAAACCAAAGGGAATCTTTTGATAGGCCATGGTTCCCCATTTGGTCGTAAATGTAGTCTTATATTGATCCTCTTCATTAACTAGGATTTGATTGTATCTTGAATAGCCATCCAATAATGAAAATCTCTCAGATCTAGAGACACATTGTAACATTTGTTCCATAGAGGGTAATGGATGGCGGTCTTTTACTGAGGCCCTGTTAAGATCCCTAAAGTCAACACATAACCTCAACTCCCCATTCTTCTTCCTGACAGGAACAAGGTTAGAAACCCAACTAGTATGCTTGATGGGGTAGATGATACCACTTTCTATTAGTTTGAGTAATTCTTTATGCATAAGTGGCTCAATCTTGGGATTAATAGGCCTTTTCTTCTGCCTCACTGGTTTGGCATTAGGTTCTAACTCAATAGTGTGCTGAGCAAGAGAAGGATCAAAACCCTTGAGGTCTTCATATTGCCATGAAAAAACATCACTGAATTCTTTGAATAATTGGATATAAGCTTGCTTCTCCAATTCAGTGTTCACTTTTCCAAATTGTAAGCTCTTACCTGGTTCCAACTCTAATTCAACACAATGTTCTTGTTGAACTACCAGGCCAGCTTTGCTTCTCTTAACTTCATCATCCTTGTTGAAGACAGTCTCTAAGGTGACAAGACCTCTAGGCATCTTATTAGACTTAAGTTGTATCACTTGATCACCATAGTTTTGTGATAGCCTATCTTGATTGTACTCTGAAAAGACATCTTCTTCAAATAAGAACTGCAGAATTTGTTCATCATTGTCAAACACTTGCCAATTGACATCATTATCAGGAATAGAGGGTATGACAATCACTTTGATATGCTGTTGATCTATTTTTTTTTAAATGCCATTGGAATATCAAACTGAGATCCAACAGTAGCTAACCTATCTACATTTTGATTTAGCTTCCTAGGGATAGCAACAATATTGAAAGCACAAAAATCTTCAATTACATCCCAAACTCTATGCTTGTATGCTTTCAAGGTGTCATTCTTGGTTGCACTTATCCCTCTTACTTGGCTGACAACTAACTCACTATCACCATAAACTTTTAAGGCCTTAAGCCCTCTTTTTCTAGCCCACTCTAGTCCATTGACTAGACTTTCATACTCTGTAGTATTGCTAGTGCAGGAGAAACTAAATCTAAATGAAGTATAATACCTTTCTCCTTTTGGGGACACTAACATAGCACCACCACCAGAACCATGTCTACTTCTAGCCCCATCAAAAAATAGTTCCCAAACTTGATTACTCTGATCTTCTGAATTAGTGTCTTCTTTGAAAAGGGTTGGCTCTATGGATCCACTTTCTTGTATCAAATAACTTCCCAAACCAAAATCCCAAATAAGATTTTCTTGGACCTCTGAAGCTCTTTCATCTAGAAGAATATCAAGGATACTTTCTATCTTAGTGTCTGCTTCACTAATGGTTTGAAAGTCACTATCATTAAATATAGGGCAATTTACATTGATGGTATTGGACACATATGGTTCTATATTGTGTGTTGTCAATGGTTTTGACTTAATGGTGATCTTGGTACCATACCTTGTATGAAATAGCATGTGAGACCAATCAGAAGATAGGTAGCCTCCTATCTTGTCTATAAACTCCCTTGATAAACATATGGCAAATAACGTAGGGAGATCTATGATATATATATCAAGGAGGATGGAAAAATTAGGACTAGCATGAAGGATTAGACTGGTATCCTTAGCCACACCTATAGTATTGACTGAGGATCCATCAAGTTGTGTAACCTTCTTTTGGAAGGACTCATATTTTAGTCCTAATTAGTCATCTACTTTCTTGGGCATCACAGTTCTAGTAGCTCCACTATCTACCATACAATTATGTTCTAAAGATTTTCTAATGATTAAAGATACATAAAAGGGAGGTGGCTTTGAATTCCTACCTTGCATGATATTGGCCTTGGAGTTGCTACTTGGAGCCTCCTTTTCTTGATCAGTGTTAACCAACACTAGCTTTGCAACTTCTTTTGCAGGTTGAGGGGTTGCCACTTCAGTCATGGGCTTCTTCAAAATTTCAGGTTGTCCTGGAAGAGCCAAAGAGTCCCACATGGACATGGTGACATTCACCTTCTTCATGTTGTCTACAATATTGAAAGGTGTCATAGTGTGTAACCTTTGTTGTGCTTTTACTATGATGGGCTCCACTTCTTTGGAATGTTGGTTCTCTTTGATTGTAATGACAGGAGCCTCCTTAGGTGTGATGGGATTAGCTTGCTACAGTGGCTCTGCAGATGTAGTGGCCTTAGTACTAGAATCTAATTTTTTCATGTCTTGAGCTCTTCTTTTTTCTCTTGTATAGAAAACAAAAGCAACCTCATCATTGATTGCATTGAAGTCTAGTTGCTCCCAATTGAAAAGAGCAGTCTCATTCTCTTGTGACTCCTGTTGAGGAATTGATCCACTGGATGAAGCCTTTAATTAAGCTTGTGAGGTATTTTGAACCATTAGAGCTTGGTTCATCCATCCATTTAAACATGTAGCCTGATTGTGAGGATGATTACAAGGAAAACACCATTCATTATCCATATCCATATTATTTTGACTAGGAACCATATCCCTCACTTGATTTGCAAAATTTAGAGGGCCTATTTTGTTGATAAGGTTGTCCTTGATTTTGATATTGTTGATTGGGACCTTGGCCTTGTGGCTAGAAGGGTGGTCTGATTCCTTGACCTTGTTTCTTTAGATTTGTGATTTCTTTAGTCAAGGTCTACAACAAGTTTGTCATTGCTTGCTGACTACTCTGTTGGCTATTCTTTATCTCTTGTAACTCTTGAGAGAAACTAGCTGTTAGCTCTTGACCACTAGTACTAGCCTAGGGTGCTGATATGGTGGGAATAGGGGTAAATGGGGGTACTTGGACAGGTGCAATGGGCTGAAGGCTAGGAAAGATGGGCATTGGTGGCCTTCTAGCAATCATGCCTACTTGGATTAAACAATTTTCAGCCCTGACAACTATGTCAAAAGCTTGGGGTAAAGAAGTACCACCCATAGACTGGATCATGACATAAATTTGACCATTCAAGCTTTGTAAGTAATATAGAAAAGCATGGTCAGCTGATGGTCTCATAGAAACTAGAATTCTATTCCATGTTTTGAGGAATCTACTATTGTAATCTGTCATTTGTTCTTGAGGGTCTCTCTTAATGGTTGCCAACTGCTCAACTAGAGACAAGTTATCTGATTTATCCTCAAAATGTTTACTTAATGCATCCCCTAATTCATCCCATGAAGTAATGGAACCAATAGTTAAAGTTCTAAACCATTCAAAAGCCTTACCTTTTAGAGAGGCTGCTAATAATTTTATGGCCACATCCTCTTGAGTGATGTTGTGTATGCTGCAGATGGTGGTCACATCTCTTATGTGTTCAAAAGTAGTTGTTTTCCCTTCACCTATGAAATCAGGTATACTCTTAAGTGCCACCAAGGGCACATCATGATGTTGGGAAAAATTTAATGGGCTACCCTAATTGAAAGGTGCAAAGCAAACTGCCTAGCCATTTTAGGAGCTGAAATCTGAAGATTAACAACTATATGAGCTGTATTTGCTGGTAGATTTGAATCCTCCTCTAGATCTTTGGTTAGAGATCTTCCTCTTCTTTTGGAATGAAAGGGAAAAGGTCTCCTTTCTGAAGTATCAAGATGTGTAGACTGAACTCTCCTTGCAGGGGATGTTCTTTGAGTTGGCCTGCCTTTATAACTTCTCTTTGAGGGAAACTCTGAAAATTTAGTGAGTTTTGAGCTCCTAGTCTCAATCTTTCTCATAAACCTTAAACAAGGTTGGCCTGGATCTTTGACATCAATGGAGTCACCAAATATACTTGATAGAATGACTTCTAAAAGCCTATTTTATGCAATCTGTATATCAGAGATAGCATATCTTTCAAACAATGAACCTCTTGCATAGTCCCACCGGGTATGCCAGAATTGTACACTGGCACCAAGGTGGGGTATCCTTGAGCTTGAGTCTATACTGATAGTCCTTGTGTATTGAACTTTCCTTGATCCTTTTGTAGATGAACCAACAAGAGCACCTTTGAACTTCAATCTAATCTTTGTAGTCCCATTGGGCATGCCAGAATTTTTATACACTGGTACCAAGGTGGGGTATCCTTGAGCTTGAGTCTATGATGACAGTCCCTTTGTATTGAACTTCTTTAATCCTTTTGCAGATGAACCAACAGGAGCACCTTTGGATTTCAATCTAATCTTTTGTCCCACCGGGCATGCCAGAATTGTTATGCACTAAGTTTGCACCCTTGTCTCAAGCTCTCATAGTCTTGATAACCTAGTATAACATGGGAATCATCTCCAGGTGTGGGACCTATGCTAACTAAGATGAGACCTCCAGGTTCTAGGATGGTTCCTCTTGGATAATCACCTTAATTTTCTTCTAGACATGAAAGTAAAACTTTTGAGGGAAAGGGATAGAAGGAATGCTTGGAAAGGGAAATGACTGAAAGCAAACTACCTACTAGGTGATACACTAAAATGAAGGGTTTGGATCTCAGTATAGAGGATGAAAATAATGAGAAACTTAGGTCTAAGAGATCACAACTCACTAAATAGGCTTGCATAAGTATTTCATAGGAGAGCCTGAACATAAGACACAACTTATGACCTACAAGAAGACATTCACTTCTACAACTCGGTGTAGGATTTAGACAAGACTGTTAGGGGGCTGAAGTATACCCACAAAAATATCTAAATCAGATCAAACACAATAACACACAAAATTGCAGAAAGAGAGAGGGATTAGGAAACCTAAGATACCACCAAAAACATCATATACTTTGATTCAATAAGAGATAATTTAGACAAAAAAATATAGGGACAGAAAAGATGTCACAAAATACCTCTGCAATATCCAAATCATCAATGAAAGATTTACAACTATATAAGCCAGAGGGTAGAAATGATACCATAGATGACCCTTAAGAAAAGTGAAATTATTTTACAATTGTCCAACTCTGAGCTCAAAAACTCTAAAAATACAATATATACCAACTCAACTGCATGCAAGCAGGAGTCAAAAACCTAACTAGGGTTACAAAATTAAACAATGATATCAAACCCTAGGGTACTGATCACTTATTATGAAAATATTTGAGAATGCCAGTGATCAAATCATATCTTTCTTTGTGGGCATCCATCTGGAATTGAGCTCACCTATAGACATAACAACCTCGACCTACCAACCCACCTGCAACTCCACTAAGCCATGAAGGCTCTAAATTTGATCTGGAAGATATCTGTATTTTCAATAATAACACTGGAAAAAGGTGGTGCCAATCCATTTAGCACCTTTGACATGACATGGTACCCTGCAACACCAGCCAATAGTCATCTCCATCACCCCCTCAACCATAACCATCTTGAGAAATCAATTCCCGAGCTACCCAATGTCGTGCATGGCTGAAAGAATGCAAAACCCTCGTAGAGACATTTGAATTTTGAAATATAATGGCTAGTGGAAAATTTTAAAACATAACCATCGATGAGAAACCCTTCCCGATAGATGAATAGTTGTGATGCACTGAAAAATAGCTTGAAAACCCATCTCTGACAAGTCAAAGCCATCTTGGAAGTCAGCGGCCAATGAGAATCAAGCACGTCAGCACACCTGTCATTTTGGACCCACCTCGAGCCCTTCTTCCTTTAAGTCATTCAATGACCATGTGATCAAAGACTTATCTCATTCATGAAATCCTTTCAAGCTTGGGCACATTTATGCCACTTGGCATTCTTTTATTTTCTCTAGCCGCTTTGTCAGCAAACACCTCAGCAAGCTCTGACAACGGACCCACTCAAACTAAGATTCCAATCTAACAGCAGGCGTATGATCTCATGACCATCGAATATTCCTTCAGATCATATGTCTGCCATAGATCTTCATTAAGTCATGACTCCAATAACACATTGGTCTACTTGGAAGTCTTCATTAGCACGCGGAAACCAATCACCTTTGAGCAAGTCAGCATACCTGGCAAGACGGTCCCACAGATTTTCTCTT
Source organism: Chamaecyparis obtusa (assembly GCA_027943335.1). Classification (NCBI taxonomy): domain Eukaryota; kingdom Viridiplantae; phylum Streptophyta; class Pinopsida; order Cupressales; family Cupressaceae; genus Chamaecyparis; species Chamaecyparis obtusa. The sequence continues at coordinate 180,141 of BSBK01000403.1, forward strand.
TACTTTGACCAATCAAAAGATGACATATCACCCTGACCTAGCATTGGACCCACTGACAAGACCTGAACACCTAGTAGATTGAATGGTAGGTGCATGCTCACATGTGTCAGAAAACCTCTTCGTGAAGATATGCTAGCCGTCGATCTTCATCCTTCTGACATCCCTATAGAGAATTTGACACGGCCCCATTGACAAATCTTAGTCATTGCTATGTGGACTAATAGAAAATGAGCACATCAGCAAATGAGGACCCACCCACAAGGCTCTGACAACAAAGTGAAATTGATGGTCGGTGCATAATCTCATGGCTCTGACACAACCCATGAGATCATGTGACAACCGTAGGATCTTAAGGGACACAATCTATCAGGCCCGCTCTGACATTCTTTACAAATCCTCATCTCTCAACCAATCAAGAGCTTCCACATAGGATGATGTGGCATCAGACCCACTGACACACTAGAGCACTTCATTGAAAGGGAATCGACAGTCAGCACATGATCTGATGCTCTGACACAAACCCTTCAGATCATTAGACAGCTGTTAGATCTTTTAACTGGGACCCTACATAAAAAGACCACTGGATCTCTTAGCAAACATGCGACTAAAGGGAAGGTAACCACTCGTTGAGTCACTAGCTGTTTAGCGGTCATTGTGAAACATTAAGCGACTGAAAGAATGACTGTAGTCATCGAGTCACCGAATGGAAAAGGTAACCACTGGGGAAATAAGAGAATAGGAGATCGACCAATGAGAAATTAGTGCACATGTGTATTTGAAACTTAAGTGGCTGAGAAAGTAATAAGGAATTAGAACGAAGGCTTAGTGTTACTTAGGGTTTTTTAACACAATGGCTAGTTTTATGAATATTTTAAGGACTTTTCACCTAGCCAGGGACCTAAAAATAGTTGCAGAGACCAGGGGGAAAAAGATAAAGCCATGAAATTTTCAAGGATGCTTGGCAAGGTGAAAAGAAATATTTTGGAATAGGTTTTAGCCAAATTTGTATGCACATGAAAATTGGGGTAACAGGAACATAGGTTCTTTGATATGCATACTAAACATCCTCAAAGTGGCGAGTCATGAAACATTCCTAGATGCAAGACATTCAAAGGAAAACTGGGCCATAGTACTCTATTTGACACTTAGGCAAAATTGTGCAATTTGACACTTGCTCAAAATGGGACTTCACTGAATGATTCAAGATGACAAAATAACATCATAGAATGCATGCATATACTGAGTGGAGTGTGTTAAACACCTGGAACACCTCATAGTCTTCAAAATGATAGTTAGGTACATATGCATGAAAAGCATTTGAAGGGCTTCACACTGTAAAATTTTAACATGGTACTCAAAAACCCCTGTTGCCTTTTTGAGTCCCAACAAGACCAAATTATCCAGCCTAATATGAAGTGATGAGATTGAATATCTATCAAAGAGCCCAAGATAATTGGTTGGACAAGGATTCTCAGGAAGCCAATTACTTGATTGAGAGATAACACCAGATTGATATGAGTCTTGATGAACATGACATGCCCTAAGAGATCAAATAGATTCCTTTTGGAGTGATCAGATATGAAGCAATGAGATCACTCTTTTAGAGAGATGTGGAGAATCCAAACTTGATATGATTCATGATGAAGCCAAGATGCCTAAATCCATAAAGCTTGAATTGATTAACTGATTAGGATTGATTGCAGAAGAAGATTTTCTATATAGTCATGCCCCCTCGGAATTTAAATTGAAATGTTACAAAGGGGTCAAAGTGAGATTTGATGGATTAGAATAAAGTTGAGTTTGAAGCTTTTTTTAGGTCTTGTTAACCAAATCTGAATGAAGCTTGACCAATTTTGACTAGGGTTGACTAGGGTTGACTATGGTTGACCAAGGTTAACTAGTTTAAAATTAATTAGAATCAATATATTTTCATGAGATTGACCTCAGAGGTTTAATAAATGAAGGAAAAAATGAGTGGGGAGAAATAGCATCAGCGGTGAACTGTGTTTGACCAAGAAGTTGTTGAATTTTCAATTTGACTAGGTAAACAAGCTTGAATTTCAGTTTTGATCTTGAAAATAGATTTAGGATGTCGAAATTAGTAAGGGGTACAATTTTTGTAGTTTTTCAAGCACTTTGCAGGTAATGTATTAAGTCAACGAGGGATGATCATAGTTAATTGCCTCGACGGAGGAAGATGAGGATGGATCAAAGGAAACTAGAAATGCAAAAATACATGCAGCCCTAGAATGAAAATGAAACCTACAATATGAGTCAATTCACTAATTTTGTAGCCATTTGTTTATCATCATTTGAGCGATTAGGAAATCAGAGGTCAGTACAACCTTCATCAATATGTGAGAACACCTGTGAAGACATGAATACAACCCTATTGGATAGATGTAAGAGATAAATGTAAGCATCAAGGAATAAGAGTTGTGATGACCTAAACATAGTTTCTAGTTTGATATTGTAAGATTCTACTTGTAGCAAGGCATAGGCTACCAATATAACCATGAGTGGCATCTTATGAAGTACATACAAGAAATAGACAATGAGATAGTTCTAACCTCACCAACTATCCAGATAAAGTGGGTCAAGGTATGTGCAACATTCCAATTATGATGGAGGATCTTACAACAGACACCCAATTTATTAGACAACTATGAATCATTGAGACCACACCACAGGCATAAATCAAAGAAAATATGTTATTCCCCCAGTTGTGAGTCTCTAGTTAGGTAGACATCATCGAGAGACCTTAGAAGACATACCAAGCGAAAATAAATGATAATAGACAACACACAAGAAAATAGTTCAACATCTCTCATTCATTTTAGTTTTCTAAGTTTCATGTTTGTGTTGGGTGTTAAGGAACACTTGTGTGCTTGTGTCAAAGTGTGTGTTTGTGTGTGATATGAAAGTGCAAGATCTGATATGTGTTGAGAAACACAATGATGTCTAGATTGGTAGTGTTGAGAAACACTATAGGATTGGGGTGTTGAGAAACACCAAGTAATGTCAATGCAAAATTGTCCTTTTGGGAATGACTAATGTAATGAACCAGGTTAAGCTCAAGAGATTGATCAAGTGGTAAATCACTAACAACTCAGATAGATAGCATATGATTGCCCCCAAGCGATGAATAAGAACTAAGGACAAAACTAAGACCAACTCTAGTCCAAGATGGTGCAAAGGAGACAAGAAGCGAGAGATGGAATTACATCAGGATAAAGAAAGCATGAGAGCTCAACTTGGAAGTATTTTTATTTTTTCTACCAGTGCCTATTTCTAGGTTTTCACCAAGGTAATTTTTCTCTTTTTCCGATTTTTTTGTTCTTTTTTTTGCATTTTAAATATTTTTGACATTTTTTTTGGATACATCAAGGAACCTATTTCCAGGTTTTCACCAGGATGATCATTTTTTTAGGACTTTATATGCTTTTTATAATTTTTTCAGGATTGTATATGAAGATTTGATGTTAGGTTGATCAGTTATGAGGTTGTCATTGATGTCAACTCAGTGCTTGTTGGTTGATAGTGTGTTTGTTATGACGATGTATGTTTAAAAGGTTGGGTCTAGAGCTGTAGTAAGAGTTGGAGTGTGAGATCATAATTGAAGACTAAGTGATGTTTCTAAATGTTGTATCTATGACTACATAGGTTTATCATATGTATGTTGTGACTTAAGATTGATTGAAGGTTGATGGGTCAACAAGAAGAACATGATGTAGCCAAGGAGGAATGATTTGATGATGTATCTAATAGGTTTGGATTTTGGTGTTATGATTCAAGATGTGTTGTCTTGACTATGTCAAGGGTTTTTTAACCTAAGCCCCTAATTTCAGTCAAACTACCTCAAAAAAATCCTAAATCTCAAAGGCATATTTACTAGACATAATTGAGCAAAGTAAACCTTGAAAATCCCTTTGCATAATTTAAATCAAAAAATCTTATATCAATCTTGTACTATGGTGTAATTTCTAGAGATTTCATATTTATTTAATTGCTATAATATTTCTTTTAATATAAAGTTCCTACACTTTTATTAAAAGAACACATTCACATGTGTGCACATACTTAATCCTGATTAATTAGTAATTAAAGGGAATTTGTTCTTTCAAAATTGCTATTATGTCTTATCTTAACTAACATCTCTTTTTCCACTTAATCCTCACCACTTATTTCTACCTAACCTTCCATCTCCTTCATTCTCCTTTTGCCTCTTCATCTCAATCACACATTCTTTTGCATCTTAATCTCCACCCTTCATTTGCATTCTTACAGTAATCTTGCTAATTTGAAATCTTAGTTTCTCATAGATCTCTTGCATTCTTAGTTTACTTCATTCCTTAGTATAATCTTGCATTGTTAATCTAGTTTTATTTCTTTCATTGTTTCATAGCGTAGTTTTTTGCATTTTCACTCTAGAATACTAGTTATTTTTCATACATTCTAGCTTATTTCTCTCATTCTAGATTTGTTAATCTTGCATTCTAGTTCATTTATAGTTTTGCATTGCATTTGAATCTTCAATTTTGGATCATTCAAGTCACTAATCATCTATCTCAATTTGATGAGCATTCAAAAAAGGATTAAACTCACTTCGACTAGTAAGCAATAAGCCACTTTTGAGAAATTTAGTTGGTTCATATAATATGGCCTCCTATAGCTAAATTCTTGAGCTAATGGCTTATTGAGTGTTGGTTGTTCTTCATTCTGATTACCAAAGTTTAACCACACATTTTTTGTGTCCACTGTGGGGCTTGAATAAAAAAATTTCCCCTTTGATTGCAGGTTTTTTTATTTAATTTCATAAACTGTGACGAAAATCGTACCTAGTGACCCAATTTATCATACGATACCTGATTTCATTGCATTCAGTTCTAATTTTTATCGTACGATAATATGGTGAAGGGTGTACATCATATGCAATGTTGTCTTTTATCATACAATAGAAAATGCTTGGAGTTTTGTTGGCAGTCAAAAATACAACATGGGTTTTTGAGCACCTTGTTAAAAATTTTGCAGTTCTGGCCCTTTTAAGTGCTTTTGTGCCTATTTTCTCGGATGAGATTCTGAGGCTTTCCATGAATGTCAAGTGCTTATCACCCTTTTTTTATCATTGGAAGACATCCCAGATCGTCAGATTTGAGTTTTGAGTCATTCAGTGATGTCTCAGTTTGAGCACTTGTCCAAATCTGCAATTTTGCTTAAGTGTCAGATTGTTGTAGCAGACCTTGTTCGCATTTTAATATCTTGTGTCCTGTTAGGTTTCATGGCTCACCATTTTGGAAATATTTTAAATGTATATCAGAGAGCTTATATTTTAGAGCTTAGTCCATTTGGTCAGTTTGCTAAGCCCATTTCATTTGTAGTTTCTATCAGTGTGCCAAACTATCCTATTTGGTGGCTTGTATCTTTTTCCCAATGATTGATCTTTGTGTATCAGTTGTGGAATCATATTTTAGGCATGGGAGTGAGTCATCTTGCAAATTTTTAGCCCCCCATGTGCCCGTTTGACCTATTTTCCAATGTCATTCCATTTGCAATTTATTAAAATTCTCTGAGTGTGCACTATCTAGTTTTATAAGTGACCTACTTTGAGGTATCCTAGTTTGTGCCCTGTGTAAGTTCTGGCATAATTGAGTGTGGTTCCATACTATAGACCTGGAAGACTAATTTTTTGGTGATTTTCAAGTCTCTACTAATCCATTTAACCATTTTCCCAGGCCAATTCCAAATCAGATTTCTGTGTTTTTCACTATTTTAAATCCTAAATGTTTCTGACAGGCTGACTTTGGTGATTAATTGTAACCGGCCTTTTGGTATTTTTGGAAAATTGGTTATGGATTCATGTTCCTTGTATGAGGGTGAATCAGTGCCTAAGTTGCCGGTCCCTGAATCTTTCAGCAAGTGAATTTTTAAGGGTAGTTCCGGAGGTGATTTATGCAAATTTGACAGTGCAGATTGAATCAATGTTGTGAAAGACCATGTTTTGGTTTATAATAACATTTCCTCAAGGTATTTTCATGCATTTTCCTTTGACCGGTGTACTATAGTGTTGGAGGTGAACATGTGTCCCCAATGGCGTGTTCCTATGAGGCCATCTAGTTAGTTTTAAAAGCTGCTTTTGGAGACCAGCTGATGTTGTTTGGTCAGTAATGCCAAAATGTGAGAATGAATGATGTGGCCGAATTTTTTGATGCACTGAGGTTTGTTCTTATCATGGGGTTTCATTTTGGATTGGCAAAGGGTGAGTATGTGGGTGTACTAGTCTTACATTATTGCTACACATAGAGGAGCTTTGATTCCTATCATTTTATTGGTGCACACAGTATTTCAGCTACTCCGAATAGGTAACAATTACTAGATGGCATGGGCAACTCCTTTGATTGAAGATCAAAGGCCTCCGGTTACCAAGTCCTTCCTCATTCTGGTTTATATAGCTTTGGCATTATGCAATTCATTATGTTTTCTTGTGAGGATTATCTTGCTTTGTCTAACTAGATTTGAAAGTGCCAAACAACTTTTCAACAAAATACACAAGTGCATATTTCGGGCATCGATGTCCTTCTTTGATGCAACTCCAATTGGCCGTTTACTGAATCAGGCATCAAATGATTAGATTCAGGTGGACCAAGTCATTCCTTTTCAACTAGGATATGTATGTTTTAAATTCGTAGAGCTTTTGGGGATTATTGCAGTCGTGTCCTAGGTTGCTTGGTAGGTTTTAATTATGTTCATACCCGTGCCTGCAATTTGTATATGGTATGTAGCCAATCACCAAATTGCAAGGAGTACTCACATATAAAACAAAAGGAAAATCAATGTAATGAAGAATGTATAAGTAATATGGGGCTCATGTTTAACCAAAAGGGAGGCAGCACTCAGGGAGTTTTGCGTAAGGGTAGCATGGGTGCGTGAATGTTTGTGAGACAAACATATGCAATTCGATGGCAAGCAGATCATGAAATGGAATAATTGGAGGGTCACGTGCTGGCAAAGGGAAGACAACAAGAAGGTAGTGTATCATGTCAAAGTGTACCTGGTAATGAACTATTGGGTGCAATGCTCAGGGAGATGGAGCGGCATAGTGAAGGTAAGGAATGCTGCATTATATGGTTCCAACTTAGAGGATACTTGCCAAGCTTTGTGTAGGGAGCCTCCAAGTATTGCAAACAATCCTATTGCATGCCTGGCATATGTTTGAGGAAATTGTGCACAAGTTTTGGATGTTGCATGAGCAAATAGTGAAGGAACTAGAAAATGAATGAGCCTACTGTTAGAAGCTGGAGGCCCGATGCCTTGGTACAGAGGTTTCCCTGCCTTGTGTTATGTGAGGAATGCTAATAGATTGGAGCGGTACCTTACACAAGCTAGCACCTAAAGGTAGATGCCAGTGAAAGACAAGATGGGAGGCTGGAGGTCACGCATGGAGGTAGGGGACTTAGGCATAGGTATTTTTAAATGTGCAGGGCATAATGTGTGAGAGGGCATTGGAGATGCGCAAGCAATGCAGCCTTGCGTAAAAAATTGGAAGAGCCAGAGCAATGGATAAGGCTGCTCACTTGGGGATTCACGCAAGGAGGTGCCATGAATGTGTGTAAGGTAAGTTAGTGGAAATTGTGCATCAGCAAGATCACATAACAAAAGGCATCACGAAGGGAAAACATATGGAGACCCATGCGCCAATTGAAAAGGGAGAAGTATACAAAAGTGTTGTGCATTGTGGGAAGCATTATCCCACATGCACAACAATTTAGTTTTTAAAAATATTTAAGTACATGGTGGCTCAATAAAAAGGTAAATGAAGTGTGTAGAGGCTGTGGTTTCCTCATGCCTTGGTGGGCCCACTTGGATTTGTGTGCTAGCTGGGTACTAAAAGGTAATTTTTAATGCAAATATTTAAAAATACTTAGCAACATTATCCCACATTCATCCGGAATAGGGAGATTTCAGTGTTTATATGCAACGACACTCACTAATGGAATATGAAGTTGAAGTGGAGGCTTTGTCCATGCACGCAGGTGATTGATGCCTCAATTTCCATGTCGGCAGGCCAATAGGTAAGAAATTTTGTAGAGAAGTGGTGGCACGTTGACCAGGCAAAGATGACATGTGCCATGCAGTAACTGAATCGCAGAATGGAGCTGATAGTTAGCCAAAGATTTGGAGAACTGGAGGTGGCGGTTAACTAATCGCCAATCACCCAATCGCCAGATGCTAGCAGTTAAGTAGCTAGCATCTAGAGATTCAGAGATAGCCTAGTCGTTGAGTCTCCCAATGGTTCATGGTTAGATGCTAACATTCAGAGAATTAGAGGTAGCCACTAGTCGCCAATTCTCCAAGTCCCAGCAGTCAAGAGGCTAACATTTAGAGAATCAGAGATAGCTTCAGTCGCCAGGTCACTGGATCTCATGCAGTTTAGACAAAGCATTTCGAGATTGGGAGAATGGGCTTAGTCGCCCATTCTCCAGATGTTAACCCTAGTTAAGAATTGATTTCGAGACTTAGAGAATGGCTTGTTCGCCAGATCACTAGGCTTAACCATGGTTAGTTGATATGTTTAGAGATTAAGAGATCAAAGCTAGTTGCCAGTTCTCCAAATAAGGTAGTTAACCTGAGGTTAGTCCAAGCAATGAATGAAATGGTGACACTTGGCGCTTCCTGGTGCCTCCTGTGGCCATGTGTAGAAAATGATTAAAAATTGCAAATTTAAAAGAATTTAAAAATTGATATAGTCGAGACATTAGAAATAATTCAAAAATTTAAAAGATAGAGCTACTCACAAATTAATGGCCTAGAGATTCATTTTTTGTCTAAACATATAAGTGTTATATGTTTTTAGAAACGGAAAAAGACAAGGAATCCATTGGCAATGATGATTTTCAGTTTCAGAGTGATGGGAAAGAGCAGTTTGGTTTTGAAATCTGAGGGTCAGAATCATATTAGTTTGGGAAATGATTGTAGGTGGATCAGTTGGAGAGAATCAATTGCAGAACAAAGTGTGGGAAAAACTGGGAGATATTTTCATGCCAAGAATGGATAGCTGTTAGTTGGTTTTCAACTGACCACATTCTCCTATATCTCTATTTTTCTCTCATTTGTAAAGGATGGTGAAATTAATGCTGCAAGGCAGTTTTCTAATTCTAGGGTCATGTTTTTTGAGTTTCTTTTGTCATTCTAGATGTATTGAAGCATAAGGATCTTAATAGAACACAGTGTAGTTTAGGTTCCAAATTATTGTTGTCTCTTTATATTTTGTTGATGATCTTGTATGTTTAGTTTGTAAGGCATTTTGAATATACTGGTTACAAGGTAACTATGCAATTACCTGTGAGTTTCCTTCAAGGAAGGAGTTAGTCTCATGAGTGATTTCAGGGGGATAAGCATTTGTATGAGGATTTGATACAGTAGTATGGGAATGATAAGATAGTCTGTAAGGCATTCTATTTGTGTTCCTATTAAGTGATTTATGTTGATGTACATTTGTATGACTATGTTGCCCATTAGATATGGCATTGGTCTTTTCTTGTCCTGCAGTTTCATCATCAAATCATAATTTCAATTAATTTTACATTTCTAGTTTAAGAGCATTAATGTTTGTAAATTGCATTGAATAGTGCAAATGCTTTTGGTGATTCCTTGTAGAAGTGAATCTGATAGGTTAGCTTGCCTGAGCCTCCGAGTTTGAAGAGAAGAAGGGTGAATATCCTTGTTGTTATTATCCACTGATTTTCATGTCTGCATAAAGGGTTTTAGTGAGAGAGTAATTATGTATGCATATTTAGTATGTTTTAGGTACACCCGCTTGGGTCTATGGAGCCCAAAGTGTAGGAGGATTAAATCCTTGTTAAGTAGCCTTTTCCCTGTGAGAATCTAGAATTGGGAGTCTAAGAGTTAAGCTTAATAGCTACATGGTGATTCTACATGAAAAAGAGCTAACAAGTTTATCGCATGGCTTTTTGGGTTTTATCGTATGATAATATGGTGAATGATTGTGTTTCATCATATAAAAAATAGTGAGCATTTTTTAAGGTCCTCTAGTTAGAATTTTTGTATTTTGATTCTTGATTCAGCTTTGTCTTGACCTTGACCTTCTATTTGACATGTTTTAATAGGTTTTTGCAGGGTATTTGATAGAGAAATCACTTGTCAAAGATATCAACACTTGCTTATTGCAAGACTACTAATGCTTTGTGGATGTAGGATGCTTGGCAAAGATATATTTGGAGACTACTAAAGCTATTTGTCTTGCATGTTTCCTTGGAGATACAAATCAACATTGTGTTTGCATAAGTTTGGTTTTCTAGGCACCTAGCTTAATTAGAAGGTTTCTTTTCGTGTGATTAGTTGAGTAGTAGGAGAGTATTTTCTTCACCTCATAGAGGATGAATAAATTTTTTTGACCTACTTCATTGGTTACTTGTGAAAGGAATCTTGGGGATAAATGAACATGTGCTTGATGTGCTTGGGAGAAAATATGGAGTGGGAGAGTATGCTCTTTTCATTATAAAAAATCAGAAATCTTGACCTTCATTAGCTATCCATTTTACTTTCTTGCATTTACCTTTAGAGGGCCTGCCGAGAGAGAAATCTTTTGGGAATGACCCAAGTGGGGAAAAAGAAAACCTGAATAACTCCATCCCACTATAATAAAAAAACTTCCTTCAATAAAAAGAGAGGGAAGACTTGGCTATTTTCTACTTCCAATGCTTCTTCATGTGTAGGGCCCAGTTGCCTCAATCTTGCTAAGAAAGACTACACTTGTCTAGGAGCTTGTAGGGCCTTCATGGTCTCAATATTGTTTACAATACTACAAGGGGAGTAAATCCAACTTGTATAGGGCTAAGAGATCTCAATATTTCTTGCGAGACTGTACATTTTGAATGTTTGTAGGGCTATAGGCCTCAATTCTTCTTTTAGAACTACAAGGAGTAGTCATGAATAGAGAGCCTTACTAAACACCTTAGGATCTACATGCCAACCATTTTAGCCATGTGAATTCCTTTGTGCAAGGATTGATCCAAGTGGACTTTACCCGAATCACCCCAATATTAGTCACCATATGTTCTCCCTCGGATGCTAAAGCTTGAATGTGTTAATATGGAAAGACATGTACTATAAGCGTTGTTCTCTTCCAATTGATCCATAACTTGCATAGTCCTAGGAAAGGTCATTCACCCATTTAATTATGGGGCTAAGAGCATCAATTTTTGGGAAAAGGTTGGAACACTTCCCTTTTTGACCTTAGGTAGAGTGTGCTTGATGTTTCTTAATGTGATAAAGACCCGTGAAGACTATTGTGAACATACACTTGATACATTTGACACATTGCTATACCTTGTTAGACTTCACAATTCCTTGTATTCCCAAATTTTCTTTTTCCTTTGATGGATTGTTCAGAGACTATTGTTTTATCACACTATTTTCTTTCTCAAAAACACTCAAACCTAATTTAGGGACGCTAAGACACATCACGAATCTGAAGCCAAACTCATTTAGGTTGATCGAAACTCTTGAAAAAAGGGGTAAATTGCTCATTTTCTTTCATCTTGTCATTTGATCCTATGTCTAACTGACTGTCATACCTAATTAATCATTGATCCATGGTTTTAATAGATGTCTATATCAAAAATTGAAAAAAAATCAAAAAGAATTTGAAATTTTTTACCTCAACTGATGAAGGGTGCTCCCCTTAATACCACAAACACATAACAGAAATAGAGAAACAACAACAATAATATGCAAGAACAGAAAATTGGCTTCTTATTATCTCCACAAATGTGGAATTACAAACTTTTAGAATTACAATATGCAAAGCCACATGGGCATTCCTTACAATATTCTATAGGACAAAGCCTCAAATCAATACCCAGATCTACTACCCAGAACTATTCTGAACTGCCTAAGACAATAATACAGCCTTCCTTATATAGGCAATTTTTCCACCACCTGGGAAGGTTCCAGAATTTTAGCCAATAAGGCCGACCAAACTTAGAATTATTTTATCTTACATTTTATTTCATCATAGTCGGCTCAAGATAACCTTTGAAACCCGAACAGAAATTTTGAAGAAAATTATTTTCTGCCATTTCGGGTGGCCCAACTTCCGAAGACCATAAGTCATCACCAGTTGAACCGATCGGCTATTATAACCCCATTTCGAAAATGCCACAAAGCACTCTACAGGCTTGACCCACGCAAGCGCCCATCACCCAAATTTTCAACCTCATCCGGGGCCTCTAAAGCCTTCAAAACTGAGTCCAAAGTTTCTGTACCCTGCTGCCAATACCGAAAACCTTCAATATCTTCCAATATACACTTGATCTGGCAATGAAACTTTACTGGCAGACTTATATGACCAAAATGAATCTCCAAGAAATAAATCAGATCATTCTGAGCACATACGAAAATTACCAAAAATAGTAACTTTCCATAAATAGCAGCTCTGCACACGATAGCCCTTATTGAATTCAAAAATAGAAATATTTTTGGGTGATGCAAGATTGCTCTTACACCCAGGATGCTCCTGCATCAGACACCCAGGGTAATTTGAGAAGTGACCCTGTCACGACTCAGGTGTGCAGAGGAAAACCAAGACGGCTAACCTCCTCCTTTGTCAACCATGATGAATCTTCAACAGGTCATCCTTTCCACTTGACCAGATATTCTTCATATGTTCTGTTCCTTGTGCTTCTGCCAACATGACTGTCTAGTATATCTTCGATCTCCTTAGTGTCTGAACTAGTTGCTGGAATACTCCACTGTGCTGATGAGATCTCATCTTCAACACCTCCTTCATGATACTCTGTCAGATCTGAAATGTTAAACACTGGTGAAATATTTAGCTCAGTAGGCAATTCTACCTCATATGCATTTCCTGAATCATGTTTCTTCAGTATCTTGCATGGCCCAAACTTCTTCATTTTTAGCTTGTTATATGTACCAACTGGAAACCGCTCCTTCCGCAAATGAACCATGACTTCATCTCCAACCTGAAATTCCTTATGCCTCCTTTTCTCATCTGCCTTAGTCTTATATTGCACATTCATCTTGGTAATATGCTTCCTCACCTCCTCATGGATGTTCTTCAAATGTTCTGCAAAATCTTCAGCTTTAGCGCTACTTATTTCTCCTTTATCTATCTTCCTCAATTCAGATGCATTTCTTGGACTACTTCCATATACAATCTGGAATGGTGATTTACCAGTGCTCCTGTTGACAGAATTATTGTATGCGAATTCCGCCTGTGGTAAAATCAAATCCCATCCTGTTGGCTTATCTCCAACCAAACATCTCAGCAAATTTCCCAAACTCCTATTCACCACCTCTGTCTGTCCATCAGTCTGTGGATGATGTGATGAACTGAACTTCAAATCTGTCTTCAACTTCTTCCACAACGTACGCCAGAAATATCCAACAAACTTAGTGTCCCGATCTGAAACTATGGTCTTTGGCAAGCCATGAAGTCTCACTACTTCTCTGAAAAACAATTCTGCTACATGAACAACATCATTAGTCTTCTTGCAGGGAATGAAATGTGCCATCTTTGAAAATCTGTCAACCACTAAAAAAATTGAATCATGTCCCCGCCGAGTCCTCGGTAAACCAAGAACAAAGTCCATGCTGATATCCTCCCAAGGCTTCTCTGGTAAGGGTAATGGCTGATACAATCCTGTATTCTGCTTCACTCCTTTCGCCATCTGACATACTCTGCAACTCTGTACAAACTTCTTCACATCTTGCTGCAACTGTGGCCAATAATAATTCTCACTAACCAAACCAAGGGTTTTATCACGACCAAAATGTCCAGCCAATCCTCCACTATGCTTCTCCTTGATGAGATTCTCCCTCATAGAACTTCGTGGAATGCACAACTGACTCCCTCTGAATAGCATATCATCTTGGATGATAAAATCCAGCCATTTCATCCTGTCTAGAGTAACAGGTTCTGTACAAGCTTTCCAAGCTTCACCAAAATCAGGATCCTCTGGATACAAATTCTTGAGTTCCTTGAACCCAACCACTTCAATCTGCATTTCTGTCATCAATAGTTGCTGTCTACTAAGAGCATCTGCAACCCTATTAGACTTTCCACTCCTGTGTTTCAAAACAAATGTATAACTCTGCAAAAACTCAACCCATTTCAAATGCCTCTGATTCAACTTTCCTTGACTATTCAAATATTGCAAAGCTTGATGATCAGTATACAAAACAAACTCCTTAGGAAGCAGATAATGTCTCCACTTCTTTAATGCCTGAACTATAGCATAAAATTCCTGATCATAAACAGAATATTTTCTCTTGGCATCATTTAACTTCTCACTGAAATAAGCAATAGGTTTACCTTCTTGGCTCATAACAGCTCCTATTGCAGTACCACTAGCATCACAATCTACTTGAAACACCTTATTAAAATCTGGAAGTGCTAAAACAGGTTGTTTTGTAACTTTTTGTTTCAACAATTGAAAACTCTTTTCTGCCCCATTAGTCCACTTAAACTCTTTTCTATCCCCTCTCATTGTTTCAGTCAAGGGTCCACAAATACTGCTAAAATTTCTGATAAACTTTCTGTAAAAGCTAGCTAGACCATGAAAAGATCTTACCTCGGTAGCACTCCTTGGATTAGGCCATTCAAGAATAGCCTGTACCTTCTCTGGGTCCATTTTTAGACCTTCTCCTGAAACTACAAATCCCAAATACACTAACTCTTTCTTCACAAAACTGCACTTCTTCAAATTAATCAACAATTTCTCTTCTCTCAACTTCTCAAATACCATAGGAATATGCATCATATGTTCATCCAATGTCTTATTAAAGATCAAAATATCATCTAGGTAAACAATGACAAACTTACCCAGAAATTCTTTTAGAACCTTGTTCATGAGCCGCATGAAAGTGCTTGGTGCATTGGTTAGCCCAAAAGGCATGACTAACCACTCATATAGTCCTTCCTTTGTCTTGAAGGCAGTCTTCCATTCATCTCCTTCTCTGATCTGAATCTGATAATATCCACTTTTTAGATCTATCTTTGAAAAATACACAGCTCCACTCAAACAATCCATAATATCATCCATTCGTGGCAATGGAAACCTGTACTTGATTGTAATCTTGTTTATTGCCCTAGAATCTGTACACATCCTCCATTCTCCATTCTTCTTTGGTGCTAATACCGCTGGTACAGCACAGGGACTCAGACTCTCACGGATCAATCCTTTCTGTAACAACTCATGTACTTGTCTGTTCAACTCCTCACTTTCTGCAGGTCTCATTCTGTGTGCTGCCTTATTCGGCAAACTCACTCCTAGAATCAAGTCCATCTGATGACTGATCTTCCTGACTGGTGGTAATCCATCAGGCACGTTATCGGATACAATATCCTGAAACTCATTCAACAAATCTGCAACTTCTACAGGAACATCTTCTACTTCCTCTTTACCAGCTTTTGGAATTAAAGCAAAACATACATGCTCATGCCTCATACCATCTAGGAAATTTCTTCCATCAACAAAAGTTATCCTTGCATTACCACATACCTTTTCTTCAGTCTCCTTCAATGGTTTTAGCTTATGTCGCACTCCATCCTTTGTCAAGGAATAGGTATTCACACGACCATCATGTACAGCACATCTGTCAAACTGCCATGGTCTACCCAACAACATATGACATGCATCCATAGATATGATATCGCACAATACCTCATCTTGGTATCCGCCAACCTTGAACTTCACTAGGCATTGTTCATTGACCATGACCTTGTGGTCATCCTGTACCCAGGCAATCTGATATGGATGTGGGTGTTTCTGTCTCTTGAGCTTTAACTTTGTCACCATCTCTTCTGACACCAAATTGTCAGTGCTTCCACTATCAATAATCACATCACAACATTTACCCTCACACTTGCATCTGGTGCGAAACAGGCTCCTCCTTTGCTCAGGTTCATTCTCACCACTCAACAGGACTCTTCTGTTAATCAACGTTTCTCCTCTTTCAGCATCTTCAGAATTTGATGATCTGACATCTTCATCTACATGTGCAACTCTGGCCTGGCCTTCATTTCTCCTATCTGTTCTGCCTTGGCGCTGAGGACATTCAAATGCCCTGTGACCTTCTTCTCCACAGTGAAAACATGTTCCACGGAAGCCACCTCTTCCAGATCCTTGTCCTCTTCCTCTTCCTCTCTGATCTCTATTAGTCTGATCCTGGAAGCGATTGGAATTATTTTCTCGCTGATTCTGACTGCTACTGGCCTCATCCTTCTTTTTCGGATCTTCATTTCAGCCACCATATGACCGTCCACCAGATCGTCCACCGCGACCTCTTCCGTTTTGTCTACTCTCAAACTTCTTGTTCAGCTTTTCCTCTACTTTTAGGGCAAACTAGTATGCCTCTTCAATACTGTTCATTCGAACCAGATTCAGCTCCTCCTGAATTCTTGGCCTTAACCCATTAAGGTATCTGGCAACTTTCTTCTTATCAGCTTCTGCATGGCCTGTTCTGATGAGAAGTCGATAGAACTCCTCTGTATACTCCTGAACAGATCTTCCTGCTTGCTTCAAACTCTGCATTTTCTTCAGTAGGTCAAGCTCATAATCAATAGGAATGAACTGTCGCTTCAATTTATCCACCATCCGGTCCCATCTTGTGATTTTATCTTTCCCTCTTCTATTCTGCTCCAATTGAATTTCTTGCCACCAGATCTTCGCATGACCTTTCAGTCTGGCCTTCACAAATTTGACCCTATCAGGATCCTCAACATCTTCATACTCAAAATATTCCTCACATTCATTGATCCAGTCGATCAATTCCTCTGGGTTAAGATTTCCAGAAAATGTAGGAACCTCAATCTTTGGTCTTTTCCCAATCTTGGAATTTGCCCGAAAAAGTCTTTCTTCCTCCTGGTTCACAATTTCAGCTTCTCCTTCTTGATATTCTTCTTCGGCTTCATCCTCGCTTTCATCTCTGACATTAAGGTTCATTCCTCTGTGAATCTCTTCTTGCAATGCTCGCACTTGTCTCTGCAGCTCTCTAACCTCAGGTGTTACAACACCAGCTCTTCCGCCACGTTCCCTTCGTGGAGGCATTTTCGCGATGCGCGCTAAAACCCTAGCCACGGTCCTGGTGCAAACTGCCTCACAGTCGGTGATCTGTTTACACACTCAAGAAAACCTTCTCTGATACCACTTGATGAAGGGTGCTCCCCTTAATACCACAAACACATAACAGAAATAGAGAAACAACAACAATAATATGCAAGAACAGAAAATTGGCTTCTTATTATCTCCACAAATGTGGAATTACAAACTTTCAGAATTACAATATGCAAAGCCACATGGGCATTCCTTACAATATTCTGTAGGACAAAGCCTCAAATCAATACCCAGATCTACTACCCAGAACTATTCTGAACTGCCTAAGACAATAATACAGCCTTCCTTATATAGGCAATTTTTCCACTGCCTGGGAAGGTTCCAGAATTTTAGCCAATAAGGCCAACCAAACTTAGAATTATTTTATCTTACATTTTATTTCATCATAGTCGGCTCAAGATAACCTTTGAAACCCGAACAGAAATTTTGAAGAAAATTATTTTCCGCCATTTCGGGTGGCCCAACTTCCGAAGACCATAAGTCATCACCAGTTGACCCGATCGGCTATTATAACCCCATTTCGGAAATGCCACGAAGCGCTCTACAGGCTTGACTCGCGCAAGTGCCCATCACCCAAATTTTTGACCTCATCCGGAGCCTCTAAAGCCTTCAAAACTAAGTCCAAAGTTTCTGTACCCTACTGCCAATACCGAAAACCTTCAATATCTTCTAATATACACTTGATCTGGCAATGAAACTTTACTGGCAGACTTATATGACCAAAATGAACCTCCAAGAAAGAAATCAGATCATTCTGAGCACATACAAAAATTACCAAAAATAGTAACTTTCCATAAATAGTAGCTCTGCACAGGATAGCCCTTATTGAATTCAAAAACAGAAATATTTTTGGGTGATGCAAGATTGCTCTTACACCCAGGATGCTCCTGCATCATCAACTTGTCAGGACCATAACTTTTGACTCATACCTTGAAATTGTGAACCATTTTCATCATTGGAAAGATAATCAAAATCTCTAATTTCAATCTCCACTCCCAAAAATGATCAAATGACCTTCAAAAATGAGACCGACGACAATCTCCTCTCCCAAAAATGAGCAGAAGACCCTAAAAAATGCAAATTACTAAAACATAGAAAAATATCAAAAAATAAATAAAAAATTTGCATTTTTTTTTCCTAAAAAATGATCATACATGATTATGGCCTTCTTGACACATCAAATTCAAAGTCCCAAGAGATGAACATCATCACAAGAAATCATACTTGCTCATCGAGAGAATCAAAATGATCACATCATGGTTGAAAGCAAGTGGACTAGATCCTATAACCATAACAATAAAGAAGAGAATCTTATTGCAACCTTATCAGAGAAAATCCAATCTTTGAAATCTGATATTCAAGACTTGAAGGAAGAAAAGGATGCATCCCCTAATGAATACTCATTGAGAGTAATCTGTCATTTTCTCTTTGCCAATGATCAATCTATATCTTCATCTTCTCCAAGAAAGGACACTTCACAATTTCACATCAACTCTATCTTTAAGCAATATCAAATTCCTAACAATCCAATCTCTGATCAAGAACATCTTCATGACCAACCTATCTTTGATCAATAATCTATTCTACCAATCCATAATAATCCAATCTTTAAAGGATCAAGAAAATGAAGAGGTTACATCACTTTAGGCAAAGAATCTTGTCTATCAATCCTATGAAAATAACAAATCAAATCATCATGATCTTGAATCACAAATTTCTTTAACAAACACAAGGGAATCCAAATGTCCATTAGGCAGATCTTTCACTCCTCTATGGCAGTCTTATGAATCAGATTTGGAAGAATTTATTGAAAACAATCTCATCACATTACCTCCACCCACTTCAAGGGGACTTTCATTCTTGAGTACCTATTGTGCATATCATCAAAATAATGAGCATAAAATTTCAGATTGCATGGATTTGAATCACAAAATTAAAGATCTCATTGATGATGACATAATTGAAATTGAGAATTGTAATGAATCACCTAATAAAGATACTATTCTCAAGCATTATCAAAATCATGAACACATGTCTAGTAATGGTTCTCATGCTACCTATACCTCATCCATCATGCATGCATCTCATACAAAAGAAAAGCCATCCAAAATTCCTCCATTAAACAAAGAACTTAATTCTTTTCATGCTAACTATGTATATCCTCAAGGGTTACCTCTAAAAGAGATCCAAGCTGGCCAACATCATGCTACAAACTTCTTCCATGGTTTATAGGCTATAGAGCCCAAGATATCATGTGCTACAATGCCTATCATGCCTATTGTTGGTCCTGTTCAATTTTTTGTCCCTAAATGTTTGAAAAATCTTAAAAACTTTATTTTTTGTACCCTAGGTCTTCCTTCTCTAATGAAAACCCTCAGTTTCATACTATTGTTCTATTTCTCCATTACCCTTTTGGGTCACTTACATCTAGTTTTCCACATGTGCTTATTAGAAGGGTTTTAAGTTGTCAGCATTGGGTCCAGTGGTTAGAAGAATTAAAATGTCCCCATTTGTGTATGTCTTTACTTTAGCACTTCCCCTTTTTTATCTTAGCTGTAAGATCTTTTTCGATCTCACGGTGGTCATTATCCAGCAAGCCCAAAGCTACAGGCTTGTTATCTTCATGGGATCATGATAGTTAGACACCTATCCTTGGTTTCCAATGGGTACATGTAGCAATGAAGTCTTTGTTGAAGCCGCATGATTAAGTATTTTTTGATGGTTAGTGCTAGGC
Organism: Chamaecyparis obtusa; assembly: GCA_027943335.1. Lineage (NCBI taxonomy): Eukaryota > Viridiplantae > Streptophyta > Pinopsida > Cupressales > Cupressaceae > Chamaecyparis > Chamaecyparis obtusa. Next base: position 200,031 of record BSBK01000403.1, read on the forward strand.
GGGTTGGGTCTCTTTACAGTTTTAAGTTTGGTTAAGGCCCAATCAGGATCAATGGTAGGCATAATGCCTCAAAGGGAAAGTTCTTGGCCATTATTCACCATGGGATTGTGATAGATGTTCGATCAAAAGAATGAAGGAAAGATCACTTAGAAAATTTACTCTTCACAGGATTGCTACATCTTGACACATATCCCAGATGATGTCACATATCAGTGGGGCCAATTTTCCTTGAGCATTAAATAATTTTCATCTCTGAATGAATCCAATGGTAGGCATTATGCCTTGAAGACAAAGTGCATGCCTATTACTCTACATGGGATCGCGACATCTTGACAAGTGTCTCATTTCCAAGTGGGACCGTAGTTCTTAAAGAAGATAAAGGACCAATAAGTCTGAGGGAAGATCGACGATTGGCACTAAGCCTTGAAGGGAAGATGCTCAGTGATTAATCTTTGTGGGATTGTGACATGCCAAAACGTGTCTTGCTCAGTGAGATTTTAAAGTGACATGGATTTTGCACATGGGCTAAGAATGAAATGTTCTCATTAGTTGGTATGTCCGCGTAAGGTAAAAGGAAAGTCATAGCTGGTTGACTTCATGATTGTCATTTGATAAGAAAGGAAGAGATAGATCAATGACCCTGTTTTAAAATTTTGAAGTCCAAGCTGTAGTGTATTTTGTGAACATTGTAGGTGCCAATTTTCAATGGTAATGGTTTAACGGTGCCTCATGCGAGTTAAGTGCAGAATGCTGGAAAGGGTATATGGCAAGTCTGATCACTTCAAATGGCACATTGTCTTCAGAATTCTCAGGTGAAAGGTGTCTTCTCTCTAAGCTTCAACTTGCAAGTATTTTCAAAAGGTAGTAGGTGTTTTATTTTGATTTTTGAACTGTTTGTGTTTACGAATATGGTGCTGGTGAATTTTAATTTACAAAGGGTTAGATTGTTGTTTATATTTTTGATTCTACTTAAAGTTGTTCATAAGCCCTAGTTTTAAAAGATGGCACTGCACATAGAGTTTAAGGGAAAAATTGATTACCAGAAGAGAGCTATCTATGATGACTTTCTTCATTTATTGCCTCCTTTGGAGAATGATACCTCAAAGATGAAGGAGTTGATGCTGAAAAACCCTATAAATATGGAAGGGGAAGGATTTTATGATAGGGGTATGTGGATGAGAGATCCTAACATTGGAGATAAGTACACTGGGTTGATCTTCTTTAAGGCTTCATATTCCCAAAGGAATGCATGTGCACCATTCAAAAATATTTGGCAATTTGACATTGGCAAGTTAGTTGTCTCAAGTGTCTTCATGGACACATATATTCTCTTGCAGGTGGCTAAATGCTATGATCCAGTAGCAAGGGTGGTAACAAATTTAGATGGGAATATTTTGATAAGCATAACAATAGATGAAATTAGAGAGGTGTTCTCACTGAATGATCCTTTTTTCAGCCTAGAGGAGATTGATTTTGATAATTTCAACAAGGTATATGAAACCCAAAGAGATTACATCAGGTTAGGGCCTTTGAGGGAGTTTTTTGATAAAATTGGTACTCTATGTGTGGTTAGTTCAAGTATCCCAGAGCCAATCCAGATAGATATTTTTAGTTTAAGGGCACACGACATGTACAAGTCTCTAGTTTGCATCTTTGGTGAGGATGAGATGAAACACATGCCAATTAATTACATGTTCATGATGGTTCATATCTTACACCCCTATTTGATAGTAATTTTTGAATTTGCCCCTTTTTTTGCTGAGATGATTCACCAAGGTTTGTTGGGAATTCAGAATATGAAGGTTGACAGGCCATCTGGGTGGTATTCTATGCTAATGCATATGTTTTTGTTTAAAGGAGTAGATTTATTCAATTAGACTAGGGAGATTGTGCATGAGAGAAATGGTGAGTCACTACCTATCCAACTATGGAGTACTGATTTGTCATGGGATCAGGATGATGCTAGTTTTGTCATCTTTGATAGAAATTTTGCTTCTAGGCTTAGGTCATTATTATTTTTGGAAAACGCTAGAATTCCAAGAGTGTTATTAAGATTGATCAGAATAAAATAATATGAAAAGGATATCATAACTTTAGTGATATAATTATGTATCCAGTTTATACACTCTTCAAAATATATGGATTCAGGGGAACACCCACATACTGCCATATCAGGTCCCTTTGAAGGTAGGGTTTGCAGAGATCTTACGATAGATTGGTGGGCTATAGGAGGTAGCCTTGACTGGAAAAGGAAAGGGAACTCTATTTCCAACCATTACAATAGCCCATTAATTTATTATCACTAAGGGTGGTTGTGTACACCTGAATAAGGTCTTTCAACCTTACAAGATGGCTACTGCTATGTCTAGGTGTACTTACAATGAAGGTTTTCTAAGTGGAATGTTTAAAGAGAGAACAAGGTGTGTCTCCATGGAACACCAATTCAATTTTCTAGAAGACATAATCATAAATGAGTTAAAACTTCATGAACAAGAAGTTAAGAAAGAGAAGTGGTTGATTTATAGGACAACCTTGGACTTTGTCCAAATTTTTGATAAGATGTATGACCCACTGAAGGATTTTCAACCTTGGGCAAGAAAGGTTGAAGCTCTAATGGAGAATTTTGAGGTAATCATGCATGCTATAAATGAGAAGAAACATGCTATGATTTAGGCTGATCTAGAGAGGGGAAAAAGGATTTTAAGCCAGCTTGGGTATGCCAAACTTATTCCTAGAGGGACCTATACCATCCAACATAGGAAGGGGTACAATGTTGTGTTGCATGTACAAAAAAGGGATAAATATATACCATCAAATTCTAAAGGGAAGAGACCCATGGTTGATATTTATAATGTCTAGCCCTATCCAAAGAGGCAGAGACAAGAAGACGTGGCCCAGCCACATGATGACATATATTCTCCATCTCATTCTCTATTACATCTAGATGAACAAGGAGTTTCTCAGAGGCACCCAAGAAAGTTGAGATGGACCTTACTATGTTCAAATTCATAGGTAAGGAACTATATCCAATTATAAAATAGTTCATTGATAATTTTTTGTCTGATGATAATTTTGTCAAGGCCAGGGAATTTCTTCAATTTTTGTGCAGGATGCATATTATTCAATTTAAGGAGATTTGTGATAAGAAGAAATAATAATTCCCTAATAGGGATATTAATGATATAGAAAATGAAACCAAGTGGGAGCTGATGAGAAATTTTGAGAAGATGACCCTAGAGGAGGCTAGGGCTTTGGTCCATACTGGAGGTGTTATGATTCTCCCTCAATGGGATATTATAGATGCAGTTGTTTTTGATGCTGTGAGAAAAAGTACAACCACTATGCATTCTACTATTGAAGAGGCACAATAGGTTACTAAGGGAGTGGTCTTTTCTAATGACCATGTTGCTCTTGTGATGTGGTCTCTTAAGAGGGAAGAGAATAGAAAAAGGAATGAAGTACACCCCTCTGAATACTCAAGAAATTTTCTAGTACAAAGAGTAGGGGATACTTTAGTTGTCGAGGCATCAAATATTGTTTTAGAAACATCCAAGTTCAACCTTAAGGTTGCAGAAAGGGAATCCAGAGAGAAAGAGGAGCAGAGAATAAAATTTGAGAGCATTCTCAAAGCTTACAATGAACTAAAGGTAGTGGTAATAGAAAAGGACATGTTAATTGCACAATTGACTAGACCACAAGATCATAGGTCCTCTCAATTTCTACTTGCCAACCAGCTTGTAGTTGCTTCCTCCTCTAGCCCAATTATTGAATTCTCACCTTCTGTTTTCCCTGAGATAGATATAGAAGCTAGAGTTAGCTAGGAGAAGCAACAATCGATAGAAGAAAAGGAAAGGTTGAAAGAGATCAGGGAAATCCTGACCAAGGAAAGAGATGACCACATGAAAGACAAGTGCAATGTTGATCAAAAGTATGAGAAAAAGGTCAGGGAAACTGTGTTGCATTTTTCTACCAGCCTTGAACCTACAATGATATTTGATCATGCAAAAAGGCTGGACATTCTTTTAAATTCTTTGTTAGAAGAGAAGGTTGCGTTGAACCTAATTTTTTATGAGTGGGTGGAAAGGCACCCAAATATGAAGTTATTTTATTGGTCCTCTAAAGGGAAAGTTAATCTTGACCCAACAATAAAGCTAGTACATAAATTTGTAAAGGGTTTGGTAGAATATAAGATAACCATGGATAATTTTGAGAGGAAATCAAATCTTCTAAATAAGGAATTGACAATTGCCAATTGTGAGTTAGTTCCATGAGTTTTTAGGCATAGTGGCAAGTTGAAGGAGTTGGTCAAGTGGAGAGTAGAGTTGGATGATGAGTTGTCAATCATAATGAATAGTATTTTAACTCTTGAAAATACTCTATTCTTTTCTCAAACCATTGAAGTGTTAGTAGCTGCCGAGTCTAAATTTGATTTCATAATGGAAGAAATAAAATATATGGAAAATAGATGGTAGGAATTATGAGGCAAAAAAACTAAAATTACTAGTTACCCATTCCCAAGTGAGGAAACATTCAATGCTTGGCAGTACCAGTACATGCCTCATGTAGAGAAAGAAAGTACTCCACCTACCTCTTGAAGTAAGCAGAAGCAGGTGATTCTAAAATTTTGGCTGGTAAGAATCAATGTGTATTTATTGCAGGCACTTTTGAAGAAGAAGACAATTAGATTGTTTGAGTGGCTTGAGTAAATATTTGAAGGCTCAAAAGGAAGTTGACTTTTCTACCTAGATGTCTATAGAATTTTTGATTTTGATCATTTATTGTAAAGCCTACGTGGTTGTTGAGTTTTTAGGTTAAGTTTTTGCTTTCCCTAAATGATCAGATGCTTATTGTAATCCTTCTCATATAAAAGGATTTTTCATGATCATTTAGAGGCATTGGGAGTTAGGTGGTAAGAGAGTTTATTTTTGAAACCCTAGTCTTAGTTGAGATTGTAAGATTTTGTATCAGTTTTGTCCATAATACATAAAAAGTTGCAGGTTTCTGCTATTATTTGCAAGCTCCTATTCTAAAGTAAATTATATACAAGGATAAGGTTCATCATACTTAATACAAAAATCTAGTTCTTATCTCTCCTTTGTGTCAAATCTTATGAATTTTGAACTTTCTGGTTCATTACATATGTTTTATGTATGTATTTACATTCCTGAGTCTTTGATCAAGGATTATATTAAATATTTCTCTAGGTGGGATATAAATTCATTTTTGGTTTGCATAAGGATTCTTTGTAAGTAGTGAGAGTTTTGGGTAGATGTGTTTATGACTATGATCTATGATATTTTAGGTCTTTGTATCCTATCTATTTCAGAGTTATTTGCCCAATGGATAAGGCACTGGCCTAAGCAAGTATATCTCTTATTGATGCAAATTGGTTGAGATTGTTATAATCAATAGTATAAACAAAAACCAGTTGAAGTCTTTTAGTTTATGGTTGAAAGGTTGAATGTTCTATCATAGCAATGGAGAGTCAATGAATGTTTAGTTGTCATTTAGTATTTTCTTTCTATTATCTATTATTTAAATCTAGTGTTGGTGTTGAGAAGGTATTATATTCACTAGATTAGGTACACCCACTTTGGTTTTGCAGAGCTAGAAGTGCAGAGGGAAGTCTTGTCCCTATAGTTGGTCCAGTTACCTTGAGATCCTTGTATACTTGGAACTAACCACTCTTAAGATCAGTCTGAAGGTATATTTGCAACCTTTGAGTGCAAGTCATTTTGAAACACCAACAAGATGGTGACTCTTCTATGGAAATATTACAGTCATTCATAAATAACACAGGTTCTGAGTTGAGCTAGACTCCTGGCCTGCTTATTTCAAAACCAGTAAGTTGCCATTGATAACACAGAGTTATTCCTTCCCTTTTTCCACCTTTTGTCTTATTGAGCTCATTGTGATATATATTATTAAAGAAATAGTGTTTTAAAATTTCCAACCTAGTTGGGTGGTGACTTAGAGAATCCTTGTAGTAGTGCTGGTCATAAATTATTTATTTTACATTCTTTCATAATGAGTTACATAAATACCAGGTGTAGACACCTAAAAATACTTTGGTAAATAAAAGTATTTTTATTTTCTAAAAACCTATGATGACATCATCCTTTTTTAATTAATTAATTATTTTATTAATTTATTTATTTTTATGTCATCAAATCCTCCTATTTTTTAAAAAATCTTTAATTAAAGAATCCCTCCCCAAATCATTTAAATCAAGTTTGAGTGATTTTCCCCTAGTTATTAATTATTAATTGATAAATTGACCAAAAATCCTTTAAATAAATAAAATATTTACTTAAATCCTAAAACCTTAGAAATGTTCTAGAAATCCCTAACCTCTTCTAGAATTTCCTAATCTCACCCTAAACTTGATTAAAAGGTGATTCCTACACTTTTTAGCCTAACCCTTCAAACTTTGACTTTGGGTCAAAATCCCTCATAAATACTTCTTACATCCTCATTAATGACTCTTACCATTAATGAAGCCCATGTCTCCTCTTCCACTTTTTTTCCCCTTGCACACTTCCCTAGTGTTTCTCACACATGTGTGAGCAACCTTGACGAAGGTTAATCTAACGTTACCCCTAACTATACCCCAACTCTACCCCAAACCTTACCTTTGACTCTAACTCTCCTTCCTAACCCAAGCCTTTCCTCAAATCCTATAAATACCCTCCTCTTCCAAGAGAAAAAAAACTAATTCACATCTTTTACATTGAGTAGTGTTATAATGTTACTTTCATTCTAGAGCTTAAGCATTTAGCATACTTTGTTAGCTTACTTCATTTTAATTCTTTTCTAAATCACATTAGCATAGCATAATAGATTAATATAGCCTCTTTCATAGCACTTGCACATCATTTTCAGTAATATCATACTTTCATTTGGATTAAAATGAATTTAGCTTAATCATTCTTATCATCATTAGGATCTTTGATGCCTTAGAGGCAAGCTCCAAGTGCTTAGAGAGCATACCCACATCCCTCTTATCAGAGAAAATAAAACAGTGCTTAGATGCATCTATTTTGGCTCAATCTAAGGTGGCTTGGTTTTTTATGTTTATGTTTTGGACTGATATGCTAGATTTAAATCTAACATTTTCCTTGTTTAGGCCTTTTGTGAACAGATACAGATCAAAACCGTAGTCTACACTAGGTCCTGGTGGAAAGAACACCTAGAGGATAGGTTGGAAGAAGGACTTCCAAATACCTCTAAACTTGGTTAGACAAGGAAGGAAAGAAATAGTAAAGACATGTCTCATACATGGAAACCAAAGGGAAATACAAGACAAGAAAATCCTATCCAGCCCAGTCAAGAAGGTAATGCATCAGAATATGAAGAGGTTGTTGATTTGGGATTAAAATAGTATGAGGACTATTATTCTCCCTCAGAGAGAGGTGGAGAAAGATCACAATATAATAGAATAATAGTTACTAGTCTCTTGAATATGAGAGGAGGTCTAGAAGCAAGAGTAGAAGTAGGCAGTATTTTTACCCTCCTTTTGCCCTTGGTACTTCAGTACCCCAAGGCCTTCATGTCTCATAAAATAATCAAGAAGAAGTTCATGTTCAAGAATAAGAATCTGAGACAACTCTCCCATAATCTGAATAAATCTTTGAAGAAGTTTATGAGTTGGAGAGGAAGATCTGGGAGAAAGATACCATTAGCCAACAAAGAGAAAAAGAAAAGGAATACAAGATAATACAAGCTATGATAAGAGTTGAGTAGTTAAAGAGGCAGTTGTTAGACCTCGAAGCAATAAATTATGTTCCCATACTTGGAAAAACAAAAGAACAACATGTTACCCAAGAATTATGTGAGGTAAGAAACCCTAAGGATAAAGGTAAGAAAAAGGCTGTAGGATTTACAATTAATGAACCTTTATGTGGTAAGGATCCCTTAGATCAAGTGTTCAGGTTGGATGCTGATCTTGACAAAGCCAAAAGAGAGAAGGAGATACCAACTAAGGAACTTGAGAAACTGGAATTAGAAGCTAATTCTATAGAAATGAAAAGGAAGATTGAATTTCTCAGACAATCTTCAGGACCTTCAAAATTTGTTGTTTCTTCTTTGGCACAAGGTGGAAATCTTGGAAACACTGCAAAACAAGAAAAAAATGTTCCACCACCAACCACTCCTATAATTTCTACTACTTCAAATGCAAAGCCATCTACATCTCAGGGTGTAGGCCCATCACAAGGAGGACCTGTTCATGAAAGGTACAAACAACTTATTGTTTATGGTATTCCTAGATATACAAATGAGATCCCTAATGAACTTAGGGAAAAGCTCACCAAATTTACTGGAAATAATGTTATTACTGTAGAATAGGAAAATGAATAAAACATGCACACAAGAGGAACCATCAAACTCTAAAGTATGCAAAATCAATCTATCCAAACGCAAAATAATTTGAGACAAAGAAATGTAAACTAATATCAAAACTCCCTCAATTTGACAATTGTGCTCTTTCTTGCTTCTCCAAAAGGATGGATGTAGCTCCCATGTTGACAAAATGAAAGCAAGATGTTGATAATAGGACTATAATGAAGATGAGAAGATTTGAAATAAGATGGTTAGTTTGAATTGAGAAACTTGATCTCAATTTATAGGAATTGAAGACCAAAATGCAGATTTGGAAATGAGAGTGCAAATTGGAAGATTGTCATAATTATGACAAATTGATTGCACAATTTGGAATGCATAAATCAATGCACAAATCAAGGACAAAGTGATGAAGGAAGGTGGAGGAAAATTAATATGAAATTAGGAGGCCAAATTAGTGGAAAATGAGAAAGGGAAAGTGGAAGAAATCTGAAGACTAATTAATAGGATGTCATGAAGCCTAATTTAAGGGAATGTGTAAGAGTCACATTTTTTAATATTTAAAAATTAATATTCCCTCAAAAAGGATAATTAGGAATTTAATAAATCCCATAATTTGAAAAGGGAAGCAATTAATTAATTCAAGATTAATTAATTATAGGAGAATTAGGATAGGGGTAATTAATCCATAAAATAGATTAATACAAAGGGATAAATTATGGGTTATCTATCCCAAGGGTAAAATATTAGTAAAATGATTAGCCAAATTGATGATGTATAATTGAGAGGGAATTGGTGTTAAAATATTTGATTAGGGATTGAATTGATCTTGATGATTAAAAACTGATTAGGGATCAACACAACATCGATGAACTTTGACAATGTGCGATTGAAGATGACATGATAGGATAGCATAGATAAACTTTGAAAATGCTATTAGGTTGGACTGATGATGATGAAATAGCATTGATGATATTGGAAAATGCTATTTAAAATTGACTTGGATTGGTTAATGAGGCACCGATGAACTTTGACAATACGCTCGGGATTGGATTGATGACAACGAGGCATTGATGAACTTTGACAATGCACTCAGGGATTGATTGATGATGATGAGGCATCAATGAACTTTGACAATGCCTTGGATTGATAATGGGATTGAATTGATTTGAATGTGATTGAAATGGTCTTTAACTTATTAGGACTAATTGGGATTAATTTGGACTGATTTGACATGATTTAGGATCAATTAGGATCGGTTTAGGAATGTTTAGGAACATTTAGGATTAGTTTAGGAAAGATTAGGAATGGTTTAGGAAAGATTAGGAACATTTAGGACTGGTTTAGGAAAGATTATGAATGATTAGGATAGATTTAGGAATGATTAGGATAGGTTTAGGAATGATTAGGATAGGTTCAGGAATGATTAGGAATGGTTAGGAATGAATGAGAATGATTAGGAGATATTGGGAATGATTAGGAGTGGTTGATTTGGCCAAAGATATCAAGGTTATGATATGAAAATGAGGGAAATGTTAGTAAATAATCAAATGAGGAATGACGCATGATAAAAGACATGTTAATAGGGGACACATAGGTGTGAACTATTTTTAGGTGTCTACATTTGCTGCTCTTTGAGACAATTCAATTATGAGTGTTGGTTCAAAGAAAAATAAAGAATCATGCCCTGGTGGATTGACAGAAGGGAGGTAGGATGCCCCCTTGAAAAATTGGGCAGAAATTGATTCGAGGACAATTTTTCAAAAAGAGAATGATGATGGAGGACTGATGGAAGGCATATTAGTAAAAGGCTAACATTAGATGGAGAAAAGTTAGTAGTGATGAAACTTTCTTTCATAAGTGCATTTTATATCATGAGAGCTTTATTTAATATGGAAAAATGGATGTGTCGTATCATGGTACAGAAAGCCAAGATGATAATGTAATCCATTTGTGTAAAAACAAACACATAGCAGACAAAGAATGATCTCATCTTTCCTGATGCATATTAATGAAATGCCCCAGAATCTCATGAGATCATCCAACAAGCAAAAGACAAAATAAAAAGAGGTAAATCAATAAAAGATAAGACTCACTAAACCAAGCAAGACAATAACCAATTTGATCTCATTGTCAAAGTTGATAGTTTTTTATGTTTTGATAATGATAACTTCTAGTTTCAGGACTAAAGTACTCCATCTAAGATAGATACCATCTAGTTTCAAGTATACAACACCTTGTACAAGACAAGTGACAGGTTTGATAAATGATAAATTGATATTGATTGATTTTGTTGTTGATTGATTGATATGACAAGTTTGATCTGATTGATTGCTGACATGATTGGATAGTTTTTTTGTTGGAGCATGATTTCATTAAGCACGATATTTAAAAATCTTCAGATTGTGTCTGTTGAAATGTTTGTCTTGCCACAAAGGATAATTTATTGAAAGCATACACATGGATCATGGAGTGTGATCCAAAACGTTGATGAAAAAAACTCACACAATCGAATCCAGAAACATTGTATGCTTATCTTAATGGATTGTGGAAATCTATTTGTGTTAGCATACACATGATTATGAACAAATTTATTGCATGATTTTTTGAAGAATTTGATTTTTTTGTTCTTTTTTTAGGACATTTTGCAATTTTACTAGTTTTTTTTGGATCATATTTGAATTTTTAGGATTTTTTTTACGATCACTTTGAAATTTTATTTGAGTTTTTAGTGATTTTTTTAGGACTTTTTATGATTTTTAGAGATTTTTTTCAAGATCTTATGCAAATTTTTAGTATTTTTTCATGACATTTTATAGTTTTAGGATTTTTTTCAGCTTCATATTTGAATTTTTTGGATTTTTTCAGGATCATGAAGGCAAAAGGGTTTTTTGATATGTCATTGAAGCTTTATTTGGGTTGCCAAGGACTATTCACATAATGTGATAACATGTGTCTGTCGGGCTTAGGGATTGGATATCACAATGATAGGATAATGGAACAATGCACTATATTATATGATAGGATATGGCAAGTGATGCATAGGAATGGCCATGTCAAGAGGTTTTTGAAATATGTTTTGTATTTTTATGTCCTTATTTTAATCAAGACCAAGATATGAATTGGGATAGGAAAAGGATAGGATATGAATAGGGAAATCAAGATCAATAGTGGACAGAGGGAAGAGATATGGACTAAAGGATCAAGAGATTATGATATGATAGGAAATATGGACCAAAGGGATGTGATAGGATAAGCAATATGACATGTAATGCCTTTGGGAGAATATGTAACCTTGTTAAGATCAAAGTTGGAAAAAAGGGAATATGGAAGCTGATAAGGGATATGCAAGGCAATAGGATAATGGAGGACATGATAGGGATAATGAAGGAAGTGATAGGGGTATAATAGGATATGAAAATATCAAAAAAATCTTCTCCCAAGTATGGAATGCAAGAAGTTCATATATTACACATCACGCCTGTTTGCCAGGTTTTCATCATGGTACTTTCCCAAAGCGCATGTTTGCTAGGTTTTCACTTTTGGAAAAAATTATTTCTCTTTATTGTTTTTTTTGTGTGTGTTACCAAGATGCCTGTTTGCCAGGTTTTCATCAAGGCAAATATTTTTTTCTTTTTTCCTTTTTTTTTCTCCTTTTATCATTTTTTGTATTTTTGACATTTTTGGAAGATGATGGACACATGACATGGATAAAAGACTCAAGTGCCTTGTCCTTTGAATGGTTCTCTTGAAAATACATGTAATAATGGGTCATGACTATAATAGTATGCTCAAAGACATTGGTAGGGTAATAATAAGGATTAGGTAAATGATTGGATAGGTTGGATGAAAGGTTGGAAAAGAGGTGTTGGAAAATGGAGGGAATGGAAGAAGGATTTATTTTGAGTGGATGGAAATGGATGCAAGAAAAACATCGGCACACACCTTAAGGGGTGATGGGGTGATGGAGGAAAATGAGATTTTGGACTTGAGGAAGGAATGGATGTGGGTTTTGGAATAAAAGGACCCAAAATGGATTTGGAAGATGAAAGGCTTTTAGATGGAGGGATAGCAACTTTGGATGCAAACTTGGGATTTTCTTTAGGACTTTGTGCTTTAAGAAGCTTCTTTGGAATCCACATGCATTTTGATTTTTAATTCTTTTGTGGTTCCTTTGATTGTATTGCTTGTACAAGAGATTTAGGAACCCATATTGCTTTTGAATTTTCTTTTTCTTTAATGGGCCTTTGTGGAATTTTTTGTATTTCTTTTTCTTTTTCTTTTTGGATCATATTTTTCTTTGATTTCACATGTTGATTAGACTGGACATGTTGATCCTTGAATGCATGTGGATTTATGGAATTCTTAAATTTATGATTGGCATCCAAATTGCTTGTAAAATGAAGGGAATTTATGGATGGATAAGAATTGTATGAAGGCCTCTTGGATGGGTGGAATGTTCTTGAGGATGTGTGCCTTTGCTGACTTGCATATGGGAAATGGTAAGTAGATTGTGAACTAATGGATAGAGAAATATATGGACCTAAAATGGACGGAAGAAGTGAAGTAGGAGGTATACATTTGAACTTGGATTTGGAAGGGATACCAATGCCTTGAGAATGATCTTTTGAACTGTGGTCACAACCTTTAGAATTTTCTTTGACATGTAATGGTTTTGATATACTTTGTTCTTGAATTCTTACCCATTTAACTTGACATTTATTTTGAGCAATATGATACTTTATACAAGATAGGAGTTTATTTTGAGGTATGCATGATATGGAAGGACTGGTAGGATCATGAGATGGAATAGAGTTGATAGAACTAGGGGAACCCATTTAAAGTGTAAGCGGCTCATGAACATCTTGCATAAATGTATTTTCATCATTAGGGGGATCAGGAGGAATAAGGGGATCCGGTGATGGAATAATGATAGGATTATCTAGTGGGATAGGTTCTTGCAAAGGATATGGAAGGTAAGGGAAATGACATGAAGGAATGGATGGATCTTGAGGAGGATTCAAAGGAATTATGGGATCTTGTGGAGCATCTAAAGGTATGATGGGATCATGTGATGGAAATGAAGATAAGGGAACACTTTGATCTTGACTTGGAATGGGATCATGTGACTCCATATTAAAGGTGTTTTTCTCTTGGTTTTGAATGGAATCATTAGGAAAATTGGAAGGGGGATCATGATCTTTCTTAGTAAGGGGAAGGTCAATGGGACTTGGAAGGACATTTTTTTCTTGACATGGAAGGGGGTGATCTTGGATAGGAGGATTAGGGATAATAGGATCATTATGAAGCTCAAGGGAAATGAGATATAGGTCAAAGATTGGATAGTATTGGTCATTTTTAGGATCTTGATCTTGATTTGTTTTAGGAATTGTTTCTTCATGCTTTAATTTATCCTCTTGACATGGGGTTTGAGTTTGGATATGCATGGGAGACTTTGGGAAGGGATCAATGTTTTGACATGGGGATGATGGAATTTGCATGGGATTCTTTGGAATAGGATTTATTGGAGATGGAGGACATGATGGAATTGGATCTAGAATTTGGGACATATCATGAATGAGACTAGCTTTAAATTGTTCTATGGATAGTCCTTGGAGGGTTTCATCATTGGAAATGTGACTTGAAGGTGATGGAGGAAATGGATCTTGTGAAACTTTAGGATATGAAGGGATGGAAGGTGACATGGATGTTTCTTGAAAGACAATGTATTGAGGGGAAATGGGTTTGTCATCCATGTGATTTTTTTGGAATGAGCCATTGCTAAATATGGGTGCATTATTTATTTTATCCTCTTCATATATACAATCCAATTTTTGAAACAAAATCTTTGAAGTTTTAAATTTGAATTTTTGTGGCTTGGGTAACTTTACTGGTGAAATCTCATTAAGGTTATTATGTTGTGAATAATTTATTGATGAAACATGTCCCACAAAAAGTTGACTATTTATTATGCTTGGTATGCTTGAACTTGTGCTTGTTTGAGGAAAATATGGTTGTGGTCTTGGTATTGATTGATTTGTTGGAACAAGGTATTGTGAAGTTGTTTGAGGGACATTTGATTGCACTGGAACAAATATTGGTTCATAATTAGGTGGAGGTCCTATTTGGATTATTCCACGCTCTGGTTCAAAGGTTTGATTTGGAATTTGTTTGAATGATTTCCTTGAGACTTGGTTGACCAAATTTTTGTCTTGAATGTGATTGGATTGTGCTTTCTTTAAGCTTTATTTTGCTTCATCTAGCTATGAAATAAGTTTGGGAATATTTGATTTTTCAATGAGAGATAGAAAGTCTATTTTACCAAAATTTCCATTAGCCATCATCTTATTAACCTTCTCATCAAATATTTTCATTTCTTTATCCAATTTTTCTTACAACTTTTGGATTAGGTATGTGTGAGGCTGATGTGATTGATTATATGATAATGTCATTTGTCTTGGATTAGGAGGTGTTTGGATCCTTTGTCTTGGAGGATACATGATGTTTGGGTCATAATGTGCTTGGGTCTCTTGTCTTGAAGGGAATATGGATCTTGTGTCATAACCTTATGTTTGCAATTGTGTGTTTTGTCTAGGATCAAAGGATATTTATGTGTTCTCACTTGAAATATACATGGGTTGGAAAATGTTTGTGTCATAAGGTTCTTGGGTCTCTTTTCTTGGAATGTACATGTTGTTTGGGTCAAAACCTCATGTTTGAAAAGATAAACCTTGTCTTGGGTCAAAGTGTTCTTGTGTGTACATGGATTGATAGGAACCTTGTTTCCTAATTGACATGATGACTATATGCAACTAAGGATATGCAAGATGCAATTTTTGAGTTTTTTGAAAACTTAAAGTATTATGATGCAACCTAAAGTATGCAAGGATTTTTTTTGAACTTTATGATATGATATGCAAAATGAAATTATGTTTTTGGATTTTTGGGATGTTGAATGATTGTGCAAAATGAACTATGTTTTTTGGATTTTTTTGTTTTTGAACTTTAGGATATGATATGCAAAATGCAATTATGTTTTTGGACTTTTTGGACTTAAGATATGATATGAAAACTAGGGTTTATGAAACTTTTGGATTTTGAAAATGGACTTTGGAATCTAGAATGAAATGTGCAAGTTAAGTCTTTATGCAATTTAGGACTTATGGTTTTGGAATTTCTTGAAAGGGAAAAATCTTGAAAAATATAAACCTAGGAGTATAACCTTATGAAGGTGGATATTGGATCTTGACTTTGAAAAAGGAACAAAAGATTTGAAAAGATAAAAGGGACCAAATCAAACCCTCCAAGACATAGGTAGGGTTTATTTGAAAAAAATAAAAATGACAAAAGATTTGAAAAAGGACCAACAAAGTCAAGATCCCTTATCCATCAACATAAGGTAAGACTCTAAGATTTGTATTTTGTTTAGATTTTTTGGATTTTGCAAAAGGGATTTTAAGGGTTTTATATGGGAAGACTTTGGAAGGAGGGTTTAAATGCAAGGACTTGAAAATTATTAATGAAAAATAGGATATGTGAAATGAAGATTTAGGACATGCAAAATGAGGATAAGGATATGCAAAATGAGGTTTATGCTATGCAATATGAAGGATTAAGGACATGCAAAAAATGAAGAACCTATGAAAAATGAGGACTCCTAATCATGCCATAAGGTTCCTAACTTAGGCTCATGAAGTTTTATTATGTCAACAAGGATTTTTGCAAAATTGGGATATGTGTGACCAAGGTATTCTTTAGGAATTATTTGCAAATTTTTTTTGAATTTGAGGGTGAGTGTTTTTAAAGTGTTCTTAATATTTTTTTATTCACTCACACAAGACACATAAAACAATAATGGCCATTGTAAAATGAACAAACATGCTACAACTTAGGCTTGAAGGATAGTATTCACTGAATTCCCACTTGAACTAGGTTCAGTTGTGCCTACTCAGGGTGGATAGATTGGAAGCTTGGAGGTACAGGCTCCCCCTTACAGTGCACTGACTTCTCAAGAACACCAAGCTTCAAATTCCAAGGGTCATCACTTCCCAAGGAACCATTGTCTCTAGTAAGAGACACAAAAAGTGTGGGATGTCTTCACAGACATGGGTGACCCCTTACGTCAGTGAATAGAAGGATTTTGGAAAACTAGAACAAGGTATCTAGTTCAGGACATTCAGTTCAATGGGTGTGTGATAAACTCCCTCAAGAGGTCTCCCAGCCTTGAGAACCAAGGTTTTATGCGCCACTAGGGTACTGGAGGAGAGCTATCACCTAGCCACATTGTCAATTGGATTATTGGTCACAATCGCACATTTAAATAACAGTTTGGATGGAGACCTGGCTTTGGCATATTACCACTTGAGGTCATCCCTTGGGGAATTCAAAGTGAACACCTTGGTCCAAGGGAGGCCTCTCTAAAAGAATTATATAAATTTATCTTCACCCAAGATTTGCGAAGGTGAGGGGAGAGTATACGTCCATATAATTCTTTGGGATTACAAATAGGAAGACACGCCAAACACTCAAAATAAAAAGTTCATTTTAGTGTGCCAAACTAAGTGTTTTCTAACTACAAAACACATAAATGATTGTTTAAAAAGACACACAAGGTCTTCATCACACGTCCTGCATCAAATGTGTTAGTAGTTTGGGATTGAATCTTCATCCCATGATTGCGACAATCTAAAAAATGATGATCAGTAATAACAAACCTGCTACCCTAAGTGCAAAAATAGAGAATTGTCATAAAAAAAGGTAGATTTACAAGTGAAAATGATTGATCATACCAAGTGCGCAGTTTAGTGGACCAACTGCACAACTCTAGCTACCAACTATGCAACTCTGGCTACCAACTATGTAGTTTGTGCACTTGGGGCTACCAATTGTGCAACTCTGGCTACCAACTATTCAGTTTGTGCACTTGGGGCTACCAACTGCACAACTATAGAATCAAAAAATGAGTTAGACTATATTTATAGAAGTAACCGTAGGAACATGCAAATGTGTGAAATGTAAAATCCTAGAACCATGAATTAGGTAATTTAAGTGAAAAAGGATGAATTATTAACCCCTAATTAGACTAGTTTGAGAATTTGAAAAATATTAGGATGTTTGATTGACCAATTGAAATTAATTCATTTGATTAGATTCTGACTAGATGAGGTTCATTGCATTAAGAAAACTGAGATGTGAAGTTCATTTTAGGTGCTCCAAAACCAAATATGAGGGTTCATTAAGTATTTAACAACTGAAATGAATACAATTGGAGTTCATTTTAAGTCCTTAAATCTAATTAGAAACAGTCAGAAATAGATATGAAATGCATAAAACATGATAAATTGGGAATGTAGAATTAGTAGTCTAACTACACAGTTCCCATGACCAACAGCGCAGCTCTGGGCCCCAACTACATAGCTCTAGCTACCAACTATATATCTTTAGCTACCAACTGCGCAACCTCACTTCTGATGTCCTAAACAGCCTTCTGGGACCCTGAAAATGCACAAAACCATAAAAATTTATCAGAATGATATGTTCACATCGAGCTCACCAAATGTAGGATAGGAAAATTAGTAAAACATGCACACAAGAGGAACCATCAAACTCTAAAGTATGCAAAATCAATCTATCCAAACACAAAATAAATTGAGACAAAGAAATGTAAACTAATATCAAAACTCCCTCAATTTGACAATTGTGCTCTTTCTTGCTTCTCCAAAAGGATGGATGTAGCTCCCATGTTGACAAAATGAAAGAAAGATGTTGATAACAATACTATAATGAAGATGCGAATATTTGAAATAAGATGGTTAGTTTGAATTGAGAAACTTGATCTCAATTTATAGGAATTGAAGACCAAAATGCAGATTTGGAAATGAGAGTGCAAATTGGAAGATTGTCATAATTATGACAAATTGATTGCACAATTTGGAATAAATAAATCAATGCACAAATCAAGGAAAAAGTGATGAAGGAAGGTGGAGGCAAATTAATAGGAAATTAGGAGGCCAAATTAGTGGGAAATGAGAAAGGGAAAGTGGAAGAAATGTGAAGGCTAATTAATAGGATGTCATGAAGCCTGATTTAAGGGAATGTGTAAGAGTCACATTTTTTAATATTTAAAAATCAATATTCCCTCAAAAAGGCTAATTAGGAATTTAGGAATTTATAAAATCCCATAATTAAAAAAGGGAAGCAATTAATTAATTCAAGATTAATTAATTGTAGGAGACTTAGGATAGGGGTAATTAATCCATAAAATAGATTAATACAAAGAGATAAATTATGGGTTATCTATCCCAAGGGGAAAATATTGGTAAAATGATTGGCCAAATTGATGATGTATAATCGAAAGGGAATTGGTCTTGAAAGATATTTTTAGGGATTGAACTGTTGTTGATGATTAAAAACTGATTAAGGATCAACGCAACATCGATGAACTTTGACAATGTGCGATTGAAGATGACATGATAGGATTGCATTGATGAACTTTGAGAATGCTATTAGGTTGGACTGATGATGATTAAATAGCATCGATGGACAATGCTATTTAAAATTGACTTGGATTGGTTAACGAGGGGCCGATGAACTTTGATAGTGTGCTCGAGATTGGATTGATGACAATGAGGCATTGATGAACTTTGACAATGCACTCAGGGATTGATTGATGACAATGAGGCATCGATGAACTTTTACAATGTCTTGGATTGATGATGGGATTGAATTTATTTGAATGGGATTGAATTTATTTGAATGTGATTGAAATGGTCTTTAAATGATTATGACTAATTGGGATTGATTTAGACTTATTTGACATGATTTAGGATCAATTAGGATCAGTTTAGGAATGTTTAGGAACATTTAGGATCAGTTTAGGAAAGATTAGAGACATTTAGGAATGGTTTAGGAAAGATTAGGAATGTTTAGGACTAGTTTAGGAAAGATTAGGAATAATTAGGAAATATTAGGAGTGATTAGGATAGGTTTAGGAATGACTAGGATAGGTTTAGGAATGATTAGGAATGGTTAGGAATGAATGGGAATGACTAGGAAAGATTGGGAATGATTAGGAGTGGTTGATTTGGCCAAAGAGATCGAGGTTATGATATTAAAATGAGGGAGATGTTAGTAAATGATCAAATGAGGAATGACACACAATAAAAGACATGTTAAAAGGGGACACATATGTGTGAACCATTTTCAGGTGTCTACATTTGCCCCTCTTTGAGACAATGTGATTATGAGCATTGGTACAAAGAAAAATAAAGAATCATGCCCCAATGGATCGACAGATACAATTATATGTGAAGAAAATTTAAAGAAATTTACTGATATGATGGATGATTACAATGTTGAACCTAATGATGTGATAATGAAGTTATTTGTGCAATCCTTAACCAATGAATCTAGGGATTGGTTCAGGGGATTACCACATGCCCATATAGGATCATGGGATCAATTTAAATTTTTTTTAAAAGAGAAATACAGTGATAAGACAAATGAGGGTTTTATGCTAAATGAGTTTAATAATATTAAGAAAAATCAAAATGAGGATGTTATTGAGTTCAATGTAAGATTCCAAAGGCCATGCATAAGCTCCTACATGTTATCAAACTTGATAACAAGATATATCTTGTGACATATTTAAATGCCTTTGATGCTAAAATGGGGTACCTCTTAAGAGACAAAAATCTTAGGAGCCTTGGAGAGGCTTACAAGTTAGTTGTCAATATAGAGAGCAAGAGAAGGATATCAAGAAAATTGGGAAGAAGAGAGGATTGGAAACCCCAAGTGATGAATGTGTGTGTGAAAATTGTACCTGATCTGTAGACACAACACTTCAGTAAAACATTAGAGGTTAGCAAAAATCAAAATCGTGCAAAATTGAAATCTAATTTAACCAAGTGATTTACTACCTTCTAGTAGGTGCGAGATTAATGTTCTCAGATTGTTATCGAGATCAGTGACCGAGACGACACCTAAACGAAGGATTTGAATGCAAAACTAATATGAATCTGAATGCAATTAATCTATATTTTTGGTATTTTCTATGCAATAAGATGAAAATTGATATGAAGCTATGTTGTGAAAACTGATATGAAATATGAATCTAAATGAATGCAAAACAAGATTGATCTCACAAAGGTGTCGATTCGCAAGAGCTTTGATTTTCCCAATTGCAATTCTCCAGCGTGATTGTGCAAATTTGTGGATGAATTATGAAGAGCCGAGCCTTGGTTTTATAGAAATCCAGGGCTTTGGAGGTGCATGAAAAAAAGCCATAAATCACTCAAATAACTCAGCTTGATTTTTGAGTTATTTTTAAATAAAGATAATTAAGTCACAAAAATCATGCAAAAGCATAGTTCAACCCAAATTAGAAGTTTAGATCAACTTTAAAACTCAAAAAGATGTTGAGTTTCAAAAAGCTAACAACTTGCATTGATTTTCCAATTTGAGTCTAACTGGTCCTTGAATGTGCACATGAATAATTATGAATTAATAAATAAATAAAGTGATTTATTCTCAACTTAACTGATTTTAAAAATAAAACAATTGATTTATGGGTTAATCAATTATTTTTTCAAACTTTTATTCCAAAAATAATATTATTAAATATGACAACTTGCTTTAATTAATTAAATAAGAATTTAATCAATTAATGATAGGAATTTTGATTTATTGTCAAAATTAAATAATAATAATTAGGAATAAATATAATTAAATTCAATTAAATAATTAAGTGGCAGTATTAAATCCAATTAATTAAATATGAAAATATTCAATTAATCAAACTTAGGATAAATGGGATTTATCGCCAAATAATCATTAAATTAAAGATAATTATGATGATTAGGAATATTGCTAGGAATATTCCCCGATGCAGAATTTAAGATAATCAATTATGATTCGATGATGTTTAGATGTGCCTTAGGTTAGGACTTTGATGTCGATTTCATTCGAATTGTTGATATAGAAGATTAATGAACTTATAGCCCATTTTTGGGGTATTACATTTTGCCCCTCTTTGAATTACCGTGTGAAGCGCAGTGATTCAAAGATAGTCTGTGTTTGATAAAGATATGAAACTGATGTTTGAAATTGATAATTAATATGAGATAGAAGTTGATTGATATTGATTTGATATGGAGATAATAGGTCCTGAATGACCAAAGATAATGTTCACTATAACAGCAAATGAAACTATGATTGTGAAAGAGTGTCAAAATGCCTGATTCCAAACCTTAGGATTGCTAAGAAGTGAGTGACTGGTTCTAGACTCGATTGTCTTAGCAGAACCATGATAGAGGTATCACATCTAAATCCTTTAGTTGCTGAAGAACCAAGGAAAGAACACTATGATTTGATGGTTGCAAAAATTGATACAGTTTACAAGATTAGGAGAATACCAGATTGATATGGATCTTGATGAATCTGATATGGCCCAAGTGATGATAGATTTTCCCCGAGCGATGAGGTCTTTTTTGATGAATCAGTAACTAGATGTGGTTGTTGTCTTGATTAATGAGGAAAGATTGATAAAATTTGATTTACAGACATTGAATGATGTGCAATACCATGCCCCCTTTGGGATGAAAATTGAAATCTAACAAGAAAATTTAGCGTTTAGAGTTCAAAAGCATGTTAATTGAGTGGAGAAGTGGTTAAGCACATCCGGGAATGCATTCTGCATCGTTTAGAGGTCTAGACGACCAAGTTTGACTAGGTTTGACCATGAGTTGACCATGGTTGACCAAGTTGAAATTTTGATAATTTGATGTAAGATAATCAGTTAAGTTGAATGCTAGATTTCTATGATGACCAAAGGTCGAATATGCAAGCAGTTAATAATATGAATGATCTCAGATTTGAATTTTGATCCCGAAAAAAGATTCTACTTGTTGTTTCGTTGGAGGAACCTTCATGTGAGATTCAGCTCTTGTTAGATTTGAAGATGCGAGTGGAGAATTGTTTAAGCATTGAAGTTTGTTTAGCCATTGTGAGATCATGCAACATGCAACATGAAAAATGCAAAGAGATATGCAAAATGAAATGCAACCTAAGACCTAGGACCTAGTCACTGATCATATGTCAATTTGTTATCATCATTGAACTTTTATGTAACTGGATAAATCAATACAATGCCCACTAGCTATGAAACCATAGACATATGAATATTGATTTGTATGCACAAAAATTAATACAACACCCACTGGCTAGGCAACCATGGACATATGAATATTGATTTTGTTTTCAAAATGTTGGATTAGATATAAGCACCAAGGCACAAACACCAAGATGACTTGAATATCATGTCCATTTTGATATAGCAATTTGTATAAGCATCAAAACATAACATCGTGATGACCTGAATATGCCTTGCATTAAAAACACATAAAATAGCTAAGAGATTATTCTAAATCCAATGTGAATTACTCGTAGTGACCCGTTATCATTCACATCCTTAGGAAAGATCGTGTTTCATAGTAAGAGAAAGAACTCACTCAAAAAGACAATAGTTAGATCAAACTTCCTTGAATTTTTTGGGTATCAATGGTCGAGGTACGCATGGCCATCCAATTCAAGATAGAGGCTCTTACAGTCAGACACCATTTCAATCCAAAATTTTCAAAGATGTTAGATTTTCACATACAAGCAGAAGACAAAGAAAAGATTATGCCCCCAGTCATCACTCTCTAAATCCTATAGAGGACATCATCGAAGAGCTCGAAGGGACAATATGCAAAAATCTCAATGCGAATCAGTAAGCATACAAGGAGACAAAAGCATGAAAAACACAAATTATTTTCAGTTTGTGTTTGATTGTTGTTGTAGATGCAAAATCCTTTCTGGAGAGGAGACTGCTTGACTGACTCAGATATAGCTTTAAAAGGACTCTAAATGGATATGACACATCTAAAGTATATTGGAGACCATAGGATATGACATTGATTGCCCCCAAGTTTGAACATTGATAGGATACAGATGCTTAAGCAGATTGGTGTACAGACCGACTTATTGAAAACTAGAAATGCAGAAACAAACTGAGAGATATGTACAAACTAAAGCAAAACTGAAAGCTAGGAAAGACCAAGAGTTTGCTGATAGATGGAGCATTTTGAAACAAGTGGCACCCATTTGTCGGGTTTTCACCATCTTGGCAGAGATTCTATTTTTGCTACCAAGGCACCTGTTTCCAGGTTTTCACCAAAGCACTTTTTTTTTTCTCATTTTGTTTTTTGTATTTGTCATTTTTTCAAAAAAAAAATTTGTACTTTTTTTTTTTTTTGTGAATCATCAAGGCGCCTATTGTGAGGTTTTCACCAAGATGTTCATTTTTTCAGGAATTTTTCTAATTTTTCTAATTTTTTCAGGACATTTTACCATAGACTGAATGCATTAGGCATAGAATTTCTTCAGATGGAGAACGTTGATTGGTTCTCAGAGCTGTTCTCCTTCAGTCATTGAGAGTTGATAGGCACTAGAGCCAAAAGAAGTAGTGATGACAAAGGGACCTAGCTAGTTGGGTTCGAACTTCCCCTTGCGTTCTCGATGGGATTGATTTTTAGGATTTTCTCTCAAGACTAGATCGCCAACCTAAAATTCTCTGTGTCTGACTTTCTTGTTGTAGCCTCTAGACATTCTCTTTTGATATACTCTGAGATGATCATATGCTACTTGTCTACGCTCATCTAGTAGTTCAAGTTCTTGCAACCTAGACACTCTGTAGTCATCATCAGTTACTAGACCATGCATTCTGATTCTAAGTGATGGGATTTCAACCTCAATAGGTAGTACCGCTTCAGACCCATAAACTAAAGCGAAAGGTGTAGCCCTAGTAGGTGTTTTGATACTTGTTCTGATACTTATTCTGATACTGGTTCTGATACTGATTCTGATAATTTTTTTGATACTGGTTCTGATACTGATTCTGATACTTGGTATATTTGATAGCATCTTTTTTCATTTGCAAACTCCCAAACAAGATCATATCATGCAGTCCCAATGTCTGGCAAGGTGGAGAACAAGAGGGATTGACAAGCTGGTGGATGAGATGGAAGATAAGAGAATGAAGGAGAATGAAGGGAAGAAATCCTCAAGGGAAAACTCAAGAATACCCAAGCTAGGGAAAAATTTTCATGTAAAGGCACTTTTGGAAAAGCAATGAAAGGCTAGCATAGGACAAGTCACAAAAGCGTAATGCCAGAGTAGGAAAGGATGCAGTCCAAAGGAGTAGACATGTCAAGAGGCTTCATAGCACTGTGTTTTACTCTTTCTTTCTATTAGATCAAGACCAAAGGGGAAAAGGATAGCGATAGGAAAAAATGAATGGAGGAAGATGGATATGAAGGCTAAACATGGAAGGAATGAAAGCAAGATCATCGTAAGATAGCTCACAAAATAGCCAAATGTTCGTGTATAGATCAACATTGTCAAGATCAAAGAGAGAAGATGGAATGGATTAAATATGTAGAAGAACTACGCATGATGCTTGATTGCCAGGTTTTCATCACGGTACTTATCCAAGGTGCCACAAGGGAGTGGTTTTCACCATAGGATGAATTTATTTCTCTTTACTTTTGCTACCAAGGTGTCTATTTCCAGGTTTTCACCAAGGCACATTTTCAATTTTTTTTAATTTTTTAATTTTTTTCTTTTTTGATTTTTTGGAAGAAGGCAAGCTTTTTAGATAGTGCTCCTTGAAAGGATAAACCATGATATGCCAAGGATTCAAAATGATATGCTCAAAGATGCTGATAGGAAAAGGGAGATTGAAGAGAAAAATGGAGGATAAGGTTTTATGTAAAGCGAGTGAGGTTGGAAGATAGGAGGAATAGGCAAATGAGGAAAAATGATAGAAGGTAGAAGGATAATGCATGGAAGGATTGTGAAAGGGTAGATGGAAAGGAAGACAAGCTCAACATCAACACATACCTTGAAGGGTGGTGAGAGGATGGAGGAATCATGAATGAAGGAATACATGAAGGAATATGGTGAATGGATAGTAGAGGTTGTGGTTTAGGCGCATGGAATGGAAGAATATTTTTGGAGGGAAATGAAGTGGAAGCCTTTGGAAGCTTGAATGTCAATTTCATTTTTTGCTCAACACCAGACTCTTTCAAGAGAGACTTTGGAATCCATATAGGCGTAGGCTTTTTATTTCCTTTTGATGATCTAGAGAGAATACCTTCAATGATGGATTTTGGAACCCATACTTGTCTTGTAGTTTTTTTCTTAGATGTCTCTTTTGACTTTATGTTTCCATGTCTATTAGAGGAGACATGGTGATCTTCTTTTTTTGATGGATTCTTGTATTGCTTCTTTTTCTTGTATTGAACATTCAAGTTACTTCCAAAGGACTTGAGACTTGTGGAAGAAGAAGGAGGATATGACTAGTTTAGATGGGTGGGTGGATGAAAATGATTCAAGGGTGTGCATCTATGTTGATCTTGAGGAAAGATAGGAGATGGAGGTATGTAAGGACCCAAGATGGATGGAAAATTAGGAGAGTTAGGAGGGGAAAGTGAAGGGACATAAGGACCCAAGATGGAAGGTAGATGTGAAGCCCTTAGTAGTGGTGGAAGAGGTCCAAGGATGGATGCAGAAGATGCAAAAGGATAATCAATAAGTTCATCAACATCTATATGGCAACCAAGGATATCAACATCTTTAGAGTGAGCATTAAAATTTTCAATAGAATTATGGACATCTTGAATATGAGCACCTTCTTTGATAGGATTGTTCAAAGCTTGCAAAGACTTAGGAAGAGTAGAAAGTGGAAGTGAACATGGAGTGGTAGAATAAGAAGATGGAAGACTTTGATCTTGACAAGGATCTTTGGATAGCATAAGCACATAATTTTTCTCTTGATTTTCAATAGGCTTAACTTTGGAAGTAACAACACCATTTTTACCAACCTTAATGGAAGTATCATTTTTGGAAAGCGCAAGTGTAGTAAGGTCATTTTGATTGTCAAAAAGCTCAATAGTGTAAGTAGTATCTTGATCTTGCTTAGGAGAAGACTTAAGACATGGTGGAATGCATGAAAAAGGGTGTGTAGGATCAAAAGAACCCTGAGGTGGATAAGAGACATCGTGAAAAGGAGTGGATGACATGGAGGGTTCTTGATCTTGATCTTTTTTTATGTTATTTTCTTTATCATTTTTGGAGTTCTCTTGACATGGAGCCACCTCTAAGGACAAGGAATCATGTTGGGATTGTATGGAAGACTTTGGAAGAGATGGTGGAGGTGTAAGAAATTGTAGGAAAGAGCAAGAGATCTAGTTTAATCTAATGAGCAAAGTGTGAGGAAAATCATACCATGAGATAACCAAAACTAGAAGCATTCACCAACAATGAGACAATATTTTGAAGGGGGAAAAGCATAAAAAAACCCCCGTGATATTATTATGAATGGGCCAAAAAGCCTAAGAGAGAGAGAGAAAGAAAATGAGAGCAAAATGCTCATACAATGCTTCAAGAGAGAATGAGAAAACTATGTGATGCTAGAGAATGCCTTGAGAAAAGAGAAGAGAAGCATCTCTTAAGAAGAGATGAGAGGAAAGGAGTAGAATGTAACTCCCATGTGCATGTGAACCACATTCATAATGTGTGTGCCACTTGTGCTATTTCCTCTTAAGGAGGAATCTAAGAAAAAGAAAATACAAAAAAGAAATATGTCCTCACACATGGAAGAAGAGGACAAAATAACTTGTAGGGATTCTATAGGAATCTCCTACTTACATAAGAAAATAAAATACCTTGGTTTATAAAAAAACACCAAGGAAAGATTAATTCTAACACCCCCCTTTAATCTTTACTTGGGGGTTTACAATCAAAGGGTATCAAACCCATATTTTTACAATGAATTTCAAACTTTTCTCTTGGAAGAGGCTTTGTGAGGATGTCAGTAACTTGATGTTCGCCTGGGCAGAAAAGAAGAGAGACTTGCTGGTTGTGAATGTGTTCTCTAATGAAGTGATGATGAAGAGCAATGTGCTTGGATCTTGCATGGTAAACTGGGTTCTTTGCTAGAGCTATTGCACTTTGGTTATCACAAAACAAAGGTGTAGGTTCCTCTTGAGGTAGACCCAAATCTGCAAGTAATCTTCTAAGCCAAAGAGCTTCTTTTGCTGCTGTAGTACAGCCTTTATATTCTGCTTCAGTAGAACATAGAGAAATAGATTGTTGCTTTTTACTTTTCCATGAAATTGCACCTGAACCAAGAAGAAAACAATAACCACTAGTGGATTTCCCATCATTGGGATCTCCTCCTAGATCTGAATCAGTATAACCTTTAAGTCTAAAATCAGTAGTATTATCAAAATATAGAGCATACTGTGAAGTACCTTTTATGTACCTTAAGATTCTTTTTGCAGCTTTCAAATGAGTTTGTTGAGGTTTGGACATAAATCTAGAGACTAATCCAACACTAAAAGAAATATCAGGTCTAGTAAGAGTTAAATAAATTAAACTTCCTACTAGCTGTCTATAATAAGTAGCATCAACATAAGGAGTCATAGTATCAACTTCTAATTTAGTGCCTAAATCATAAGGTATGGAAACCGCATTAGCATTAATCAAATCAAATCTATGTAATAAATCTTGAGCATATTTAGTTTGAGAAACATAAATACCATTTTCTGTTTGCCAAAATTGCATTCCTAAAAAATAATGTAAAATTCCTAAATCAGTCATTTGAAATGTGTGATTAAGTTGAAACTTAATGTCTGAAATCAAGGGTGTGGAACTAGAAGTAAGAATAAGATCATCTACATATAAGATAATAATGATAATTTCACCATCACAATGCTTAATGTAAAGGTTAGGATCATTTTGACTTCTTTGATAACCTTGAGAAAGAAAGAAAGCATTAATCTTAGCATACCATTCCCTAGGAGATTTTTTAAGCCATAAATTGATTTCTTAAGTTTGCACACAAGATTTTTATTACCTGTTTGAATAAAGCCTGGAGGTTGTGCCATGTAAATTTCTTCATGCAAATCTCCATTAAGAAAAGCACTTTTAACATCCATTTGGTGAATAGGCCAATGCATTTTAGCAGCTAAAGCAAGAATTACTTTAATAGTAGGCATCTTAGCTACTGGAGCAAAAGTTTTAGTATAATCTAAACCTTCAACTTGAGAAAATCCTCTAGCAACTAATCTAGCTTTATATTTAGTTATTTCATTGTCAGAATTAACCTTAGTTTTATACAACCATTTACATGAAACTAAATTTTTACCTTGAGGTAAGGGAACAAGATCCCAAGTGTTATTAGCAATCAAAGTGTCATATTCTTCTTGCATAGCAGTTTGCCAATGTGGTTGAGTTTTAGCTTCATTAAAAGTTTGAGGATCTTGAGAATTCATAACTTTAGACATCAAAGCATAATTGTAGTAGTTGATTCTTCTAGGTTTAAGTCCTCCCATTCTAGTAATGTAATCATCAGTATCATTAACCAAATTTTTGAACCATTTAGGATGTTGTTTTGAATTAACAGATTCACTACTAGGACAATCAGGAGTAACATTAGAACCATGAGGAGTTGAAAGAACAGTTTCATTAATGTCATTGTCTGCATTTTTAATATTTAGAGAAATAGAAACAGATTCATTTTGAGTAGGGTTTAGAGAAGGAGGTTGGTCCTCCACAAGAACAATTTGACCTTTATCAAAATCAGAATCTTGAACTTGAGAACAGTCATGAACACCATTTTCAGCAATACATACATCTCTAGCAACATGAACTTTGTTAGATTGAGGATTGTAAACTCTATAACCTTTAATATTTTCATCATAACCAACAAAGATATGAGGGGTGGATTTAGGGTCCAGTTTTTTTCTTTTCTATTTTGGAATATGAACATAAGCAATTGAACCAAAAATCCTTAAATGAGCTAAGTTTGGTTTTCTACCTGACCAAGCTTCTTCAGGTGTTTTATTTTTTAAAGCTTTGGTAGGAGTTCTATTAAGAAGATAAGTTGCACAAGCCATAGCTTCAGCCCAAAATTTATAATCCATATTTTTAGCATGCAAAAGACATCTAGCCATTTCAACTATAGTCCTATGCTTACGTTCTACCACACCATTCTGTTCTGGTGTACAAGGAACAGTAAGTTCATGTTTTATACCAAAGGACTTTAAGTAAGAATGAAAAGAATGATTAATATATTCAGTACCATTATCTGTTCTAAGAATTTGAATTTTGCAACCACTTTGTCTTTCCACATAAACATGAAATTCAGCAAAGGTGTCAAGCACTTGATCTTTACTATGCAGAAAATAGATCCAAGTTCTACGTGAGAAATCATCAACAAAGGTTAAAGCATACTTAGAACCTTGAATTGAAGTATGTTCCATAGGTCCTAGCAAATCACTATGAATAAGAACAAGTTTATTACTAGCACGCCAAGATGAAGCATGAGGAAAAGGTTCTCTATGCATTTTTCCACCCATACAACCATTGCAGATAAACTTAGTAGGAGAAAATTTAGGCAAGCCAAGAACCATGTTTTCCTTTTGCATTAAAGTAATGTAATCATAATTTAAATGACCTAAGCGTTCATGCCATATGTTAAAATCAATATTAGCATGCAAAGAATGTCTAGATGAAGCAAAGGAATAAAACTTAAAGAGATTATCTTGATCTAACTTTGCATTTGCAACAATATGATCATTCTTAGGGTCAATAATATGACAATCAGTTTTATGAAATTCAATCTTATATTCTTGACAAAGTTGAGGAACAGAAATCAAATTAGTTTTCAATTCAGGCACATAAAGAACATTATGCAATTTACCATTTGGAACAGACACATCTCCAATACCTTCAACTTTGCAACTCTCATGATTAGCTAATTGAATTGGAATGTTAGATGTATCAGGTTCAATAAAATCAAACACAACTTTATTAGAAGTAACATGTTGAGATGCACCACTATCAATAATCCATTCTAGAGGTTTAGCAGCATTAAAGGAAATAGTAAAAGCATGACGAGTTTGAGGTCCATTAGATTTATCAACAGAATTATTCTGAGCAGAGGATTGATCCCTCTGTTTTTTAAAATAGTTTTGAGTTATATGTCCATCCTTACCACAGTAAGTGCAATGTGATCTTCTGGTGAAGTTAGTAGATTGATTATTATGAACCGGGTTTGAAGTCCTAGAGTTGTAAAAATTATTAGATTGCTGTCTATAATTATTGTTGTTAGATTGGTGATTAGTTTGATTGTTGTGATTAGTATTATTAGGTCTATTTTGAATTTTAGAAACATAAGCCAAATCGTTAACTCTAAGTATACCAAACTAAATTAATTTTGCTTCTTCTTGCCTTAACATGGTTTGAAAAATAGAATAAGTAAGTTGATTAGCTAAAGACGGAATTGCTAACTGAGAGTAAATATTTGTAATGAATTGTTGGAACTGACGTGGTAAACATTTTCTAATGATAATGTGAATAATACTAACATCAGTTAAAGTAACATTAAGACCAGAAAGCAAGGAACGGATAGAATCAAATTTTAATAGAAAATCATCAATAGAATTAAAATCAGAATATCTAAGATCTTCTAACTGATCTTGAAGTTGAATTTTTCTAGCTTCATCTGCACTATCATAAGTATTCTTAAGAATATTCCAAGCCTCATGGGCTTCATCACAACTAGAAATTAAAACATATAATTCAGGATTTAGAGATATCCCAATCAACCCTAATGCTTCCTCATTTTTGGCTTTCCAGTTATCCTGGTCAGGTTGAGAGGCAGTAGAGGCTGGTTTGGGAGAGGCATTAGTAACAATATCATAAAGATGTCTAAAACGAAAAATAAATGCCATATGAACAGCCCATGCTTGATAATTAGAACTTGTTAATTTAATTTCAGGCATTAAAGTCGACATGATTACAGAAAGAACGTACACAAGCTAAAATAACTGAACACCCTAGATGGCAGATTCTGACATGCAAAGTACTTGCATGCAAAATCTGAGATGGGTGACTATAAATAAAATAGATTGCTATTAAAAAGGTAGATAACTTAGCGAAAAAGATTGAACAAAATAGATATTACAGATTACAGATTGATTAAATAGAGTTACATAAAATGAAAGTTAATCCAAATTGATTGATTAAAGTTGATTAATTAACTCATAGTGAAATGAAAAATTAAATAACTTGAATGTGAATAATCACAAAAGGAATTAAATGTGAGATTAATTTAAACTAGATTATTAAAAAAATTGATTAAACAAATTAAACCAAATTTAATTAACCCAAATAAACTTAGTGAAATTTTGATAGGATTAACCAAAAACTTTAAATGAGATTAATCAACCAATTATAAAGATGATTAGATTAAAGAAAATGAAAAAGGAGTGAAATGGCAACCCTGCATGCACAAAGGGTTAGAAAAAAAAATCCTGCAAGAATCAAGAGATTAGAACAAAAAAAACTGCAACAGATGTTAAAAGATGATCAAAAACCCTGCATGCAACAATGAGTTAGAGAAAAAAACTTAAAAGCCCGAATCTGCACAAACACGTTAAGTAAAATAGCTTGACCCCTGCATGCAACTGTTAGAAAGAAGATAAAATAAAGCAGATCCTACAAAAAAAAGGTTAGAATAACAAAAACAATGTTGAGTCCCTGCAAAACAAATGATTAGGATGAGAGAGAAACCTGCATGCAAAGAGGGTTAGAAAAAAAATTGCAAAAAAACCTGTAAAAAGAGGTTAGAAATAATAATTTTTAAATATATCAAAACAAAGGCCTAAAAACATGCAAAAACTATTTTTTTTAAAACTAAGAAAAATAAATAAATCTAATGATCTAAACTATAAAAAATTATATTTAAAACTATATAAAAATATATAAAAATAAAGATCTAAACTAAATATAAAAGAAGTGCTGTTAAAACTATATATAAAAAAACTATATATATTTGCAACAAAAAAAAACTAACTTTATTATAGATTTTTGTTTAATCTTTTGTTAACTTAAAAAAAAACTATATATATAACAAAAAACTAACTTAAAAAAACTTTGCAACAAAAAAAATTACAAAAACCTATAAAAACAGCCGCCAAAGAGAGGATGAGGTCGGAACCCGAAGGCAAGGACAAGTGCGGCACCCGCGTAGAGAAGGACGCACGCGCCGAGGTGGCACAAAAAACAAACAAACAAAAAAGTTATTAAAAAACCCGCCGAAGGGAGGACGGGAGAGTCAGAGAGGACGGAAGACGCCAGAAGCGAGCGCGGATGTCGAGAAGGTGTTGAAAAAACCACCGCAACACACCCTGTGAGCGGGGAGCGCGAGCGGAGAACCGAAGGTTGGAGACCGCACAAACCAAACGCGCACGGTGAAAAGAAAACTGCGGGCAGAGAGAAAAGAAGTGAATGGAGCGCAAGGTAAAAGAGTTGGGAAATTTAGGAAATGCGCTAGGGTTAGATAGGCCGTGGGTAGGAGTGGGGTAGTTAGTGGTTTAGGGATTTGGGTTAGGTTAGGTTTTTTTAAACAAACCACAAGGGAGGGAGGGAAAAGTGGGTAAGGGGGCGGTAAAGCTCTTTTAAAAAAGATTTTTTAAAAAAAAATTAAAAAAAGAATTTGCTTTTTTAAAAAATAGATTTTTTTAAAAAATAATTATTTATAAAAAAGGTATAAAATATATATATTTTTATTGTTTTTATTAATGAAATTTTATTTAAAAAAATATAAATAACAAAATAAATTTTAAATTAGTTTTTTTTAATAAATATAAATATATAAATAAAGAAAACAATAAACAAAGAGATATAAAAAACAAAGGAATTTAGAATGAATTATATGAAACAACTAAGAATATAAATGAAAAAAAAGGATTTTTTTTTTTATATTGAAATTTTTAACTAAACAAGGAGAGATAAGTCTATTAACCAAAAGAGTAAAGAGGAAGATTTTTTTAACAACTTAACTAAAAATGAATAGAGCTATAAGGAGAGGGAAAATTTTTCCTCAAATTCTTGAAGGACAACCTGCAACACAAGATGTTAGAACCCAAATAAAACTCTCTCAATAGTCTCCAAATGGAGTGCTTCAAAAAATGGTAGTTCCTCCACCTGTACACTCAACAAAGATTAAACACCTGCTCTGATACCATGTAAGAAATTGTAGGAAAGAGCAAGAGATCTAGTTTAATCTAATGAGCAAAGTGTGAGGAAAATCATACCATGAGATAACCAAAACTAGAAGCATTCACCAACAATGAGACAATATTTTGAAGGGGGAAAAGCATAAAAAAAACCCCGTGATATTATTATGAATGGGCCAAAAAGCCTAAGAGAGAGAGAGCAAGAAAATGAGAGCAAAATGCTCATACAATGCTTCAAGAGAGAATGAGAAAACTATGTGATGCTAGATAATGCCTTGAGAAAAGAGAAGAGAAGCATCTCTTAAGAAGAGATGAGAGGAAAGGAGTAGAATGTAACTCCCATGTGCATGTGAACCACATTCATAATGTGTGTGCCACTTGTGCTATTTCCTCTTAAGGAGGAATCTAAGAAAAAGAAAATACAAAAAAGAAATATGTCCTCACACATGGAAGAAGAGGACAAAATAACTTGTAGGGATTCTATAGGAATCTCCTACTTACATAAGAAAATAAAATACCTTGGTTTATAAAAAAACACCAAGGAAAGATTAATTCTAACAGGAGGACTAGCTGAAGTAGGGATTATAGCATATGAAGGCTTAGGCTCTTTAGGTTTATCATTATTGAAATTATTTGCAGCCAAGTGAAGGTTAGCTTGAGTTTCTTTAAGAGGTAGCCCTGGAGGATAACTATAGGGAACCACATGAAAAGTATCAGAGCTTGTGTCAGATGAAGGTTCTGTGAAAGATGTGAAAGACTTGGAAGCTTTAGGAAATGTATGGGTATTGGAGGAAGTAGGGGATGGAAGGGAACCATCACAAGACAAAGGTCCAACATTAACATGATCTTTCTTGAGAAGATATTCTTTATTTTCAGCAGGAGAGTCCTTAGAGGAGAGATCCTTGTAGTATTGAGGCTTCAAGCTAGCACAATGCATTTTATAGTCCTCAGCAGTAGTAGATGGATCATAATCAAGGTATTGTCCACAAAAGCCATCAAAGTCTCTTTCAAAATTAGAATCATATGGATCACCATCATGATCTATCCAATGTGATGACCCATTTGTAGTAAGTAGGAACACATGATGAGGAGGACTCTTAGGAATAGAGGTGTCATAGGTATCATTACATTGTCTATCGTCATAGTCATCATAGTCTCCAAAGCTTGATGTGTCACTCTCTGTGGAAGAGGTATCATAAGGGTTGTCATGTTGCTCACATTTTGTCTACGGGCATGGTGACATGTACAAGTCTTTATCAAATGGAAAAGAGCATAGAGTTTCCATGGAGAACTCTTTAGGTTCCTTTTCTTTCTCAAGTTTGTCAAGCTGGACTTGCATAGCTTGCAGCTGCTTCATCATAGCGGTGATTAGAGCTTCTATATCTTGTGCACTGATTCTTTGAGACATGTGTACTGATTCTCAATGGCTACTACTCTGTTCCTGACATAGTGATATGTTCGATAGATTTTGGAAATAGGCTGAAAAAACTAAATATCTGGCAATTCTGACAATTTTTTGACAACTTTCAAAAAATTTCCCAAATGACACTCTACAGACTTGTATGATAGTGGGTATGCTATGAAATGACAGTTGCAAAACTCGTACGATAGTTGGGTAGCAATGAAATGACAGTTGAAAATCTCATACAATAGTTGCAAGATTTTGACTTTGAGAATTTGTTGGCATGAAAAATCGTACGACACTGGGTAGTCAATCATACGATAGATGGGTTGGAATGAAACGACACTTGATGGAAACTAGTATGACTTTTTGACCTCCTGAGATGACTTTTGACTCCAGAAAAGGATTTTACTTTAGATTTTGCAAATTTTGAGTTTTCAGATTTGAATTGTTTGCAAATTTCAATGTCCAGATTTGAGGATTGTAACAAATTTGTCTGTTTTCAATAACCAAATAGATAAACAAGCATGCAAAATAGCAAGCAAGTGATTTGAAGCATGTCTAAAAACAATGAACAAGGGAAAAAGCAACCTTGCGCATGAACAATCAAGTGACTTATTCATTCTAATCCTCAGAAGCGTTAATTGTGTATGTTCCAAAATGTTTTGCAATAATGCACATATACCCTATAAAATGAAAATTTGGCTGTGCTAGGGTTTTTAGTAATGGTTTGACTCTGCAACTTTTATGATCCAAAGGGGTGAACTCCAATCTCGGCACACTAGGGTTTTGACACAGTCTGAGAACTTAATCTTCAGGAGCTACTAGGGAGATCTGACAACCCAACAATGAACCATACCCATGGAGATTTCTTCCACAAGGACATTTATATAGCGACTGTCACTACCACAACAAAAATGGCTATTACCGCTTGAGGTTCCATCAACGTAGTTTTCCCTGTGAAGGGATTGTCTGCTATGGTTAACCCTCTCTAAAGGTGACTCACAATAGTATACCACAATGGGACTTGGCTCCAGATCCAAGGTTTTGATGCCTCTTCACTTTTAACCCAAACAAAGCAAGTAGATTAATCCGACACGCTAAGACAAAGTTTTGCTTCACCAAGGTCTATGATGTCAAATCCACTTGATCTATCAACCTCTACGGAGAGAGAATGTATCAATCAATAAGAGAAGGCACACTAACCAATTTTGATTCACCAAAGCTCGTGATGTCAACCCCACGTGATCTATCAACCTCTCCTAGGAGAGAATGTATCTATCAATAAGAGAAGATGCACTAACCAAGTTGAATGTGAAACGCACTAAGTATCCTCCCTACCTACAAGGATTCTGTTGTCAAGAAGGATTTCACTAGGAATCCAATCTCTCAAGAATCATGAATAGTGTTCATAGGGCCTAATTACTATGTGAGCATAGATGTATGTTTCCAAAAATTAAATCTACCAAAAGTACACAAAAAGAAGAAAGAGGAACACTTAATGCTTAAAGTGAATATGAGATGAGTCCACAAGGTGGAACAATTAACACCTCACACAAGCTGAAAATGACTCCCCAACTTAGAAAATAAGTGAGTTTTAAAAAGCACAAAAGGGTTGCCTGGTGGAACAATTAATGCATCTCTCCTGTAGACCCCTCCCCTTTATGGCGCTGAGATTGCAACCACGGGGTGAAATGAGGGGCCGGTGGATCTAGCGAGTCCAATAACCTAAGATAGCAATCTAGATCAATCACAAGTATCTAAGGCTGCTAAATAAATACCTAAGGTGTCACAACCTAGTATCAATTATGCAAGTGTGTAGAAATAGACAAAAGCATGAAAAGATGCACACAAGCCAAACACAAGAGATTTATTTTAAGTCCAAATCGAAATGTTATTAGATGAAGGAGAATACCTAGGATCCTCACAATGTTCTTAGTAGATTTTACCTGATTTTCAGCAATTCTTGTTGAGCTTTTTCATGCAAGCAAGTGACGAACTCTCCAACAAGGAAACAAGCAAACAAGATATGCAAAATATATTCAACTTATGAAAACCATAGAGTTAGCTCTAAAAATCAATTGTTATCAGAAATAATAACCAGCAATTAACCCAAATGACAACTCATATCATTCATTGAACCATGTAAAAAATTAAGTACATACCCATCACAAAACTTTATTTTATTTTTTTTTGCTGCATTTGACCTAGTCAACAAGATCTAATTTTTGTGATATGATTTTGGCCACAAAAATAAAAATTTAGAACAAAGACCCCTACTAAAAAACAGAGAGCTTTCCAAAAATGTAAAAATTTTGGAAAAACCTCTTCATTTGTGCCCTAGAGACCCATTTTATCAAAACAGACTAGTTTTTGTAAATTGACTATTTGAGCTATTATATTGCGTCCAAATTTAAAATACAAAGAATGGACCCCCTATAGAATTTAATGAGATTTATTAAACTATAAAAATTTCCAAAAAATATGCTGATTTGCATCAGATATTAATTTTTTCCATAATTTCAAGAAAAAATTATTAAAAATTCAAAACATCTTATAAAATTCTAATTTTTTTACTGTAGCTTCTCTGATATGTGTCCAACTTGAAAAAAACATTTCAAAGCAAAAATCCAAGCCGTTTGAGAGATAAAATTAAATCTTTGAAACTTTAGGGTTTTAGCTCCCCCAAAAATTCAAAACTAGCATGTAAAGGTGGGTGGCCCCATAGTGGGTACCTGATCTGTAGACACAACACTTTAGTAAAACATTAGAGGTTAGCAAAAATCAAAATCATGCAAAATTGAAATCTAATTTAACTAAGCGATTTATTGCCTTCTAGTAGGTGCGAGATTAATGTTCTCAGATTGTTATCGAGATCAGTGACCTAGATGACACCTAAACGAAGGATTTGAATGCAAAACTGATATGAATTTAAATGCAATTAATCTATATTTTTGGTATTTTCTATGCAATCAGATGAAAACTGATATGAATCTATGCTGTGAAAACTGATATGAAATATGAATCTAAATGAATGCAAAACAAGATTGATCTCACAAAGGTGTCGATTCGCAAGAGCTTTGATTTTCCCAATTGCAATTCTCCAGCATGATTGTGCAAATTTGTGGATGAATTATGAAGAGCTAAGCCTTGGTCTTATAGAAATCCAGGGCTTTGGAGGTGCATGAAAAAAAGCCATAAATCACTCAGATAACTCAGCTTGATTTTTGAGTTATTTTTAAATAAAGATAATTAAGTCACAAAAATCATGCAAAAGCATAGTTCAACCCGAATTAGAAGTTTAGATCAACTTTAAAACTCAAAAAGATGTTGAGTTTCAAAAAGCTAACAACTTGCATTGATTTTCCAATTTGAGTTTAACTAGTCCTTGAATGTGCACATGGATAATTATGAATTAATAAATAAATAAAGTGTTTTATTCTCAACTTAACTGATTTTAAAAATAAAACAATTGATTTATGGGTTAATCAATTATTTTTTCAAACTTTTATTCCAAAAATAATATTATTAAATATGACAACTTGCTTTAATTAATTAAATAAGAATTTAATCAATTAATGATAGGAATTTTGATTTATTGTCAAAATTAAATAATAATAATTAGGAATAAATGTAATTAAATTCAATTAAATAATTAAGTGGCAATATTAAATCCAATTAATTAAATATGAAAATATTCAATTAATCAAACTTAGGATAAATGAGATTTATCGCCAAATAATCATTAAATTAAAGATAATTATGATGATTAGGAATATTGCTAGGAATATTCCCCGATGTAGAATTTAAGATAATCAATTATGATTCGATGATGTTTAGATGTGCCTTAGGTTAGGACTTTGATGTCGATTTCGTTCGAATTGTTGATATAGAAGATTAATGAACTTATAGCCCATTTTTGGGGTATTACAATGAATAGAAAAGAACCAAGAAGGTCATAAAATGTGAAACCAAAGGAAGATGATAGCCTAAAACAAATCTTGAAAGCTTTGAAGGACCTAAAGCCTGGTGAAAACAAAAATATTAGGGCAGCAGGTAAAGACAAGCCAACCTTTAATAATTTTAATAGATTGCCAAGGATGCAAAACTACCCTTATAATATCCAATGGAAGGATGGGAAGCCTATAGTCCTAGAGACGAAGGATAAACAAAATGATTAAAGGAAAGATCAAAAGAAGGAGATGGGGTAGGAGTGCTGTTAATATCTCCAAATGGTAAAACCTTCAAGTTTTCCTTCACTTTATTATTTTCTTGCACAAATACTGTTGCATAATATGAAGCCCTGTTCATTGGACTAAGATTAGCATCAAGACATGTCATAAGGTTCCAAAAGTTAATTGGTGACTCTGAGTTAGTAATTTCTCAGATTAGATCGAGATATGCATAAAAAAATTAGAGGCTGAAACAATACTGAAATGTTGTATGGGATGAGATTGAGAACTTAGATGCATTTAGTATTGATTGGATGGATAGGGGTCAAAATAGAATGGATGACCTGTTAGAAAATATAGCCTTGAGACTAGAGGACATCACTTTTTCAGGGATATCTAAGATAGAAGTTCAAGCTAGGCCCTCTATCCTAGACAATGTTGACAATTGGCAAGTTTTTTCTGATGATCAAGACATATTAAGGTTCCTACAATGTGAATCCCATTCTAGTGAGAAAGAAATGGATTTCAGTACTTGTGTGGATACCACTAATGGAAAAGAGATTATTTTTGGAAAGGAGGTCTTGTAGTTGAAATCTAATAGAGTTCCTAAGGGACTGGTTGCTCTTGAAAGAGCATTTGATAATAAAGACGGGGCCTTTTCTACCAAATTTATAAATAAGTTGGATGATTTGGAAGAAATAAATTTGGGAACAAATATGGTACCTAAAAATGTTTACATTGGCAAAAAATTGTCTTCTAAGGTCTGAAAGATGTCGATTGATCTTCTTAGGAAATTTAGACATGTTTTTGCATGGTCCTATGATTAATTGAAGGCTTACAAAGAGGATCTGTTCCAGCATGAGATTCCATTAAAGGAAGGCACTAAGCCTTTTAGATAGAAGTTGAGACCTATGAACCCCACTCTTGCACCCAAGATGCAAGGTGAATTGAAGAAAATGATAGATGATGGAATAATCAAACCCATCAGACATTCTACTTGGGTGTCAAATCTTGTTCCAGTAAGAAAAAAGAATGGTGACATTAGACTTTGTGTTGACTTTAGTAACCTAAATATAAATTCCTTAAAAGATAATTATGGGTTACCTAACATGGAAGATATGTTGCAAAAAGTCACTGGATCAGAGTTGATGTCCATGATGGATGGTTTCTTAGGTTATAATCAAGTGATGGTAAAATAATCTAAGAAATTTAAAACTGCATTTACCACCCCATGGGGGACATATGTATATGTTAGAATGCCTTTTGGTCTAACAAATGTTGGTGCTACCTTCTACAGAACCATGGATGTGAATTTCTCAGATTTTATAAACCATGTTTTGGTTGTATATCAGGATGATCCCACAACATATTCAGCCAAGGAGGATCAACATTGTGGGCATCTTGAGAAAAATTTTATCAGGGCCTTGGAGTATGGGGTTTCTTTAAATCCAAACAACAGTGCATTTGGTGTTGTGGAAGGAAAGCTTTTAGGACACATTGTCTCCAAGGATAGAGTGAGAATTGACCCTGAAAGGGTTGTGGCTATTGATAAGCTTTCTCAACACAAAAATATTAAAGGAATATAGTCCCTTTTTGGACAGGTCAATTTTTTAAGGAGGTTCATTACAAATTTTTCAAAAATTAGTATTCCCATCTCAAGGATGTTGAAGAAAGAAGCACGAGTTGAGTGGAGTGAAGAGGTAGTTGAGGCTTTTCATAATATTAAACAAACCATCAAGGATTCTCCAATTTTAAGGACACCTGATTATAGAAAGCCCATGCAAATCTTTTCTTTTGCCTCTTGTCATACCGGTGTTTCAGTATTATTAC
Organism: Chamaecyparis obtusa; assembly: GCA_027943335.1. Lineage (NCBI taxonomy): Eukaryota > Viridiplantae > Streptophyta > Pinopsida > Cupressales > Cupressaceae > Chamaecyparis > Chamaecyparis obtusa. Next base: position 240,902 of record BSBK01000403.1, read on the forward strand.
AAAAGAATGCTAAAGGGTATGAACAACCTATATCATTTTTTAGCAAATCTTTACAAGTAGCTGAATTGAAATATGATATTATTGAAAAATGGGTATATGCTCTAGTTAGGATTGTTAAATATTTTAGATGTTATTTGGTAGGATCTACAATGGTTTCATATGTCTAGTGTTGTGGTTAAAGATATACTAGCTCAACAAGAAGCCTAAAGGAAAAGATGTAGATGGATCAACAGAACCCAAGAATTCAATATTGACATTCAGATCAAAAAATTGGTAAGAGGCCTAGGTCTTGCAAAGTTAATGGCCCAAAGTAATTTTGTTTCCAATCACATAAATATGTTATAAGAAGTACAAAAGCCTTATATCTGTGATATGGACTATTGTGATTGGTACATGGATACCATTAGTTACTTACAAAAAATGATCCTACCCGCCAACATGGATGACAATAAGAAGAGAACTATCAAGTTGCATGCTATGAGGTATGCTATTGTAGGTGGTAAACTATGGTGGAGGAGAAATGAAGGAGTATTGCTCAAGTTTTTAAACCAGTATAGATCTAGGATCTTGTTAAAGGAAATAAATGATGGTGTTTCTAGTGGTCATTATATGGGAAAAAATACAACCCATAAAATTCTCAGGTCTAGATTTTGGTGACCTACACTTTTCAAGGATGCTCATTAGTATGTGAGGAAATGTGATGCTTGCCAAAGATTTTTTGGTAAATTAAAATTTAATGGAAATCTACACCTTAGGCTTGTTACTATTCAAGCACCTTTTCAAAAGTGGGGTATGGATTTTATTAGTGAAATCCAAAACAAAACTAGTGGGGGACATTCTTGGATACAGGTAGCAAATGATTATTTCACCAAATAGGTGGAAGCTATTCCCACTAGAAGAGCCACCAGTAGGTTTGTGATAGACTTTGTAATGAAAAATAGTCTTGTCAGATTTGGTTGCCCAAAAATTATTGTGGTTGACAATGCAATGTGTTTTGGGTCAGAGGATTTCACTTATTTCTATCAACAATATGGTATACAAATTTCATATTCATCCCCTTATCAACCATAGGGAAATGGCTAGGCTGAGTCTAGTAACAAGAGTCTAATTAAAATCCTCAAGAGGATACTAGATAAAAATAAGAAGGCTTGGGATTCAATGTTTCAATTAGCCTTGTGGGCTGATAGAGTGACTATTAAAAAGGCAATAGGATGTGCTCCCTTTGATTTGATATATGGAATAAATGCTAGGTTGCCTCAAAATAATTTATTGTAGATGTATCAATTTATTCAAACATATTATGATGATCTGGAAGATGAAATGAGGGTAAGGTTGAATGACTTGATAAATTAGCTGAGGCAAGAAGGGATGCACATGAGATAAATTTGAAAGTACAAACATAGTGCAAGGGTTTGGATGATAAAAGAGCCACTTAGAGAAATTTTCAAAATAGTAACCTAGTTCTGAAGTGGAATGCTAGACTGGAAGATAAAGGAAAGCATGGGAAATTTGATCCCATCTAGTTGGGCCCATATATTATTGAAAAAAAGTGGGGAAAAAATTCCTACATTTTGAAGGATTTGACTGGTGGTACTTTGGAATTGCCTATTCATGGACTATTCTTAAAGCTTTACTTCTCCTGAAGTTTTTCAATCCATGAGCAGAGGTTTTTTCTCCTTGTTTTTTTATGTACAAGTGTGTTAGTTTTAGGTCACAAGTTTTTTGGTTGTGGTGTTCTTAACTAGGAGATTCTGATATTCTTGTTGTATTTGTAGGAGATACACATCCCCAATTAGAGCCACTGTTGGTCTTGTTCAAATTTTTGGCCCTAAATGTTTGAAAAATCTTGAAAATATTTATTTTTTGTGTGCTAGGTCTTCCTTTTCTAATGAAAACCCTAAGTTTTAGATTGTTGTTCTATTTCTCCATTACCTTTTTAGGTCACTTATATCTAGTTTTCTACATGTGCTTATTAGAAGGGTTTTAAGTTGTCAACATTGGGTCCAGTGGTTAGAATAATTAAAATGTCCCCATTTGTGTATGTCTTTACTTTAGCGCTTCCCCTTTTTTATCTTGGTCTTTAGATCTTTTTCGATCTTGCATAAATTGTAATCCCATAAGCCCCAAGCTGTAGGATTCTTATCTTCACAAGATCATGACAATTCAACACCTATACTTAGTTTCCAGTGGGTCCACATAGAAACAAAGTCTTTGTTGAACCCACACGGTTAAGTATTTTATGACAGTTAGTGCTAGGAGGGCCCGATCTCTTTACGGTTTTAAGTTTGGTTAAGGCCTGATACAGACCAATGATAGGCATAATGCCTCAAAGGGAAAGTGCCCAATTGTTATTCATCACGAGATCAAGAAAACCATTTAATCAAAACAATGAATGAAAGACCTCTTAGGAACTTTACTCTTCATGGGATCACTACATCTTGATGCATGTCTTGAATGATGTCACATATTAGTGGGGCCAATTTTCCTTGAGCATTAAAGAATTTTCATCTTTGAATGAATCCAATGGTAGGTGTTATGCCTTGAAGACAAAGTGCACACCTACTACTCTTCCCAAGATCGTGACATGTTGAAAACTATCCCATTTCCAAGTGGGACTGTAGTTCTTAAAGAGAATAAAGGACTAACAAGTCAGAGGGAAGATCGATGGTTGACGCTAAGCCTTGAAGGGAAGATGCTCAGTGATTACTCTTCATGGGATTGTGATGTGCCGATGCATTTCCTACTCAGTGATATTTTAAAGTGACAAGGATTTTGCACATGGGCTAAAAACAAAATATTCTCATTGGTCGGTCCATCTATGTAAGGTAAAAGGAAAGTCACAATTGGTTGACTTCATGATTGTTGTCCGATAAGAAAGGAAGAGATAGATTGATGACCCTGTTTTAAAATTTTGAAGTCCAAGCTGTAGTGTATTTTGTGAATGTTGTAGGCACCAGTTTTCAATGGTAATGGCTTAATGGTTCTTCATGTGAGTTAAGTGCAAAATGCCGGCAAGGGTATAACGCAAGTCACGATCACTTCAAATGACAAATTATCTTCAGAACTCTTAGGTGAAAGGTGTCTTCTCTCTGAGCTTCAATCTACAAGTATTTTCAAAAGGTGGTAGGTGTTTTACTTTGATTTTTGAATTGTTTGTGTTTACGACTATGGTGCTGGTGAATTTTAATTTACAAAGGGTTAGAGTGTTGTTTATATTGTTGATTCTACTTAAATTTGTTCATAAGCCCTAGTTGTTAAATATGACATTGCATAGAGAGTTTAAGGGACAAATTGATTACCAGAAGATAGCTATCTGTGATGACTTGCTTTAGTTATTGCCTCCTTTTGACAATTATACCTCAACGATGAAGGAGTTGGTGCCAAAAAACCCTAGAAATCTGGTAGGGTAAGGATTGTATGATAGGGGTATGTGGATGAGAGATCCTAATGTTGTAGATAAGTATACTAGGTTGATCTTGTTTAAGGCTGCATATTCTCAGAGGAATGCATGTGCACCATTCACCAACATTTGGCAATTTGATGTTGGCAAGTTAGTTGTGCCAGGTGTCTTCATGGACAAAGATATTCTCTTGCAGGTGGCTAAATGCTATGATCTAGTCACAAGGGTGGTAAGAGATGTAGATGCGAATGTTTTGATAAGAATAACAACAGATGAAATTAGAGAGGTGTTCTCACTGAATGATCCTTCTATCAGCCTAGAGGAGATTGATTTTGATAATTTTAACAAGGTCTATGAAGCCCAAGGAGATTACATCAGGTCAAGGCCTTTGAGGGAGTTTTTTGATAAAATTGGAACTCTGTGTGTGGTTAGTTCAAGTACCCTAGATCCAATCTAACTAGATCTTTTTTTATTTTAAGGGCACAAGACATGTACAAGTCTTTGGCTTGCATCTTTGGTGAGGATGAGATGACACACATGCCAATTCATTAAATGTTCATGATGGTTCATATGTTACACCCCCATTTGGAAGTAATTTTGAACTTTGCCCCTTTTTTTGCTGAGTTGAATCACCAAGGTTTGTTGGGAATTCAGAACATGAAGGTTGACAGGCCATTTGCATCTTTTCTATGCTAATGCATATGTTTCTATTTAAAGGAGTATATTTCTTCAGTCGGACTATGGAGATTGTGAAAGAGAGAAATGGTGAGTCACTTCTTGTCCAACTATTGAGTACTGACTTGTCATGGGATCGAGCTGATGCTAGTTTTGTCATCTTTGATAGAAATTTTTCTTCTAGGCTTAGGTCATTATTGTTTTTGGAAAACCCTAGAATTCCAAATAGGTTATTAAGATTGATCAGACCAAAATAATATGCAAAGGATATCACTATAGTGCATAACTTTGGTGATATAATTATATATCTAGTTTCTACAGTCTTCAAAATATATGGATTCAGGGGAACACCCTACATACTTCCATATCAAGTCCCTTTGAAGGTAGGGTTTGCAAAGATCTTATGATAGATTGGTGGTCTACAGGAGGTAGCCTTGACTAGAAAAGGAAGGGAAAATCTCTTTCCAACCATTACAATAGCCCATCAATTTATTATCACTAAGGGTGGTTGGGTACACCTGAATAAGGTCTTGCAACCTTACAGGTTGGCTACTATTGTGTCTAGGTGTGCTGACAATGAAGGTTTTCTAAGTGGAATATTTAAAGAGAGAACAAGGTGTGTCTCCATGGAACACCAATTCAATTTTTTGGAAGACATAATTAGAAATGAGTTCAAACTTCAGGAACAAGAAGCTAATAAAGAGAAGTGGTTGATTTACAAGAAAACCTTGGACTTTGTCCAAATTTTTGATATGATGTATGACCCACTGAAGGATTTTCAGCCTTAGGCAAGAAAGGTTGAAGCTCTGATGGACTATTTTGAGGGAATCATACAAGCTATAAATGAGAAGAAACATGCTACGATTCAGGCTGATCCAGAGAGAGGAAAAAGGATTTTAAGCCAGCCTAGGTATGCCAAACTTATTCCTAGAGGGACCTATACATCCAAAAGAGGTAGGGGTACAATGTTGTGTTGCATGTGCAATAAAGGGATAAAGATATACCATCAAATTATAAAGGTAAGAGACCCATGGTTGATTTTTCTAATGTGAAGCCCTCTCTAAAGAGGTAGAGACATGAAGAAGTGGCCCAACCATAGGATGACATATATTCTTCATCTCATTCCCCATTACATCTAGATGAACAAGGAGTTGATCAGCAACTAGTGCATATGAGTAATGAAGGACAAATTTTTGTGACTAGTGAATAAATTTAGGAGGGAATGCCAGAGGCACCCAAGAGAGTTGAGATGGACCTCACTATGTCTGAATTCACAGGTAAGGAACTAGATCCAATTATAAAATAGGCCAGTGATAATTTTATGTTTAATGATAATTTTGTCAAGGCTAGGGAATTTCTTCAATTTTTGTTGAGGATGCATATTAATCAATTTAAGGAGATTTGTGATAAGAAGAAATAAGAATTCCTTGATAGGGATATTAATGATATAGAAAATGAGACCAAGGGGGAGCTGATGAGAAAGTTTGAGAAGATGACCCTAGAGGAGGGTAGGGCCTTGGTCCATACTACAAGTGTTATGATTCTCCTTGAATGTGATATTGCAAATGAAGTTGTTTTTTATGCCGCGAGAAAAAAGTACACCCACTATGCATTCTACTATTGAAGAGGCACAACAAGATACTAAGGGAGTGATCTTTTCTATAGACCATGCTGCTCTTGTGATGTGGTCTCATAAGAGGGAAGAGAATAGAAAAAGGAATGAAGTACACCTGTTTGGATACTCAGAAAATTTTCTAGTACAAAAAGTAGGGGATACTTTAGTTGTCGAGGCTTCAAATATTGTTTTAGAAATAGCCAAGTTCAACCTTAAGGTTACAAAAAGGGAAGCCCTAGAGGAAGAGGAGTAGAGAATAAAATTGGAGACAATTCTCAAAGTTTACAATGAACTAAGGGTAGTGGTAATAGGAAAGGACAAGTTAATTGCACAATTGACTAGACCACAAGATCATAGGTCCCCTCAATTGCTACTTGCCAACTAGCTTGAAATTGCTTCCTCCTCTAGCCCAATTATTGAATTCCCACCTTCTCCTTTCCCTGAGATGGATATAGAGGCTAGAGTTAGCTGGGAGAAGCAACAATTGATAGAAAAAAAGGAGGTTGAAAGATATCAAGGAAATCTTGACCAAGGAAAGAGATGATCACATGAAAGCCAAGTGCACTATTGATCAGAAGTATGAGGAAAAGGTTAGGGAAACTATGTTGCAGTTTTCTACTAGCCTTGAACCTACAATGATATTTGATCATGTAAAAAGGTTGGACATTCTTTTAAATTATTTGTTAGAAGATAAGGCTGAGTTGAAGCCAATTCTGGACAAGTGGGTGGAAAGGCACCTAAATATGAATTTATTTTATTGGTCCTCTAAAGGGCAAGTTATTCCTGACCCAACATTAAATCTAGTGCATAAATTTGTAAAGGGTTTGGTAGAGTATAAGATAACCATGGATAATTTTGAGAGGAAATCAAATCTTCTAGAGAAGGAATTGATAGTTGCCAGTTGTGAGTTAGTTCCATGAGTTTTTAAGCACAATGACAAGCTAAAGGAGTTGGTCAAGTGGAGAGCAGAGTTGGATGATAAGCTATCAATCAGAATGAATGGTATTTTAACTCTAGAAAATACTCTCTTCTTTGCTCAAACCATTGAAGTGTTAGTAGCTGCCAAGTCTAAATTTGATTTCATAATGGAAGAAATGAAACAGATGAAAAATAGATGGCAGGAATTATTAGGCAGAAAAGATGAAATTTTTGGTTACCCATTCCCAAGTGAGGAAACATTAAATTCTTGGTGGTACTAGTACATGCCTCATGTAGAGAAATAGAGTACTCCACCTACCTCTTGAAGTAAGCAGAAGTGGGTCCAAACTCCTACCTTGTCCTTAGAAGTGGCACCATGTCAAGAGGATAATCTCAAGTGTGAAGAAATAAATATCAATAGAGATCGAGAGACCATCCATCCTTATCGAATGGTTGACCAAAGTCTCATATTCCAAGAGTCTCACAATGATCCCTTCATACCCATTCACCTCTTCCAAGAATATATCCTTCCACCTCCTATAACTTATTGACGAAGTGCCACACCACCCTTACCAACTCATAACCAAAGACATAACAACATGGAGACAAAGAGAAGGCAAAATGCTTTACAAAACATACATTAATACTTGAAAACCATTACAACCTGAGATATCTTACAACATGAGAGCTTCCAATGTGAGAGCTTACAACCTGAGAGCTTACAACATGAGAGCTTACAACTTGAAAGCTTACAACTTGAGAGCTTACTTATGAATGCTCATATGCCTTCCTTTTATAGGCACTCACCACCCAAGATATTACAATCACAACCAATGTGGGATAAAAGGTAGATCCAACTACCTTGATACAAATATTAAATGCCCACCCAATTAATATTAAGCACCATCATCTAGGCCAATTAGAAAATTGCATTACTTTTGTGGCCAATAAGACAATAGAAAGGTGTAACTACCTAGCTAAAAATATCAAATGCAATAAATTTCCACAAATTTCTAAAATGCCACCTACACACCTCGATAAATGAAATTATATTATATTTTTTTTCTTTTATTCCACCTATGCACCTTGATAAATGAAATAACATTTTTCTCCTTCAATTTCATCACTTTCTCTCTCCTACAATTTTTTTTAAAATTTTTTTTATCACTTATCTATCTCCCAAGAAAGATAAAGATACTCCTTCCATCATCTCTAATGAGCTTACTTAAAATTAAGAGAAAATTACTCTTCCTATATTATCCAAAGATCCTTGTTAAGATTAGAATATCCCAACAACTCCTTGTCATAATCCTCCACATCCATCTAAAAAATATCCCATTTTTCTTACTCCTTTGCATAAGAAATCTTTTTTTTCTCCTATCAAGCTTTCCCCTATAAAAGCTACTCATGAGCCTATTGGCATAAATAAGAATTTTACAAATCAGAGCCTTGGCCATTCTACTCACTGTATAGATACCGATATCCCTTTCCATTATTCATTTTCATCCTCCAAATCCATCATTGGTCCTTATAGCCCAAAGCTAAAACCTTCATATCTTCCATCCATATTGGGTCCCTATGTTCCTCCATCCACTATACCTTCTGCTCCTATATTTTCATCCAATTACCCCATCATACCTCAAGATAAACAAATACATGGATCCTTGAGAAATTTCAATCCATGCATCCATCTAAACCTATCGTATTATCCTCATTCATCCACAATTCCAAGTCTTTTGGAAGCAATTTGGATGTACAATATAACAATAAAAACTACAAGAATCCACTTGCATATGAAGATCACCATGTCTTATCCAATTAACATGTGGCTAAAAGAAAAAGGAAATATTCAAGAGACCACAAGGTCCTCAAAGAAAAGAAGAAAATCAAAGACAATATGGGTTCCTAAATCCATCATGGAAGAATTGTGATCAAAAGAACCTAAAAGTAAAGAAAAATCTAAAGCTATGTTGATTCCCAAGTCTCTCTTAAGGACTTGAATATAAAAGAAAAATCAAAGTTGACATTCAAGCTTCCAAAGACTTCCACTTTGTATCCTTCCAAACATCCTACATCCTCTCCTTCATCCATTTTGGGTCCTTGTGTCCCAAGATCCCCACTTCCTACATCAAAACCTCAAGCTATCCAATTCCTTCTCCCTTTAACGTGTGTGTCTATGTCGATATTGTTACCCTTTCCACCTACTCCTACACAAACATTTCAATTCCCTATCCACTATTCAACACCTACCTACTATCCTTCCATCTCCTATCCTTCCACTCCCTTTGTCCAATCCATTGCATAAAATATCTATCCTTTCCTCCATCTCATTTCCCTATCATCACCTTATCAACATCTTGAGAATACCTCTTAGTAGCCTTGGCCTATCATAGTGTATCCTTTCAAAGGAGAATCATCCAAAGAGAATCAAGATTGAGTTCCTCCAAAAATTGAAAAAAAAATCCAAAAATTAAAAATATATATATATATATATATATATATATATATATATATATATATATATATATATATATATATATATATATATATATATATATATATATATATATATATATATATATATATATATATATATATATATATATATATATATATATATATATATAAAGACATGTCTTGGTGAAAACCTGGAAATAGGAGGCATTGGCCTACAGTGCAGCAGTTGCTGCTTCTCTTTGTAATAGCAAGATCTTGAGTTTGATTCCCTAAATGGGAGCTTAAATAAACTTAATATAAAAAAAAACCTAGAAATGGGTGCTTTGGTATCAAAATTAAAGAGAAATAAATCACTACTTGTGGTGCCTTGGACAAGTACCATGATGAAAACCTATCAAACATGTGTCATGCATAATGCATCCCTCTTGCGCTCTACACTTGGGGAAAGATTCATTCACACTAGCTATTTCATGTGCATCCATACTTCCTCTTTTACCTTTGATCTTGAAAAGGTTGAACTATCCATGAGGAAAATATATCCTGCCATCTAGTATCATTTCCTTCAGCTAACTCACTAACTTCAATCCATTATACCCTATCATGATCTCGCTTATCCTAAATTGGCCATCATTGTTCCTGAGAATCCTTTCTCTTTTCATCAACCCATAATATCAATCACTCTTTATCTTGATCATGCTATCCAATCACTATCCTATCCAATTGACCCCTTGGTCTTGATCAAAATGAAGAACGAAAAAAAATTAAAAAAATGTTAACATGAGTCTCTTGACATTTCCACTCTTTTGGACCACATTCTTTCATTATCCTATATGTTATCCAACATTACTTCATGAGCTTACATTTCTATATTCCCTCTCCCTAGCTTGGATAATCTTGATGAGACTCTCCCTGAGGGTTGCATTCACCCACTTCATCCACCAACTTGATAATCCATCAATCATGTCCTATACATTTGTAGCCATTAGTGGAAAACCAATGTGATCTTTATTGAGAATGTGTAATCTCTAAAAATTTAAAAAGTGAAAAATGTTCCTAAAAAAATCCTAAAAATCATATATTGTCTTGAAAAAATGATCATCCTAGTGAAAACCTAGAAATAGGCACCTTGATGTATCCACAAAAAAATCAAATATAAAAAAAATACAAAAAAAGAAAAAAATTTAAAGAAAAAAAATTGAAAAAGAGAAAAAGTGCTTTAGTGAAAACCTAGAAAAAAGCGTCTTGGTAGAAAAAATAAATAATCCCAAGTGGTGAAAGCTTGGAAAATAGGCATCACTTGTAATCAACGCTCTATCTATCAACACATAACTAAGTTCTTCTTCTTGCATTAATCTCCCTACATCCATCTCGCTCTCCATTTCCTTGTGACATCATGGGTTGGAACTCATCTTAGTCTCATCCTTGGTTCTTATCCACTGACTAGGAGAAATTGTATGCCTATCTAAGTTGTCAGCACTTTACTACTTGATCAATCTCCTGAGCTTAATCTAAGTCAGTTTATCAGTCCTTCCTAATGGGAAATTTATCACTGAAATTAATTGGTGTTTCTCAACACCCCAATCATGCAGTGTTTCTTAACACTACCAATCTCGACATCACTATGTTTCTCAACACATATCAAATCTTGCACTATCCAATATGCACTTGCACTTTCACACTAGCACAGAGATGTTCCTTAACACCCAACACAAGCTACATCCTAGTAAAATGAAAACATCTGAGATATGTTGAACTATTTTCTTGTGTGATGTATGTTATCATTGATTCTTCCTTTCTATGTCTTCTGAGGTCACTCAACGATGTCTACTTGACTAGAGATTCACAACTGGGGGTATAACAATGTTTTCTTTGATTTCTTCTTGTGGTGTGATTTTAATGATCTGAAGGGGTCTAATAAACTGGGTGTCTTTGGTAAGAGCCTCCATCACCATTGGAACTCCGCCCATACCTTGACCCTCTTTAATTGGACACTTAGGTGAGGTTTGAATTATCTCCTTTTCTATTGCTTATGTGTGACATGTACGATGACACTCCTCATTATCTTAGCAGCTTGTGCCTTGATACAGGTGTTATCTTACAACATTAACTTGTAAACCATGTTCAGGTCATCTGGGCTCTTGTGCCTTGATGCTTACATGTGTTTTCTGCATCTTATCTAATAGCCCATCATATTCATATTTTTGTGGTTTCTCTCACACCAGTGAAGTTTGTAATGACCTTGATGACCCAAATGCTCAAATGATGATAAAAAAATGGCTACAGGATCAGTGACTTGACTCATGTCTTAGGCTACATTTCATTAGAGGGCTACATGTAGTTGTGCATTTCTAGTCTCCCTTGAGCTATGCTTTCTTTTCATCCTTCCTTTATCCTCACCAAGGGAATCAACTGTGAATCATCATCTTTGATCTAATTTACTTGCTCTGACTAATGTGAAATTTTACTTCTAGCTAACTTTGATCTCTTGAATCCATTTTTGGGATCAAAATCAAAATTCATGATCATTTACCTAGTCAAATTACAAAGTCAATGCAATTGGCAGTTGACACTATCACTTCTTACTCACTTTCGCCTTCATTTCTCAAATCTTTGAGGTCAATCTTAGGCAAATTTATCGAATTCAAGTGCTCTCATATTGGTCAACCTTGGTCAAACTTTAGTCAAATATGTTCAACGAGACCTCAAAATAGCTCCAAACATGTTGATAACCTATTTCAACCTTTTTCCTTTATGCCTCATTTAGATTTTGATCTCGAGGGGGCATTACAATATTGAAAATTTTCTTCATCAATCAAATCTCCTAATTTGCATATCAAACAATTGCACCAAATCTTTATTGACCAAGTTAATCAGTGACTAAAACATCATCACTCGGGGCATCTAAGCTTCATCGGGAACCATATCAAGTTGAGATTCTCCACATCTTCCTCTAAAAGAGTGATCTCATCACTTCATATCAAATCACTCTGACAGGCATCTCTTGGGACATGTTAGGTTCATCAGGACCCATATCAATCTAACATCATTCTTGGGGCATATAAAGTTCATCATGACTCATATCAATTTGGTATTGTCTCTCAATCAGGTGATTAACTTCCTCAAAATCCTTGTTGAGATAGATACCACAAAATCTTTGGACTAATATTTAGTCTCATCACTTCATATCAGGTTAGATACTCCGGTCTCTCTAAATAGTCTTCACTTAATTAAGTCCAGGCTGATATCTCTTATCGGTCTTCATTCGATCAAGTTCAGAGTCAGTTCCTTATCTTCAATCTATTATTTGAATCAACATGTTGCCCACACAACAATTCAAAAAGGGGCAAATGTAATCACCTAAAATTTTTGTAGTAGAATCTAAGACCCTAATTTTGATCAAATTGCCTCAAACAAATCCTAAATCTCAAAGGCATATTTAATAGACATAATCATGCAGAGTAAACCCTGAAAATCCCTATGTATAATTAAAATAAAAAAATATTATATCAAGATAATATTTCTTTTAATATAAAGTTCCTATACTTTTATTTAAAGAAAACATTCACATGTGTGCACATAATTAATCCTAATTAATTAGCAATTAAAGGGGATTTGTGCTTTTAAAATCTCTATTTTGTCTTATCTTACCTAACATCTTTTGTGCCTCTTAATCCTCACCACTCATTTCTACCTAACCTTGCATCTTCTTCATTCTCCTTTTGCCTCTTCATCTCAATCACACATTCTTTTGCCTCTTAATCTCCACCCTCCATTCTTGAGGCAATTCCTTTAAAAGGAAGCTCTTCCTTAGCTCAAGGGTTCCATCTTGCATCTTGGTAATCTTGATCATTTGCATTCTTGTTTTCTTGCATTCTTAGAGTAATCTTGCTAATTTGAATTCTTAGTTTCTCATAGCTCTCTTGCATTCTTAGTTTACTTCATTCCTTAGAATAATCTTTTATTGTTATTCTAGTTTTCTTTCTTGCATTGTTTCATAGCATAGTTTCTTGCATTCTCATTCTAGAATACTAGTTGTTTTACATACATTCTAGCTTATTTCTCTCATTCTAGCTTTGTTATCTTGTATTCTAGTTCATTTCTAGTTTTGCATTGCATTTGAATATTCCATTTTGGAGTAGTCAAGTCACTAATCCTATATGCCAATTTGATGAGCATTCAAAGAAGTATTCGACTCGCTTCCAACTAGGAAGCAATAAGCCACTTTTGAAAATTTATTTGGTTCATAAAATATGGCCTCCTATAGCTAAATTATTGAGCTAATGGCTTATTGAGTGTTGGTTGTTCTTCAATTTGATTACTAATATTTAACCACATAGGTGGAACCTAACAGGTCTTATTTGTAAATCCTTTAACCATGTGACTCTTCAATTAAGGTTTAAAATCCCTTAATAGGGTTACTCCTAGAAAGGTAAAGCTCATAATAGGGCTAGGGGTAAATCCCTTAATAGGGTGGATCCTAATAGGGTCTTACTCCTAACTAGGTATTTTTAATCTCCTAACAAGGATAATCTCTTAACCTGGCATACTTTAGAAGAGTACAAAATTATTTGTGGGTGCCATCCCCACACATGGTTTTTCCTAGTTGGATTTCCATGAGAAAAATATTAGTTTTATTGTGTTGCATGGTTGTGAATGTTTATCTTTATTGATTTTTCTATTCATTCAATGGATGTTAATTGATGCAATTTGTTGAATGGTTTATGAAAACTATAATTGTTAGATTATTGATTCCCACCCCCCCCCCTCTCAGTAATCTTGGAGCTAATAATACTAACACTCCCAACCCTTAGAATAAGGGTTTTACATATCTCAAGGATTTTGGAGGAGATCTATCATGCACCACTTCGTGTTGATTGGCCTTTTGGTCACAACCATATTTTTATATAGTGATTCAGATGAGCTTGGATTTAGCATGTTATCACTTAGGTCATTCCTCTCACCTAGCCTTAAAGGCTTCTCAAGAGGGATGCTCTCTAAAAGATATAACAAATTTATCTTGCACCCAAGATTTGTGAAGGCAAGGGTAGATGATATGTTTGTTCTATCTTGGAATCTGAACACAAAAAAGATTTATCCAAAGGCACAAGACACACCAAACACTTGTTTTCATTTTAAAGCACAAATGAAATGCGATCTAAGATAATAAAAATAAAATAACTAGTTTCAAATCGCACTTCAACATGCATCCTACATAAAATAACATTAGTAGTTTCAAGATATGGTCTTCAACAAAATGTCCTACACCAAATACCATAAATCGTTTCAAATAATTAGTCTTTGACAAATGTTTTACAACCTTCATAAAAAACACAAGAAAAATATTTTAGATCCCAACATAAAGAAAAACATAACTAAAAATAAATTTGAAAATTAATCTAGTTAACATAAAGGTAAATCTATAGGTATTAATAGTGTTTATATCAAATATTGTTGATCTAGTTCAAGATCAAGCTATGTCGGAAAACTTGATTGAAATCTATGTTTGATTAGAATTCTTGGAGGGTTTTCAATTATCTACATCCCTTCAGAAATATGACATGTTCAAGGGTGAAGCCTTAATTGGGGGTCTATTTTTTTCTATTTACATATGAGAAAAAAATTGGTTATAGCTCAACTTATTGATGTTATTAAAAATGCTTTGATGTTTGGTAATTGTAATTTGTTTGACAAAGAGCTGAGCATGTTATATGATTTAGTGCCATATGAGATTTTTGTATCTAGCAAGGCTATTTTTAATGCCATGCATAGATTGTTTGTTCATTTTCCTCTTCCTAGGATGTGTCTTATAACTTGTAGGCAAAACATGGTGGGAGAAGATTGCAAAGGAAAAGCCAAGGGTAGTGATGAGCCAGTTATAGTTAGTGCCCCTCCTCTTGATAAAGTGGATAATAAAGACATCAAAGAATGGGAAGAAGGTCCATTTGTCCTTTTATAGAGGAAGTCAGTGATAACTCTCAAATTTCATGAGATTTATCACTGTTGTGTTAAGGGGTTGAGCTCCATGCCTATTTGTTTCTCTTTCCAGAAAAGTTTTTGTAATTGTTAGTCTTCCCAATATATATCTTTGGAACACATTTTGTTTCTGATTTAGCCAGGTTTTTTCTAAGTTTGCTTGGATTCTGGCATATGGCTAGTTAAAAACTTTTTAGATGATCAGTACTATGAGTTATAAGAATTTTGTTTACTTTGTAAATTTTATATCTTTAATCAATATAAAGTATAGGTTTATGACCTTTTACCATTAAAAAAAAGTAAATCTAAGTTGATCTAATCTAATTAACAAAATTTAAGTCTTATCTAATTTTAAAAAGCTTATCTAATTTTAATATTAACAATGATATTAATTTGTGGGAGCTTTTTTACCATTTTCCTTTCTCTAATTTCTTTGCCTATATTAAAATTTACTTTATTTACAATTTTAACATTTTTAAATTAATATAAAAGATAATTATTTATTTATTATTTTAAAAATTTAAAGATATTATCATTTTATTTATTATTTATTGTTTAATATTTTTTAATTAATACAAAAGATTTATATTTATTATTTTAGAAATTTGAGAATATTATCATTGTTAATTTTAATTTTTATATTTTTTAATTAATAAAAAATATTATTTACTATTTATTATTTTAAAAATTTGAAGATATTATCATTTTATTCATATTTTTATTTTTAATATTAATATAATAAATGATTATTTATTTATTATTTTAGAAATTTCAAGATATTAGTGTTAATTTAAGTTTTCATACTTTTTTAATTGATACAAAAGATGGCTTTTTATTTATTATTTTAATAATTTAAAGATAGTATTGTGCATGTGAATTTTGTACCTAGTTGTAGACACAACACTTCAGTAAAATATTAGAGGTTAGCCAATCAAGAAATCTGCAAATAAAGTAAACAATGCTAACTAGGCGATTTACTGCCTTATAGTAGGTATGCGTTTGATATTCTCAGATTATGACCAAGACCAGTGACAATGCAATACCTAAACGAAGGATTTAATGCTAAAAGATGGATGGAGATGAATGCAAATTCATCTATATTTTTTAATTTTATATGCAATATGATGAAAAACTGTATGCAATTGATCTAGAATTGAAAATGGATGCAATTGATTCTATCAATGATATGCTATGCTATGAATGATGAATTGAAAACAATGGAATGAAATTGCAAAAACAAATCTCACAATCACCTATTCGCAAGAGCTTGATTCTCTAGACAATTGAAAGCGTAGCTGAAAAGAAGGTGTTGGCATTAAGCAAAATTGCCACTAGTGACAACACTTATTTGCATTCTGGATATAAACCGAGCAGACAGTGCAAACCGAGCAGACAGTGCAAACCGAGCAGACAGTGCAAACTGAGCAGACAGTGCAAACCGAGCAGACAGTGCAAACCGAGCAGACAGTGCAAACCGAGCAGACAGTGGAAACCGAGCAAGTTAGTACAAACCGATCAAGACAATGTAAACCGAGTAACATCTTGTCTACCGAGTCACCAGTACTTACCGAGTTCAAAACCTATCGAGTGATCAGTATGAACCGTGCCTTCACTTTTACCGAGTGCATGACGATGCCGAGTAATGCAGTGGACGCCGAGTATCAGAAAGTCACCGAGTCAGTTTGAAGGAACCGAGTAACTATACTTGGGCCGACTTAGCAGCACTCATGTTTATTTGTCAAGCCGACTGTGTAATTGTAATTGTAATTAATTGTTTAAGACCTGTATATAAGCAATGTTGTAAAAGGATGAAATGTATGAAGGAGAATATATGTGAAAGAAAAAGAAAGGCAGAAATAAGCGAATTGCAGAAGGCTTCAGAAGTATAAGGTACAGCAAAGACAAATTCATCTCAGAAGGTGATCAGTACATCAGAGAATCTCAATCAGCAATCCAGTTGCAAAGCAGAGATCTACTGTTTCATTCTAACAGGTGAATCAGTACTAAATCCTTTAACCGGGTAGACTTAACAGTCTTTGTAAAAATCTCTTTACCGAGTGCATACTTCACTGTATGTTTGTAAATCCTTTAACAGGGTGGATTTAGCAATCCTTATTGCTCCTAACAGGGCAGATCATCAGAAGTGATCAAATTGTAAGCCTTAACCGGCCAACTTTATTCTGCAGTATTAAAGCTTTGTGGGTTTCATCCCCACCCCAGTTTTACTTTCTTTTGGAAGGTTTCTGGGTAACCAAATCTATGTGTCATTATTGTGAATGCTTTTAAGTTTCATGCTTTCTGTATGCAAAGGTTAAAAGGTAAATTTCATGTTAAAATTGTAAGAAAATTTGGAGTTACTGATTCACCCCTCCCCTCTCAGTAACTCGGTTAATTCCTGAATATTTCCAACAGAAGGGCCTTTTGTGAAGGATTGAGCCTTGTTTATATAGAAATCCAAGATTTTTGAAAGCTCATGGAAAGCCAAAAATCTCTCCTTGATTAACTCAGATTGATTTTTGAGTTATTAGGAAATCGGAATTAGTTAACTCACAAAATCATGCAAAATCATATTTTTAACTCAAATCAGAAGTTTAAATCAACGTTTTAACTTGAAATAGATGTTGAGTTCAAAAAGATAACAAATTGAATTGATTTACTGATTTAAAGTTTAACTATTTTTTTGAATGTGCATGGATAATTATGAATTAATTTAATAATTCAAAAGAATTATTCTCAACTTAATTGATTTTTGAATTAAAACAACTGATTTATGTGTTAATCAATTATTAATAGGATTTTTGATTTATTGCAAAATTAAATAATATTAACTAGGAATAAATATAATTAAATCCAAAAAAATGATTAAGTGGTAGAATTAAATTAATTAATCAAATATTCAACATATTCAATTAATTAACTTTAGGATAAATAGAACATATTTATCGCCAAATAATATTCAATTAGGAGATAATTAGGATAAATTAGGAATATTTAGGAAATATTCCCCGATGCAGAATTAAGATTAAATCAATTAGGTTTTCAATGATTTGATGTGCAAATGTGCCTTTGGTTAGAACTTTTGATGTCAATTTTGATCGATTTGTTGATGTAGAAGGTCAATGGTCCTATAGCCCATTTTTGGGGTATTACATTTTGCCCCTCTTTGAATTACTATGCGAAGTTTAGTGGTTCAAAGATTAATCTATTTTTGATGATGAGATGGACTCAATTATGTGGTGGAGAAACTAATCCTGAAAGATTAACCGATTCCGAGACAGAAACTGATTGATTGATTTGACGATTTGGTGATTTTAGGTCTTGGTTGACCAGAGAATCAAGATGATGTTAACTATAGAAATAATGAATTGGTGATTATGAAAAAGTATCAAAACGCCTGATATTGAACCTTATGATTATGAAGAAATGACTGTACTGACTCCAGACCTGATTGTCCAAAGGAATGGAAATGGTGCCAAATCTGAACCCTTCAGTTATGAAGAATCAAGGAAATAACACTGATGAACCGATGGTTACGAAGAGCTAATACAGTTTACAAGTTTGTGGGAGAACACCATATTGATATGGATCTTGATCAATCCAATATGCCCCATGTGATGTGCCCCAAGTGACGAGGACTTTCGATGAATCAACAACTAGACGTGGTTGTTGTCTTGATCACTGAAAGAAAGATTGATTGAAAAAATTAGTTAATGATGTGCAATACCATGCCCCCTTTGGGATGAAAATTGAAATCCGACAAGAAAGTCAACATTGAGAGATTGTTGAAGCATGTTAATCAATTTGACAAGTGGTTATGCACGTCTGGGGATGCGTTCTGCATCATTTGGAGGTTCTAAAGACCGAGTTTGACTAGGTTTGACCATGAGTTGACCAAGTTGAAATTTTGATAGTTTGATGTATGATAATCAGTTAAGTTGAATTCTAGATTTCATTGATGTTTAGAAGGTTGATTATGCAAGTAGTCGACCGTCCTAGGTCCAAAAATTTTAAATCACGATATTGACAAAGTAAATGATCTCAGATTTCAATTTTGATCCTGAAAATGGGTTCAGAACATCGAAATTAGCTAGGGGTGCAATTTTCATGAAAAATGGAGCACTTTGGAAAATTAGGTCAAAACCTATATAAGGCCCAAAAGGGTCATTTTCAAATCATTATTCACTTTTGACTTTTATAAACTTGTGGAGCCCTCAAAGAAAAAATGGAAGTTCATGTCACCTTGCATCGATTTGAGTGTAGCCATTGATTCCAGTGACCTCCCCAGTATGGGAACCCGATAAGTGGATCTCTGTGCCTCTTTGTGAATTCAAATTTTGCATCTTTTTATGTTTTTTATGATATTTTAGCACATTTTCAAGATTTTGAAATTTTGCACCATGGAAACTCATACGACAGTCTACTTGGACTTGTATGAGTTTTTAGTTTCCCATAGAGTGTCATCCCCATTGTAACTGTAACTTGTATGAGAGGGACCCATCTGTCGTATGACATTTCATCGGGTCCCTCAAGTCTCATACGAGAACCACTAGATTTTCATGTATGCATGAAGTGTCGTACGGGAACCTGTAGAAACTCGTACAAGTTTTGGTACCGGTCTAAAAACTTGTATGGAAAACAGTGAGTTTTTTTCTCATCCTTAGGTCAAAAATTTGATTTTTCTGATGTCTTAGTCTGATTCCTTAGGATTTAATGCACCTTCTAAAGTATTCAATTTCTTTTTTTTCACACTTATAGCCTGATTTTTTACCAAGTTATTGATATGATACCCTATTTTTGTGCTATGTAAGTGCGCTATCCTGATGTACATGTTCGTATTTCTCACCTAGCTAATTAGAAATTATGTGTTACATTTCTTGATCCATTGAGAGCACATCTAGCTATGTGTGGCTTTGAGTACCTGATCTGGTTGCCTGACATTCGGGTTAACCATGGTTTGATTATTGCATTGGTTGAGAGGTTTCATTCTGAGACCCAGACATTTCGCTTGCCAACTAGAGAGATTACTGTGACTCCAGAGGATGTTTACAGGATTCTTTGGATACCTTTTCATGGCCCTCATCCTAATTATATCAGTGCGGGGAATTCAGATCTGCATGCTTTTAGGACTCCGTTCAGTGATGACGAGAAGTTAGCTCAGTCGATTTCATGGGAGACCCTTGTCCAAAGATACGGTCGGACCCACAGACTGGAGTGCATCTTAGTAGGGATGATTACAAGGATCATCATGTCAGATCATTAGCAAAATGGTCTTCTAATGGGCTGGGCCCCAATGGTTGCACGCCTGCTGGCTAGTCTTGCTGAGCTAGGATGGGGTCAGTGCTTATTAGCCCATATGTTTAATGAGATGCATAAGATTGTTTACCATGAGGGTAAATCATTTTCTTTAGGTGTACTTGTATTATAGATTTGGGCTTGGGAGCACATCCCAATATGTTGGCCCATATGTGGTGATGAGAAGCAGCCACAGGAGCCTCTGATTTATAGATACTCTGGTTACATCACACAGGTATGGATGGGTCGTACAAAGTATTGGAGGCATGTCTTAGATGACATGACTTTTGTGATTTGGAGGCTGTACTTATAGGTTGAGGCATGGCTAGCTGCTCATGCCCAGTTTGGTTACTTCTTTCAGAGCCAAGTATTGATAGGATGATCCACCACTATCTTGGAGAGGTTCCTGATCACACGGGTATGGAGATAGTATGGCCTTATATAGGATGCCCCATAGGAGTTTTCCACTTATGCATAGCTGGTTTGAGAGCTGGGGTTAGGATGGATGGCTCGGTTGTCATATGCATTGTGCAGTTAGGAGTACATTGGGTATACTGTTAGAGATTGGGATTACAAGCCACATGTTGTAGATGCTAGAGTTACTAATGCCTTTATCACTTGGTTAGCAGAGCATCCAATGAGGTAATTTTATGATCCAACTGAGCTGATTCCTACCATGGAGGATGCTGAGGATGTCACAGGTGCCCCTATGGGTAGAGGCCAGAGGCGTAGAGATGTACAAATTCTAGTGGTGCATCCTACACCACCATAGCCTAGAGCAGTGATGACCCCACCGACGCCATTAGCATAGATGAGACCACCATAATCACATACAGATCCATTGGTCAGACCCTTAGTTTTGCATCGTAGACATACTAGAGGTGAGATTGGTACACTTGGTAGTGTGGGAAGTGTTGATGAGGTTCTAGGAGCACAACAAGATGCTCCAATGGAGCAGACTCAGGATGCTCATGACTTTGATTTAGGTGTAGAGATCTAGCATCATAAGGCATGTAGAGGAGCTAGTTTAGAGCAACCTGTAGAGGAGCCTGCAGAGACAATGGAAACTAAGGTCGATTCAGGATTGAGGTAGACAACTCAGGAGATTATTAGGTGACTCCAGTTGTAGATTCATGACTTGAGATTACAGATTTCCACTCTGGAGATTCAGCTCAGAGAGTCTGAGAGATAGCGGCTAGAGCAAGAGGTTGATGTGAGGCATTTACAAGAAGAGGTGATCCATTAGACCAGTCGAGCCTCATATTATGTGTCTGCATATTACTCTAGGGTATTTGCGGAGCAAAGAGTGCCTTCTTATTCTGAGTATATGATTTTTTCTAAGGGAGCTAGGGCACCACAGGCTGACCCGCCACCAGATGCACCTACTGGAGGACAGGCATATGATGATTAGGACCAGGTAGACAGCTAATCTGTCTGAGTGTTTTGATTTTTTTTTTGGCCATTTTTGTTCATACATTGATCATATCTGATAGCTCAGTTGAGCTCATTCTTTTGTATACTGTGCCAATAGTGCACCCCCATACTTATCTCAAGTTTTGATATATATATATATATATATATATATATATATATATATATATATATATATATATATATATATATATATATATATATATATATATATATATATATATATATATATATATATATATATATATATGAGATCAATTTTTTTTTTGGTTGTGACTTTATACGCACTTGTCATTTTGGTTTATGATATAATATCATGTGATGCAAATGTATGAAATGCTTTGATTAGTGTAGAATGTATGGATTATGCAATGCAATGTTTACTGTCAAATGTATGGATTATGGAATGCAATGATAGATGATAGATGAATAAATGCAAATGTATGTTTATGGATGCACATATATGTATGAAAATGGATTTATGAAATGCTTATGATATGAAATGTGAATGTAGCAATACACATGATATTGTTTTGCAGGTATTGATGAAGATAAGTGCTTAGTCTTTTGTTAAAAAGGATATTTAAACCTAGGATGGCGATTGCTGGTTGATCTATTGAGGAGACCTCCATACAAAGCTCAGTCCTTGTGTCATTTTTAGCGTAGTTTTGGAGAATCATTAAGCGTTCAAGTCAATTTGTGAAATTATGAGATAAATGCCATCATGCAAAGTGCAAAATGAAATGTAGACCTAGGACCTAGGACTTAGTCACTGATCATGTGTCGGTCATTTTCATCACTGAATATTTTATTAGGTAACACTGGATAAATTAATACAATGTTCACTAGTTAGGCAACTATGAACATATGAATATTGATTTTTATTTTGAAATGTCAGATTTAGATATAAGCATCAAAGCACAAAAGCTAGGATGACCTAAATATCATTTCCTTTTTGATATAGCAATTTGTATAAGCATCAGAACATAAACATTGTGATGACTTGAACATGCCTTGCAGACAAACACGCCAAACAAAGGAGAGATCATCCTTAATCTCATGTGAATTTACCCGTTGTGACCCTTTATCATTCACATCCTTGGATAATTTTGTGTTTCACAATAGAGAAGAAGAAATCATTCAAAAAGAAAAAGTTAGAGCAAACTTCCTTGAATTTTATGGGTATCAAAGGTCGAGGTACACATGGCCATCCAATACATGATGGAGGTACTTATAGTGGACACCAATTCAATCCAAAATTTCCAAAGTTAGATTTTCACATACAAGCAGAAGACAAATAAAAGATTATGCCCCTGGTCATCACTCTCTAAATCCTATGAAGGACATCATCAAGGAGCTCAAGGGGACAGAATATGAAAAAATCTCAATGTGAATCAATAAGCATATAGAAAGATTTACACATGTCACAACAATTCTTTTCAATTTGTTTTTGTTCATTTGTGTTTGACTGCAAAATACTTTCTTGGTGAGGAGACAAGCTGACTTACTCAGATATAGTTGTGGAAGGACCTTGACTAGAAATGACTCATCTGAAGATACTGAGGGTCTTAGGATATGACATGGATTCCCCCAAGTTTGGAACATTGATAGGATACTGACACTCTTGTTGGATGATGCTCAGACTGACTTTATTGAAAATAGGATGCGAAAACAATTGGGAGAAATATACAAACTAAAGTAGATTGAAAGCTAGGAAAGATGAAGATTGCACTGATAGATGGAGCATTTTGAACAAGTGGCACCCATTTGTCGGGTTTTCACCAACTTGGTAGAGATTTTATTTTTTCTACCAAGGCGCCTGTTTCTAGGTTTTCACCAAAGAACTTTTTCTATTTCATCTTTTTATATTTTATTTTTCATCTTTTCAATTTTTTTGTATTTTTTTGTATTTTTCAATTTTTTTGTGATACATCAAGGTGCCTATTGCTAGGTTTTCACCAGGATGATCATTATTTTCAGGGATTTTTCTAATTTTTATGATTTTTTCAGGACATTTTACCATAGATTGAATATCTTAGGCATAGAATTTCTTCAGATGGAGAGTGTTGATTGGTTCTTGGAGTTGTTCTCATTTAGTCATTGAGAGTTGATTGGCTCCAAAGCCAAAAGTAGCAATGATAGCAAAGGGACCCATCCAGTTGGGTTCAAACTTCCCCTTGTGCTCTCTATGTGATTGATTTTTAAGATTTTCTCTCAAGACTAGATCGCCAACCTGAAATTCTTTGTGTCTGACTTTCTTGTTGTAGCCTCTAGAAATTCTCTTCTAATATAATCTAAGATGATCATACACTTCTTGTGTGTGCTCATCTAGTAGTTCAAGTTCTTGCAACCTAGATACTCTGTAATCATCATCAGTTACTAGACCATGCATTCTGATTCTTAGTTATGGGATTTCAACCTCAATAGGTAGTACTGCTTCAGACCCATAAACCAAAGTGAATGGTGTATCCCCAATGGGCATTCTGATACTTGTTCTGTAATCCTAGAGAGCTGGATTGATCATGAGATGCCAGTATCTTCATGTTTTATTAAATGTGTGATGTAGGATCTTCAAAAAAATTTTGTTTGATGCTTCTACTTGTCCATTCCCTTGAGGATAGTAAATGGATGACCAATGTTGTGTAATATTAAATTTAGAGCACAAGGAATCCAAGTCCTTATTCTTGAATTGGCCACCATTATCTATGAATATTGAATATGGAATTCCATACCAACATATGATGTAGTTCAGTATGAACATTGAAATCTTTTTGTCACTTGCTTGAGTCAAAGGAACTACTTCTACCCATTTTGTAAAATAGTCTGTAGTTGTAATGATATGGGTGTGTCCATTGGAAGAATGTGGATATATAGCTCCTATAAGATCAAATGCCCATTGTTGGAAAGGCCATTTTGTAGTAAAGGGAATAAGATCTCTCCCTAGTGCATGAATTAATTTTCCATGTACTTGGAACTTTTGATAGTTCTTCACGTATTTGATAGCCTCCTTTTCCATTTCAGCCCAATAATACCCAACCCTAATAAGTTTTTGAGCTAGTGTTAAACCATTGGAATGTGATCCACATATACCTTCGTGGACTTCCTCTAATGCACGTCAAGACTCTTCACATTCTAAAAACCTAAGAAGTGTACCATCCAGACTCTCTTTGTACAGATCATTACCAATGATGACATATCGGGATGTGTTTTGGATAAGGTATCATTTCTCATGGCGGTTGAAGGTATCATGGATGATTTAGTCTTGAAGGTAGGAGAAAAGGTGTTTATATTTGGATGAATCATGACCAACAATAGTGCAGATCATGTAGGTTTCAGGGGAATCATATGCAAGTAACGATAGTGCTTCCACCAGGAACTCATAGTGTAGCTCTTGTTTGGGCTACTATAGTAGAGATGATAGTGTTTCCATAGCATCATCAACCTTATTATCCATTCTAGGAATCTGCTCAAAAGTGACTGAGATGAAATACTTCTTAAGGTCATAAATATGCATTTGTATGGAACTTGTTTCTCATCTTTTGTCTGGTATACATCATTGACTTGGTGTATGACTAGTTGTGAGTCTCCATGAATGTGAAACTCTATCACTCACCACTCAATTGCTATCTTCATGCCATTAAGTAGAGCTTCATATTCAGAAATATTATTTGTGCAAGGAAATTTTATTTTGAATGCTTTAGGTATTGAGTAACCTTGTGGTGTTATGAACAATATGCCTACTCTAGATCTATTTTGTGTGTAAGATCCATCAAAGAAAAGACGCCAAGTCCTAGAAGATATGTGCATGATGGATGAATCAGGAAATCCCATCTATAATGGTGTATCATCAAAGATTGGTGCTTCATCCAACTGATCTGCAATGACTTGGCCCTTGATAGTTTTTCTCTCAACATATTTGATATCAAATTCGCTCAATAGAATCACCCATTTAGCTAGTCTACCTGTGAGGGCAGCCTTGCTTAATAAGTATTTCAATGGATCTATCTTAGCTATCAATTGTGTTGTATGAGCTAACATGTAGTGTCTTAGTTTATGTGATGCAAAGATCATAGCTAGCCAAGCTTTCTGAATCATGGAATAGTTCTTCTCATAAGCTATCAATGTTCTGCTAATGTAGTAGATAGCTCTCTCTTTCTTATTGTCATCATGTTGTGATTGTAATACCTCCAGTGATGTATATGTGGTGGAGACATACATAATCAATGGCTTCCCTTGAATAGGAGGCATCAAAATAGGAGGATTTGCCAAATATTGCTTCATGTGGTTAAATTTCTTTTCACACTTCTCGTTCCATGCAAAAGTCACACCTTTATATAATGTTTTTGTGAAAGGTTGTGATATATCTACTAATTGAGATATGAAACATCTAATTGATTGCACCCTTCCTTGTAAGGTTCTCATTTGACTGATATTTTTGGGATGTTGCATCTCCATGATAGCCTTAACTTTAGCAAGATCTACTTCAATGCCTTTCTTTGATACAATATAGCCTAGGAGCTTTCCAGATGTGACACCAAAAGCACACTTTTTAGGGTTCATTCTGAGACTAAACTTCTCCATTCTATCTAGTATTTTTCTCAAATCCTTCAGATGTTCAGATCTTATCATTGATTTAGCTAAGGTGTCATCAACATAGTCTTCCATAGTTTGATGCATCATATCATGAAAGATAGATGGCATAGCTCGTTGATACATAGCAACAACATTCTTAAGCCCAAATGGTATGACATTCCAATAGAAGGTACCCCCATGCACATGTAAAAGCTATTTCTCTTGATCTTCTAGAGAAATCTTGATTTGGTTGTATCCAGAGAGACCATCCATTAAAGAATACATTTCAAAACCCGCAGTCATGTCCACTATCATATCAATGTTTGGTAGTGGAAAATCATCCTTAGGGCATGCTTTGTTTACATCTTTTAAGTTTGTGCATACTCTTATAGATTTATCTAGTTTTGAAACTAAAACTATGTTTGAAATCCACTCTACATAATCTACGACTTAGATAAATCTAGCTTTTAGTAGCTTTTCTAGCTCATTTTGACTAGGAGTGCAACATGTGGATGCATCTTTCACAACTTTTGTTTAAAAGGTTTGACTCCTAGAGCTATAGAAAGATGATGCATTATAAAATTTGGGTCTAACCCTGGCATATCTGAATACTTCCATGCAAAGTTGATTTTATTCTCTGTCAAGAATTTGGTAAATGCTTGCTTTTCTTCATCTGATAATGATTCAGCTACATGAATCAGTTGTGTTTCCTCTATTGTACCCAAGTTGATAGATTGAGTTGGTTCTATCAATACTAGAGATCTTTCCTATAAATGACTCGAAAGGACATCAAATATCTCATCCTTAGGTGCCTTAGGGAATTTTTCACCTTCAAATACATCTTTTATTTTTACTATTTTTGGTTCTAAGACTGCCAAAAAGTGGTTTGCGCCCTCGAAACTCTTTTTCTTTTTTATTTTATTTTTCTGACTGAGATATTTGATATTCAACTCTGTCATGCTAATGCTAGATTCACTAATGGAAGTTTTCATAGGTTTCACTGCATTGAGATAGCAGGAAAGAGCGTAGTCAGTTCAAAAGGTATGGATATCTTGGTTTGGATTGATAGATGTCTGGTCAATAAGCTTTGGATGTTAGATAGTCAACATAGGGGAGGATTGGGAAATTGTGTTCATGCATATGGTGTTTTTATCATTGGTCCTAACCTGAATCTTGAATTCAAAGGTGATATTATTGCTCAAAATGTTCAGTTCGTGAATAGTTTCAATGTCATTATTGGATTCCACTTTAGCAGTAGGTGGATTAGACTCGTTAAGTTCATCATTTCTTTCTATACTTGCATCGGATTTAGGTGAATATTGGTGAATGAAATCAATGTGTTTTTTAGTGATAAGCTCATCTTCTTCTGGAATAACTCCCCATTCATAGTCATTTGATTCATCCTCTAATTCTTCATCTAGACCTTTGGGAAATCTAAGAACATGTGTAAAGTCAGGACGAATCTCCCAAGTAGGATTACCTTAAGATTCTGAGTGGAATTCATATTCATGGGAGTCTATTTTAGAATCACTATTGTATCCCAAATGTTTAGCTACTGTGAGAGGTTTACCTTCTTCTTGCTTAGTAGTAGGTTCTTGTGTATCTACTGCATTGATATTCTCCTTAGGTTTCTCTTCATCCTTAAGAAGATCTAGTATGTTTTGAGGTAAAAATTCATAAGGAATAAGATTAGTGGTGTCTGAATCATCACTATCTAATTGTTGTTCTTCTCCCTCTTTAGTTTTATTCACTTCTTGTTCTATCTGTTCTATCATGTGAGGAGAGTTTCCATTGAGATGGAAGGATTTCTTCTGATAGCCTAGGTCTGTAGTATCTTTGTTTGTCTAGCCACAGTGTGTGATGGGTGATATAAGACCTTTGCCTCTTGTTCCTAGAGGTCCTCTTCCTATGTGTCCCATTTTAGACATGATTTTGTGACCTGGTCCATATGACTTTGAAGGAAACTTGTTTGACTTGGAGTCACATTTCTGAACTGATGTATATTTGGAATCATCTTTGTATAGCCATGCAAGCACAAATGCTTCCTCTTCAAACTCTTTCTTGGACACTTGCTCTATGACAAAACTTCGATTGTAGATAGCTTGAGGTTCTTTAGATGCTTGTTTTGTCTATTTTAAAGGTTTCCCATAAGATTTAGGCGAGACCGGGAGAAATGTTAGAGATAGGAATGGATCCATAATATATTCTCCCATTCCTATGTCCTTGATTTTGACTTCTTTGAAAATGTCTTCCATCTTGGATGTAGATGCAATGTCTGTTTGCTTGGTGGAAGATTCTCTATTATGTAAGGAAACTCAGGTGCAGAAATAGCTTCCTACACTAATCTCTAAAGGAAAGTATTGTGCAAATTCTTTTAAATCCTTACAATTTTAGATTCATTAAGTACTTTAACAATGATATTGCAGCCATATATCATGCATACAGAAAATAGAGAATGACACAATGATTTACCCTGGGGAAAACCTTTTGGTAAAAACCCTAGCACTCCAAAACTTGCACAATGTATTAATCAAAACTATTATAGTTTACAATACACTTGCAATGCAAGTCATTTAAAAAGATTTCCAACTCTTGAAGACAAATTGCGACCACATAAAAAATGTTCCAACAATACAATAACTTCACCTATCTTCACAACCCTAAAAAATGCTTATATCATGCACTTCCCTTTTTAGGGCAACTTCCAAAGATAGCCGTATTAGGGTTTTACCATTCTCTAAGAAAATAGGAACCTGAACCCCACGATTGAGGAAGAGTGTATAGTACTCAACTTTATCAGTTGCCACATGTCTTGCATGTCTTCACCCATCATTGAATCTTCCATACATAGCTCTTACGTGTCATAGGAATCCGTCATAACCATTTCAACCATGATCTCCTTACACACAATTCAAGATGCCGACACATCAAGTGGAGTGACTCATCAACATGCCAACTAGACATGTACACTCACACTTAATTACATTATTTGCAAGAAATACATTTTACAAAAAAAATAATAAGAATAGGAATTATCCAAGGTTGAGAAACCTTATTCCTAACATATTATGTGGAACAAGTTTGTCAGCACTTTCTTTCAAGGCATTGCAAGATGTAGATATGTTAGCTAGAATTGTTACCTCTGCTCCATCATAAGGAAATTTTACACATTAGTGGTATGTTGATGGAATAGCTTGCATTTCATGTATCCAAGGTCTCCCTAGAAGAATGTTGTAAGCCAATGGAAGATCCAAAACTTGATAGGTGATATCTCTAATAACTGGTCCAATTCAGATAGGTAGTACAATTGTTCCCTTGGAAGATCTTTCTTTCTCATCATATGCTTTTATGGTTATCTTCTTTTTAGGGTCAATAGCATCTTATGATAATCCCAGTTGTGTGACCAATTTGTAGGAATAGATGTTTAGACTAGTGCCTCCATCTATCAAAACATGTTTGACACGATGGTTTTGGATTAAGACTTTAATGTGCAAGGGCTGGTTATGCGGATGACTTAGTGAATTGTCATCTTCCTCTGAAAAGGAGATATACTAGGGTGATGTTAGATGAGAAACCATAGTCTAAAATCTATCTAGATCAAGATTCTCATGAACATTGGAACTGAGAAAAGCTTTATCCAAAATAGCTCTATGAGCAGGAGATATCCAGACCAACTCAAACATGGATATTTTTGCATTGGTATGCTGGAGTTGTTGGATAATACGGTATGATGTAGGCATGGTCTCTTTAGGATTTGATGATTTTGAGGCAGCCCACTATTTAGAAGCAAATGAAAGATTGAAAGGAACCTTAGGGGCGTTTGATGAACCCAAGTTTTGTCCTTGTAGATGTACCTAAGCTTGTGATTGAGTAACTGCATTTGCTGATTGATTATCCCTATCCTTTCTTATAATTGTGATGACATTGCAATGTTCAGATAGGCATGGTTCAACCATGTTTATGACAACATTGTTTCTATGGTAGGTGTAATTGACTTTAGCACCCATGTTAGGCTTAGAAGATGAATCTCCTTGAGTATGCTTCGAAAATGGTTCTGTGAATGTTGTATGATCATTGTTGGTTTTATGCTGGTCAATTACAATTTCTCCATCATCAATTTTGTCTTGTATGAGATGTTTCAAGCACATGTATTTATTGGTTTTATGACCTTTGTTTCAATGGAAGTCACAAAAATTGATCTCTTTCCACCATTTAGGTTTAACTTCAGGATCATATGGTTTTATCTCAAGCAATGTGATGATTTTGTTTGCCAATAGTGTTTACATGGATGATTCTAAGGACTCACCCAAAGGAGTGAACTATCATTTTGATTTTGTAACCCATGGTTTATAGTCATTAGAATTTTTAGAAGATTTAGATGCCTTTTGTTTAGAATATTTTATGTCTTGGGTGCCAATGGTGAGATTGAATGCCGGTGCCTTTGATGGAGCACTGATGTGATTGATAACACCATCTGTTACAACATTCTTGTTCTTGTTCTAGAATTTGACTTTATCTTTGTTGTTGGAACTAGAACCTAATTCATTCTTGTTGTCTTTGTTAAGTGATATATCCCCCTTATGAGCAAGTACATTTTCAATCTTAATGTAATTTTCTACCATTTTCTCAAAAGAAGTATGATTTTACATCTACAAATGATAATTGAGTTCTGGAATCAGATTGTTGATGAAGATCTTGAGTTTTTCAGTTTCTGAAATAGGTCAAGCATAGAGTGAAAAATTATTCCTTCCTCATTTGAGGAAGGTCAAAAAGGGTTCCCTTGAGTTTTGCTTCAGATTGTAGATGTCAATCATGGTGACCAGGTGCTGGATATTGTTGTTGGAGATTTGCCAGCAAGCTAGTGCTGACTATATGTATGTCATTGATGACAACATATGGTAAGTAGCATGCATGGAAGAATTATGTAGTAAGCTTCTAGTATATACAACATGGACATGTTATCAGCTTAATATCATGGACATAAAGGTTAACTATTAGTACATACAGTTATATAGCAACTTGTGTCAGTAGTGTTCTTGACAGAGTTAGAGGCAGTGTTCGGTGAATGATTGTCCATAAAGTTATCATGGAGCCTTGAATGTTTGTATATGTGATGGAGACATGTTAGTCATGTTACATTCATGGATGCAAAGTTTGATGACTAGTAGAAGTGAAGTTATGCAATTGTACTTCAGCAGTAGCAGTTTCCTATGTTTATTCAGAAGAGCCAACAGAGATTATATTAGTTCAGGAGTTGCACCTATCATTTTGGTATGTGCCCTTGGATTAGTACTTGGAGAATAGTTATTAATGTTTGGTTAAGAGTGCATGATTTAATTCATCTTGAGGAGAAAGTTTTAGTTACATTGGTAGAGCTGACAGTGTGCAGTGTGCGTCTACATTTGTTAATATTGGACAAGTCCCAGAATGTGTTGTGTGCTTAGTAGAGCTGAAAAAATTATTATTGGAGTATGTTATGGTTTCTCTAATATGATTTCAAGGTGGTTCTAATAGGCCAACTTGATTATATCATTTGGAGGAAAGATATTTATAGGCAGTCATTTGTGATTGCTAAGTATAGTTCAGAGTGGATTGTGAACAGAAGAGCAGAGTGTGCGAAGTGTTGAACCATTAGTAGAAGGTCTATGTGACCAAGTAAAGTGTTTGTGCTATACATTGGAACTTATCTAGATAGTAGGTCAAAGCGCAATTCACCAAGATCTAGATATAGTGTGTATCTATTATTCAAAAGCTTGTAGCCTTCACCCCTTTGAGTAGTGTTCTCTTGGACAGTGCGTCCTCACCCCTAACAGGGTTAATTGTAAAAGACTCCTAATAGGGTCCGACCCTTGACCAGGTCACTGTACTAAATATATTGTAAAGAAAATCCTAACAAGGTTAAGGATCTTCTAACAAGGATCATAAAACATTAGTGTAGATTATTAGTGGGTGTCAATTCCCATCGAGTTTTTTACCTATTTGGGTTTCCCTGTAACCAAAATATTGGTGTTGTGTTCAAGTGTTCTTTCATTGTGTTTGTGCTTTATGTTTAAGTATACTTAGTTGGATAAAGAATTGAATCTTGTAGATAACTGATTCACCCCCCCCCTCTCTCATTTATCTATTGAGACTATTCCTAACAATTGGTATCAGAGCTAAGTCCCTCAGAGAGAAATTTTAACAGCTTGAGGTTGATCAGATGGCATTCTTTAGAAAAGATAGTCCTAAGTTTGATGGAGAGAATTATCTTGATTGGAAGAACAAGATGATGACACATTTGTAGTTCATTTCTTTTGAAGTTTTTGAAGTGGCTATCAAGGAAGTTGAGATCCCCTCTCTAGAAAATCTTGCAAAGGATGATGCTACAAGAAAGAAGAAGGATTTGTTCCATCATAATGCAATAGCAAAAGAAGCCCTTATCAGCACCCTATCTGATAGTGAGTTTTTAGAGATAAAGAAAATAGACACAGCCTACAAGATATGGAAGCACCTAGAAGACATGTTTGAAGGAGATGAACAAGCAAAAGATGCATGTAGAAAAACTTAGAAGAAAAGATATAATGCATTAGAGATGCTACCTGAAGAGAACATCAAAGCTTACAACCAAAGGATTAATGAAGCAGTTGCAGGAAATAGGAATAATGGTGGAGAGATCTCAGAAGAAGATATTATAGATAAATTGATGACCACTCTCACAACAGAGTATGAAAACAAGATAAACATACTTGATGAGACCATGCAGCTTACATCAAATTTCAAAAGAGAGACCTTGATCAACAAAATTTCAGCTCTCAAGATTTCAAGATTGAAGACATAACCTAAAAGTGAAACTATTGGAATTAGGAGAGATAGGTATAGAGAGGGGAGGGATGAATCAGTGCCTTCAAAAAATTTACTTGTAAACCTTCCAGATCTATGACTGTAAACAGTGATAACCTTTTCAAAATAGCTTGTATCTAATTGGATGAATCAATCATTCATTTAACTTAAGAAAGTAAACAACATGAAATCAAATAGCAATCACATAACAAAAGTATTTTGGTAATGTAGAAACCCTTTTTAGAAGGTAAAAACTACGGTGGGGATGACACCCACAAATTCTTCACTACTACAGATAGAAAAGGTTTTCCTGGTAGGGCTACAAGTTTTGATCACTTCTACTAATCTTACCCTATTAGAAGTAACATATTAGATCAGCTAGATCTACCTAGTTATAGGATTTTAACAACACTAATGAAGTGTGCACTCAGTTAAGAGATTTACATAAGATTGTTAAGTCTACTCTGTTAAGAGATTTATCCAAAAACTATATTACAATTGTTAGAAAGCAATAGGCAATTATATATTAATTGACAACTCAATTGTCTGATACAGATCTATAAGTTCTGACAAAATATCACCTTGACTGTGATGAATCTCTGCTCTGAATCTGCTTGGTAGCCTTTTCTAATTCTGCTTAATCTAATAGCCTTTGCAATCTGCTCTGTTAACTGATAGACTTGAAGTTAGGAAAATGCTTCAAGTTCTCCTTGATTCATCTATATGTTCTCGCATCAGTTCACACCAAAATGATGTAAACATACATCTATATAATGATATGCTTTTTCCGCTTTAACAAAATTAGGTTACACAACACAGTCATAAACCTAAGATCAATGGTGTACAAAAATGACCTAGATCAGACTATTACATAAGATATACATTGCATTTAATGAATATCATAACATTAAATATTCCTCGATCTGGGTAAAATGTTTTCTGATCTATTGTAACTGTTTGCATAGAAGAATGTGCTATTTTAGATTACTATGCCATTTTCTATGATCCTCGATAAACAATGTATAAACTACTTGGTGTATACTATGATGCTCAGTGTTGACTGTCTGTCGGTGTCGGTGTCTGTTGGTGCTTGGTAAACTATCTAATGCTCAATGTGTAAGCTTTACCGACTAGTCTGTCTTGCTTCTAGTTGCCGATTTGCTCAATGTAAGTGATCGACTGATATCTTTGATAACATTTGATACTAATGAAAACCTTGAATGCTCAATAGGGATAACAATCTCCCCCTTTGGCATTAGTATCAAAAATCAAATTTATATAGACAAAATTTTCTATATATACCTTATATATCCGCCATATACATATACTTATCAAAATTTCTAAAAATACTCCCCCTCGGTGCATGCTCCCGGTAATAGGTAGTATACGTAGCATCTATGTACTTATTTGGCATATGACTTATACATTGATTTCCCCCTTTTTGATAGTAATGCCAAATACAAAAATTAAGTAGTATACTCACATCTGGTCAAAAATATGCTGGTGGGTTTTCTTTACTAACTCCAAGAGGTTTTCCCATTCCTCTTTCAAGTTGGTGAAGGCAATATGCTCAACACCAACTTGTGCATGCATGTCAAATATGTTCTCCAACACCATAATATCGGGTGTTGCAACAAGTTTCTCTACTTTGACAATGTGTGCCTCAAATATTTTCAAGTATGGCGGGAGTTCTGTCTGTAGCTTTGTGACCTGATATGTTATGTGTTCTTCTTGTTTCTTTAAATCTTCTATTAACTGCTGGAGTTCCTGAACTTAGTGAATGTGCTTTGAGAAAGCATTTGGCTTGGTTATAGCTGTAGCTGTACTGAACTTGATTTCTGCTTCCAGTCCTTTTATCTTTTCACTAACTACAATAGTGAAGGTGTCCATAGTACAAAGCTTTAGTCAAAACTGAGAAATTAACTGGGTTATAGATTTTATTTTGGTTATTACCTCAGATAAATTGACCTTGTTGATTGCCACTTCTTGGCTTATTTTCTCTGCTAGTTTATTTTGTATCCTTGACTCTGCCCTTTCTTCAATCCATTTGTCTACATCAGTATCCAGGGCATTGATCTTCTCTGTCAATATAGAAAGTTGATCTATGATAGGAGTATCTTCATCAATATTCACCTCAGGTACTACATGTTGTAAGATATCCCAAACATATGTTAAGATTTATTTTCATTTTTTTTCTTTCTTCAACTTCTCTTGTGCTACCTTTCTTTGACATAATTCCCCATATTTACTTAGTTCTTCGGGGCTAAGGGTCCTCGGGTCGCACTCAGGAATAATTATCACTTCATCTAGGGTGTCCGACCCTTTTCCTTTCTTTTTCTTCTTCTTCTCCGATACTAATGGTGATTTCTTTTTAGTAACGACAAGAGACTTGTCCCTAGTCCTCAAAGTATCCTTTCCCGGTTGACACACTTTCTTCCTTCTTCTGCTCCTCAATAGCTATTGTCTCGGTTGATTGAGTTGGAGCCTCAGGTGTGGTGTCAGATGGGATTACCTCGGTGTCCTTTATTTCATTTGTTACCTTTTTCTTGGTGGAAGGTTCCTCTATTTGTTTAGGCTTATCTATCTCTGCAGGTTTCTCAATGTCTGGTTCCCCTGTGATGTCTTTGTGTTGCTCGGGGTCTGAGTCGTCAGGTTGTTCCTATGAAAGAATTTCTACTGCTTCTGCAAGTACAAGAAGCTCACCTGATAGTGATGTAAATGCACATGTTGTGACTTGTTCTTCATCTTAAGTGTTTAGGGGTGCAATATTTACATCCTCATCATCCTTGTCATCAGGATCACCATTTATGATGTCCTCAATGAGTACATTGTCATCAGTTTTCTTCTTCATTTTGATTTCTACTTTATCCGGTGCATCCTGTGAGATACTTATTTCCTCCTTTTTCTTGGTGATATCAATTACCTGGGTAATTGATATACTAGAATCCTTTGACTTCTCTTCTATGCCATCATCAATATAAATACCTTTTCCTTTGGAATTTTGTCTCTTCTTAGACAGATTTAAGTATGCTTTTTTCTCATCTTGTTCTTTTTCTTTAATGATTTCTCTCCATAGGTCATCTCCAGACTCCTCTACATCTGCCACATTCTCATTTAGTATCATCATGGCTCAGTTCTTTATAGCGAATCTCTGTTGGTGATTAGCCATGAGTTCATCAAGTTCTGCTAGGCTTAGATGTGGAGCAGCCCGAACTAGAGATCTTTCTCTCTTTCTTTTCTTGGTTTCAAGTGCATAGCCCCATTTTTTATTTATCCTATCATCCAATTCCTTTGGTAATGAACATGCAAATTCCAATGGAACTCACTTGAATTTTATCATCATCTAGATGACTGCCTCTTCCATCTTGGTTTGATCCTCATTTGACATCATGTCAAATCTACCTATTTTCGGATAAGTCTGGATCAGTAAGGTCTCTGTTCTCAATTATCTCTTCAATGACTTCATCTATGGACCTTACCTTGTTTTTAACCATCTTGAATTGATTTGTGTCATCATCAATTTTAGTATCTTCAAGTTCTTCTCTTCCCCTTATCAGTCTTCTCCTTTTCTTCGGTGCTTCAGCTGCAACCTTGGATCCTTTCTTTACATAAGTCTTAGTTGGTGTAGCTACCTTTCATTTTATTACCTTCTCTGCTTCTTTCTTCTCAGGTGGTTAATCTGCAGTTGATGATTTTGTTCTCGTACCTTCTTGTACTAGTAATTGCTTCTTCATAGGAACTTCAGGTGGAGGAACCAGTGTGGGATCTTTTTCTTCATTAGACTCAGTTTCCTCACTATCATATGACTTTTCATCTAACATTAACTCACCTTTGGTTTCCTGTTCAACTGGTGTGTCCTTAGGTGTTTTAGAGACATCTCCATATCTAGCAGTAAGATCTTTCCTCATCTTCTTTTCCTTTCTAGACATTTTACCGATCTCTATGCTTGTAGTGATTCTAGATTTGGCCTCTTCATATGTTTCAAACCTAGTGGCAATAGGGTCTTTTGGTAATGCAAGCAGGGCATTAATAGATTTCAGTGAAAAATCATGGTTCATTTCATAACCCATTGGTGCCAACCATTTTGATCTAGGTTCAACTTCTTTTATCATACAATGATCTATGTCTACTACGAAACAAATGTCCATCTCAAATTTTTCAACTAATTCCCTTGGAATTCTACTCCTTTGATGCATTTTAGTCTAAAATTATTTGAAGTATGCATCAAATACTATATTCAGATTATTTCCTAACTTATTTATCATCTCGGTAATCTATGTAGTTATAGGTTAATCTATTGTCTAGTTCACTTTACTGATGCCAGGTACAAACTTTTGTATGAAGAAAAATATACACACAAGTAGTGAGCTAAACTTACATGTGTTTGACTTATTTGACCTTATTGTCTTCATGTTTTCCTATAGTTGATGTAACAGTACCTCGACAAGATCAACTTGGTGACCTTTCTCCATAATTTTGTACACCGTGTCTATTGCACTATAGGGTACACTGTTGAGTCTGATCGATTGAAATATCTTATACCCGATTACATGTCTGCAAACTTAACTGTTGGGTCTCTGATTATTGAAATCTTCTGTAATGCCCACCCTAGCATCTTCCTATGTTAGACTGATAGGACTATTGCTTTGACACTTTGGATTTTATGATGGACTATGATTATTATTTAGTTAGAATTTTATGAGACATTTGAGCATATATATTTGGTTACTACAATTTATTTGGAAATATTAAATGAGTTATAATTTAATGATGAATGGCTAGAAATGAACTATCAGTAAAATGTTTTATATTGATTTGTGTTATGATGTTTTATTATGATCTAACCCTGTTGACCCTATTATGGTTTAGTGTTCACTGGTTGATGTGAGTGTAGGATGAGGAGCGACAGTCATAGTTACTCCCATGGGAGATCCACACAATGTCGCACTCTCCCTCCTTGTTTGCCACTGTTTGTTTATATTTATATATTTGTATATCCATATCAGTTGGTGATGCAGGATGTAGGTATCAGGCATCATCTCCACCTGGCTACACAAGTCTGAGTGTGCCTTCAAAATCCTTGAACTATTGATGTGTGGAGATTTAACCAAGTTACTCCCGAGGTTACCCATGGACCTAGAATTCTGTTTAGGAAGTGATCCTAGTTGGGAAGTGGAATGCAGTTTATGTTATGGACTTGATTTGATGTTGGTCTGAGTTTATGTTAAGATTTAGTATTAATCTATTTTATATGTATAATAAATAATTATGTTATAATTGTTTGTATTTTAT
The DNA here is from genome assembly GCA_027943335.1 of Chamaecyparis obtusa. Lineage (NCBI taxonomy): Eukaryota > Viridiplantae > Streptophyta > Pinopsida > Cupressales > Cupressaceae > Chamaecyparis > Chamaecyparis obtusa. The sequence continues at coordinate 279,346 of BSBK01000403.1, forward strand.
ATAGGTTTGTGTATATGTGGGTGCACACACATGTATCCATGCTTATATAAATAATAATAATAATTGTATGTTTTCATTAATTGTGTAAATGATATGTTATTTATAATAAGAAAATAAAGTGAGTTAAATAAAGTATATTTAATAAACATATTAAATAAAAAGTAAAAATAATAATAATAAAAGGAAAATTGCCTTTGTAGTAAAGTGGCTATCTAGGAGGGAGTTGAACTCAAGACCTCCTAGAAGTTAGGCCACTTGTTTTCCTATTGTTCTATGTGCTTTTCTTGAAAGGTATTTGTCTATTATTCTTGTTATGCTTTCGTTTAAAAGATATTTTAATTAAATTTATTAAAAACCTTGATTAAGTCTTTACGGGAGATTATTTGTTTGTTCCTCCAACCAACTATGGAAGTTGGAGAAGTTGCTTCCTGTAAAGCAACTCCTCCAACCACATAGTTGGGGATTAAATATTTGAAGACTTTTGTGTGTAGGAAGATGTTAATTTTGGGAAGATTGGTTTTCTTTTGAGTTGCCTGTAATTGATTTCTCTAAAAAATTTTGGTGAAATTTTATGTGAGTTTGAGAGTTTTTGGATTGCTGGGAGTTGATTGCCAGAGGAAGATTTCCAGAAGGATATCTACTCAAGGATTGAAGCTTTGCAGAGATTATCTAGTCAAGGGAAGAGGAATCTCTGCAGGACTGAAGGTAGGGTCTAAACTGGGAAGAATCTCCATTCTTCCCCTTTGTATGTGAATGTGTTTGTATATGATATGATAATAAAATTGTGTATGATCATATAGTTTTGTTTATGGACATGTGGGAGGATGAGTTATATTTTATTGAATTAAATAGGGAAGTTTAGTAAGAAATAGGAATGGTCATGAAGGTGTAGGATTGAAATGCAGTCATTTCCTTACTATTTTCCTCTTGTAGACTTCTCTGTGAAATTAATGCTTTTATTTGGGTTAATTTGGTCTATAGGATCCTTAATATTCTCCTACTTATTTCCCTTCCTTCCAGAATATTCTTAAGTGCTTCCAAAATTTAAAACTTTTATTTCAACCTTACTGGTCCATGTTGGTTTGTGTACCACTTTTCTTGTCCAAATATAGAAAAATATTTGTTAGATAGATAGGGTGGATTGATGAGCCATTTCTAAAGGGATACTAGGAGATCTCAAATGGGTCGTGCTCAGATTCGGCAACCATAGTCCCCATTATGCCCAGTGTTACCCACAAGACATAGTTGACAGTCGTGTTTCTGTAGGTTGCAGTTAGTTTAGTATTAACTGAGCCAGGTCAGTCTAGTGGTAACCAAGTAGGGTGAGTCTAGTAATAACCAAGCTAGGTCAGTTCAGTGTTAACTGACCATAGTAGTGTTAACCGGCCAACTCGGTATCAACCAACCGACTCAGTATTAACCGACCAATGCAGTATTGACCGACCAGTCTAGTGTGAACCGACCAATGCAGTATTGACTGACTAGTCTAGTGTTAACTGACCAATGCAATAGTTACTGACTAGTCTAGTGTTAACTGACCTAGACTGTGTTAACCAACCAAGTAGTGTGAACCAAGCAAAAAATAGGCTTTATACAAGTATAACATTTAAGTATAAGAATAATTTCTTATACTTTAAGTTATACTTGTATAAAGGGTTTAGGTACCTTTTGAGATGATTGGGATAGGTTTCAAATTCATGGGAGTTATGATGCAATTTCTAATTTTGAGATTTCTTAAAAATTCAAACTTAGCCAAATTTCAGGCACATGAGACTTTTTCCTAGATTTTGAAATAAGCTATGGAATGTTGTGTCAATGCATGTGGGAAGTTTTATGTTGTGAATTTCTATACCTGGTTTTGAGTTTAAGCTTTTGTTCATACTTGGCTTTTGATAAAGTCCATACTTTAAGGTCAGGACTTGTTCAGGTGGCCTGAGTGCACCAGAGGGTTTCCTAGACCTATGAGATGGATCATTTTGAGGTTACTTGTGGTTTTCATGGTTGTGCATGTGTGGGGTAAGGGAATAGGAACCTTAAGTGGGTGGCTCACCATAGGTTTTGGAACCCTAAAGTGGTTGCCAAATGATCCTATGGGTGGGTTTGTAAAAAGTGATAACCTAACAAAATTAACCTAGGAAGGGGGGAGTCAAAAGATAATGAAAGAGAATATAATAATGGCCACACATACCTGATTGGAGTACCGAGACCAAGGATAACTGCCAAGATGGATCGCTATTCATAAAGGGGGGACTGGGGTTACATGTTTTCTAGGAAGGATCCCAATATACAGGTTGTGTGATGACACTCACTTAGGTAGTATCTTAGAACCTTGACCTCTATGTTATGGTATGATGATATTTTATGTTCTTTTTGAGTCTTGGATTTCTTTATCTTCTGAGCCTTAGATTTCTTAGGGCCTTGTGAGTATCTTGGTTCTATCTCCTAGCACGAGGGGTGGAACCTCATCAGTTCCACATGGTTGGGTGGAAAAAATCTTTCGAGGTCATGTTCATGGTTCGTGATTTGGATAGGTTCAAATTTATGTATTGATGCAGATATTTGTATTTTGTATTATGTATTCTTGAAAGGAAATATGAAAAGATATGTTGTAATGCCTTCGGGCCATTCATGTACTTATTATTATTATGAGATCTATTATCAGAAAGATGTAATTGAAAAGAAAAGCAATGTAATTGGGAGGGATAGTTCTAGGTTTTGTTTCAAGGGTTGCTATTTGAAAGACTAAAGTTGTAAATGTATATTTTAATGTTGAAGGATCTTTTCTATCTCTCCTATGTTGCAATCAAAGAAAATGTTTATTATGTTAAGGTTAAAATGAAATTTGTAATGAATAGCTATTCAATGTGTAGGAAGGAGAAATGAGCTTAGTATATTAAGTATGGAATATGATTTTAAATGAAATGTTATTTTCTTACCCTATCTCTTAGTTCTAAATGTGAAAGTAAAGAAAGGAAATGAAATTTAATCTGGATAAGTAATGTAAAGATGTTAGTGAATGAATTCATTAAGGGAACCTTAAGGAATGTAAATGTGAAGTAGTAATGATGTAATGTAATAAAAAAAATTGTTAGTTGCAATTTTTGGTCATAAGACCTGATTCCTTATGGGTTCCCTAGTGGAGACATTACATATTCAGTGCTTGACCATCCCATTGTGCTCCAGTGTTTTTCTCAACATTAGGTCATGACAAACTGCGAAAGGCTTTTGCCTTGTTTGTTGTAGGGAGCCCAGTAACCCTACTAATCATTTTCTTAGTGAGCTCTATTGGTTTATCGAGCTAGAATTTTCCATCATGGTACCTACTCAATACAATTCTAATCCAATCAGTCTTAAATGATTGTGGATAGTATGTGATACATGATAACTCTGATTCCATAATCTTCTTGTATTCTGGTTTCAATTTTCCATCTGTACCACAGAGTAGAGAATGTGCTGCAATAGTTTCAAAGTCTCCTACTTCTCCAATTTTGCAATGAATATATGCTCTTACATCTTATTTCAATAAAACCCTATCTAGTATGCTTGAGAAAGCACCCATTAAATCTATTTTTGCTATGACCTTGGGATGTGGCTTGAACTTAGGTTTGTCAAAATTTGCCCTTACAATTAGATTAAATTCTTCCTCAACACTTTGTGATTTGCTAGCGGATGATGTAGATGACATAAATCAATTTAGGGTTTCAGCTAGTAGCAGGTAAATAAAGTGTTTAGTAGAAAATAAAATTACTCAGAATTACCAAGAGTGATGTCAGTTCGATCTATAGTAGCCTTGAATTCTTTTGAAAATCTTTTAGCTCAAACTCTTCTTTGTGAAATCTTCGCTCTTCGAAATTGCAATGTAAAAATGAACTCTATTTCTCCTGTATTTATAGACTTTTTGATATTCTCACTCAAACTTTCATGCAATAAATGCTTGACCTCACTTTTAGTATGAAATAGTTGTCAGCTCGGTGACAACTAAAAATTTTATCCACTCGGTTAACATAGGATTTCTTCATCGGTTTGCATTGTTGTCCAGTTAATCTTGTGTAGTGATTACCGATGTGTAGCCAACTCTCGGTCTCTCTTTTACTAACTATATAACATTGTTAGCTCATAACACATAAACCATAATGCATCTTTATTCATGTAGATTTGGTATTTGTACATCATATATAAGGAGCTGTATGTAAAATGTGATCATTTTGAAGTGTCAGTTCCATTCATACCTATATCACCTTAAGTGGAGGTACAGATGTCACCCAATCCAGTGGATGAGGTTTCACTGATAGCATTACTTGACTCAGCATTCTCATTAGATGCCTTCTTCCACACAGTGTTCCTTAACTTCATGATATCTGCAATAGTATATCCAGTCTCAAATACATGGTTTTCATCTAGTGCTCGGTCTTTGCAGTTCTTTCTTAAATGATTGACCCTATGAAAGTGCATACATGCCATTCCAGTGCTTGTCTAGCTTCTTGATTGTCTAATCCAACTCTTTCTATAACAATTTGCTACAATGTGTCCATATCTACCACAAGTAGTATAGTTAGCCCAAGTGTTATAATCCCAAACATAAGAATTACCTTGTCTCTTCAGTTGATAAGGCTTTCGCTATGTTTTCTACTTAGAGTCCATACTTTCTTTATCTTAGCCTTACACTCTCATGTAGTGTGTCCATGTTTATTATAAGTATAGCATATTTTCTCCATAGTAGTATTGTTAGCAATATCATTTTGTTTAGCTCTACTCTCATAAGCTGAATGTCCAAACTTACCATAGTAATAACAATATCCATTAAACTTAGGAGTGGCAAGAAGTTTACCTTGTGCTTTGCTTCTACACACATTAGATGTATGTCCCAGTTTGCCATAGTGATAACATGCCAATGCTTGAGGTTTCTAATTTTGATTGTTGTTAACTTGTTCAGCTTGTTGTGATGATTCTCCTTCGTCGATGTAGCCTATACTAGCTCTACTCCCAAATCTTCTTTGATTAGTCAAAAAGTCATCAATCTTCTTTGAACTATCCTCAGCCAATTTATTCATTTCATTATGTTGCTACTATTTTTTCACATCATTTCTTAGTTTTTCATTCTCCTCTCTGAGTCTTGCAACTTCTTCAGGATTTCTTGACAATTCTCCATTCACTTGGTTTACTTCTTGATTCACAGTCATCATTTGATTAGATACTTGGAATTGATGATCAGTGAGTCTCTGTATTTCATTCTCTTTAGCTTGAATTTGTTCAGTCAACTATCTTTGGTCATCAATAGCCAGATTCCTTTCTTGCTCAGCTTGTCTAGCATTGTTCATTGTTTCTACCATTCTCACCATTTGAGATTCTTGACCAATTTGTAGTTCTTTCACTTGATCAGTTAAATGTTGATTCTTTTCAGATAAATTAGTGATTATGCTTTTAGATCCATCAGATATGCTTCCAGAAATAGATCCAATATGCTTGAACATTTCATCAATAGATTCTTCATGTTAACCGATCTCATTTTGTAGAATAGCTAGGTTCTTCCTTTCAACTAGTAATTTCTTCAGTCCTTCCTTGGCTTGCTTGTACTATTCAATAAACATCTAAATTTTTATCTTTTGATTCTCAATAGTATTATCAAGCTTATATCTCTCCATGACTTAGATCTTTACCCTTCAGTGGTTAAACTATTCAGCAAGAGAACTATTCTCTGATACCAATTGTTGGAATTAGGAGAGATAGGTACTAAGAGGGGAGGGGTGAATCAGTGTCTTCAAAAACTTTACTTGTAAACCTTCTGAATCTATGACTGTAAATAGTGATAACCTTTTCAAAATAGCTTGTATCTAATTGCATGAATCAATCATTCATTTAACTTAAGAAAGTAAACAACATGAAATCAAATAGAAATCACATAACACAAGTATTTTGGTAATGCAGAAACCCTTGTTAGAAGGTAAAAACTATGGTGGGGATGACACCCACAAATTCTTCACTACTGTAGATAGAAAAGGTTTTCCTATTAGGGCTACAATTTTTTATCACTTCTAGTGATCTTACCTTGTTAGGAGTAACATATTAGATCAGCTAGATCTACCTAGTTATAGGATTTTAACAACACTAATGAAGTGTGCACTCAATTAAGAGATTTACATAAGACTATTAAGTCTACTCTATTAAGAGATTTATCCAAAAACTCTATTACAATTGTTAGAAAGCAACAAGCAATTATTTGTTAATTGACAACTCAATTGTCTGATACAGATCTATAAGTTCTAACAAAATATCACCTTGACTGTGATGAATCTCTACTCTGAATCTTCTCAGTAGCCTTTTCTAATTCTACTTAATCTGATATCCTCTGCAATCTACTCTGTTAATTGATAGACTTGAAGTTTGGAAAATTCTTCAAGTTCTCCTTGATTCATCTATCTATTCTCGTATCAGTTCACACCAAAATGATGTAAACATACATTTATATAGTGATCTACTTTTGCCGCTTTAACAAAATAAGGTTACACAGCATAGTCATAACCCTAAGATCTATGGTGTACAAAAATGACCTAGATCAAACTATTACATAAAATATACATTGTATTTAATGAATATCATAACATTAAACATTCCTCAATTTGGGTAAAACATTTTCTGATTTGTTGTAACTATTTGCATAGAAGAATGTGCCATTTCAGATTACTATGCCATTTTTTGTGATCCTCAGTAAACACTGTATAAACTACTCGGTGTATACTGTGACGCTCGATGTTTACTATCTATCGGTGTCAGTGTCTGCTAGTGCTCAGTAAACTATCTAATGCTCAGTGTGTAAGCTTTACCGACTAGTTTGTCTTGCTTCTAGTTACCGATTTTCTCAATGTAAGTGACGGACCGATATCTTTGATAACCTTTGATACTAATAAAAACCTTGAATGCTCAATAGGGATTTAAAATCTTGAATGATAACCTTGAATGATAACCTTGAAATCTTGAGATTTCAAGATTGAAGATAGAAACTAAAAGTGAAACAACCTTCAAAGCATGAGTCCATGGTAAGAAATCTACAAACACCTCTAGTAATTTTGATGATGATGATGAAGAGAAAACACTAGATGATTTCATTGCTATGATTGCTAAAAGAGAAGAGAAAGGAAAATGGAAATATGAAGGTCAATTGCCATTTAAATGCTTTTCATGTAACAAGGTTGGTCATTTTGCATCTAAGTGTCCTACAAGAGTTAAAAGATACCAGAATAACTACAAGCCTAAGTATACAAAGGAATGCTATTATGCTAGAGATGGAGTATCAGATGAAGAATTAGCAGAAGAAGAAATTGGATTCATTTCTCTTGAAGATGAAAAGGATTCACAAGAATTAGCTCTAATTTCACAAGCTGACATCAGGATAGATTGGATCATTGATAGTGGTTGCTCACATCACATGATAGGAGACAAAGATAGATTTGTTCATTTCAACAAATACAAAGGAGGCATGGTTAGATTTGGAGATAACACCCCCAAACCTATCATTGGTAGAGGAGCCATCACCTTGGATGGAAAGAATAGCACTGCTGATGTTATTTATGTTGATGGTTTGAAACATAACCTACTAAGTGTTGGGTAGTTTCTTGACAAAGGCTACAGATTGGAGTTCAATGGAAACAAGTGTACCATTAACAAAAAGGAAGGAGAAATAATTGCATCAGGATCAAAGTCAAAAGGTAATGTTTTTCAGCTTAATCCAGAAGCAAGTTGTTTTTTTGCTAAAGTAGATGATAGTTGGTTGTGGCACAAAAGACTATGTCATATCAATTTTGATAACATAGTAAAGATCAGTAATGTTAAGGCAGTAAGAGACCTACCTATCATAGCAAACCCATTTGATACCATCTATAGGGAATGTGTAATGGGAAAGCATGTGAGGAATTCATTTAGGAGCAAGCATAATTCAGTATAGAACAAGTTGGATCTGATTCATACAGACCTATGTTGACCTACTCAAACAAGATCATACTATGGTGAAAGGTATTTCATTTTTTTTGTAGATGACTATTCTAGAATGATGTGGGTTGCATTCTTGAAAGATAAGTCAGAAGCATTTGAGAAGTTCAAAATATTCAAAGCTAAGGTTGAGAATGAATCTGGACTAAAGATAAAGTGTCTAAGATTGGATAGAGGAGGAGAATTCACCTTTGATAGATTCTATGAGTACTACGAAGAACATGGCATAAAAAGATAGTTAATTGCACCTAGAAACCCTCAGAAAAATGGGATTGTAGAGAGAAGGAACAAGATTATCCTTGATACAACGTGCACCATCATGATTGAAGGAAAAGTTGCACACACCTATTGGAGAGATGTGGTCAATACAACAGTATATACAATCAATAGAATACAATTAAGTCCTGGCACAGATAAGACACCTTATGAGCTATGGTTTGGTAATGTTCCCATAGTGAAATACTTCAGAATCTTTCGAAACAAGTGACACATCTATTAGGAATAGTCCCAAGAGATAACTAAGAGGGGGGGGTGAATTAGTTATCTACAAGATTCAATTCTTTATCCAATTAAGTATACTTAAAAATAAAGCATAAACACAATGAAAGAACACATGAACACAACACCAATATTTTGGTTATAGGGAAACCCAAATAGGTAAAAACCCCGGTGGGACTTGATACCCACTAATATTTTGTACTAGTGTATAATGATACTTGTTAGAAGATCCTTTACCCTGTTAGGAGTAGCTTTACAATATATTAAGTATAGTAGACCTTGTCAAGGGTCAGACCCTGTTAGGAGTCTTTTACAATTGTCCCTGTTAGGGGAGAGGATGCACTGTCCAAGAGCTCACTACTCAAATGGGCAAAGGCTACAACCTTCTGAATAATAGATACACACTATATCTAGATCTTGGTGAGCTATGCTTTGACCTAGTGTCTACATCATTTCCAATGAATAGCAAAAGTACTTTACTTGGTCACATAGACCTTCTTCTAATGGCTCAACACTTCACACACTCTGCTCTGCTGTACTTAATCAACCATGAACCACACTCAAGCAATCACAAATGACTACCTATAAGTATCTTTCTTCCAAATGATATAATCAATTTGGCCTATTAGAACCACCTTGAAATCATATTAGAGAAACCACAACAACCTCCAATAAACATTCTGTCAGCTCTACTATGCACGTAACACATTCTGGGACCTGTCCAATAAGATAATTGTAGATGCACGCTACACACTATCGGCTCTACCAAAACAACTGAAACTTTCTCTGTAAGCTAAATTAACTCATGCAATCTTAATAAAACATCAATAACACTTCTCCAACCTTAAATCCAAGGGTGCATACCCTCAAGATAGGTGCAACTAAAGAACCAATAAAATCTATGTCGACTCTTCTGAACAAACATAGGAAACTGCTATTGGCAAATAGCGACGACATAACTTTACTTGCATTCATCATCAAACCATGCATCCATGAACTTAACATCACTGACATGTCTACAACATATATCCAAGCGTGCAAGGCTCCATGATAACTGTACAGACAAACATACACAAAACACTGTCTGTTACTCTTTCAGGAACACTGCTGACACCAGCTGCTATATAACTATCTGTATTAACAGTTAACCTCTGCACCCATGATATCATGTTGATATCATGTCCATGCTACATATACTGAAATATTACTACATAAGACTTTCACACATGCTACTTTTCATATGTTGTCATCAATGACAAACATACAGTCAATACTAGCCTACTGGCAAATCTCCAACAATCTCCCCCTTTGACATTAGTGGCAACATGTGGAATGTAAAAACCACCACCAACCCAAATGAACATTTCTTTTATAACATTCTCTATTTCCTCAATTGTACTACTATCAAAACTAAATGTTGCACCCCCTTAGTATATTACTCCTCTTTTTGCTTCTATTTTTCATGACTCTATATATTACTCCCCCTTTGACATCAATGGCAAAGGGTGCCATTCATTTTAAGCACCAGTACTACTCCTGAGGTAGAGTACTCAAACTTCCATCAGTCCTAGAGGACTGATACCTTTCCTTCTTTCTTCTAAGTAGAATCAGGAAAGGGAATTACTCCCAACTTATCCCTAAGATACTAAAAAGTATCCTTAGGCAAGGGCTTTGTGAATATATCTACCAACTGATATTTAGTACTCACATACTCCAACTTGACTTCTTTCTCTGCCACTTTCTCTCTTAGGAAGTGATACTTGATCTCAATGTTGTTTGTCTTTGCATGCATCATAGGGTTCTTTGACATATTGATAGTGCTAGTGTTATCATAGTGAATAACAATAGGATAATCAATCTGAATTCCAAAATCCTTTATCATCTACTTGATCCAAACAATTGTAGAATAATTCAAGGCTGCTGCAACATACTCCGCTTCTACTATTGACTGAGAAATACAATTTTGTTTCTTGCTTGTCCAAGTGACAAGTCTATCACCAAGAAACACTGCTCCACCTGAAGTACTCTTTTTGTCATCAAAACATCCTACCCAATCTGCATCAGTGTACACATGAAGCTCAACATTTTCTAAATTAGGATACCATAGACCATAATCTATAGTGCCCTGCAAGTATCTAAATATTCTCTTTACTACCATGAGGTGACTTTGTTTAGGTCCTGTTGCAAATCTTCCAACTATGCCAATTGCATTGGAAATGTCAGGTATAGTCTGAGTAAGATATATGATTTTACCAATCATAGACTTATACAATGTTATATCTACTACTGGTGAGTCATCTTCTTTTGTAAGCTTGCATCTAGTGATCATAGGAGTTCCAACTGTCTTGCAATCATCCATCTTGAATTTCTTCAGTATCTCTTTCACATACTTTGATTGATTAATGAAAATTCCATTTTCTGTCTACTACACATTTAGTCCCAAAAAGTATTTGATAGGACCAATCATACTCATGTCAAATTCATTCTACATTTCTTTGGCAAATTCAACACAGAGCTTGTCATTACCTCCAAAGATAATGTCATCAAAAAATATAGCTACAAGTAGAAAACTTTCAGATGTCTCTCTAATGAGTAGATTACAATTTGTTTCTCCTTTCTTGAATCCAATCTTTGTTAAGTATCCATCTAGTCTCTCATACCATGCTCTAGGGGCTTTCTTGAGTCCATAGAGGGCCTTCTTCAGTTTGCATACCATATCAAGTCTATTTGATAAGGTGAATCCTTATGGCTGCTCAATATATATTTCTTCTTTTAAGTCTCCATTCAGGAATGCTGACTTGACATCCATCTGATAAACTTTGAAGTTTTTGACTCTAGCATAGGCTAGAAATAATTTGATAGCTTCTAATCTTCTCATAGGTGCAAATGTGTCTGAATAATCAATGCCTTCTCTTTGCACATATCCCTTACATACTAATCTTTCTTTGTTTCTTACTATTGTACTATCTTCATTCATCTTATTTCTAAATATTCACTTTGTCCCAATCACATTCTTATCACTAGGTCTTGGGACCAGTTCCCAAGTGTCATTCTTAATAACCTGATCAAGTTCTTCTTTCATAGCATCATGCCAATCAGAATCATTACAAGCATCTTCAACACTTAAGGGTTCAATCTGAGATAGTAAACATACCGCTTCATTGCTAGTTGTGTTCTTTTCTTGTGACCTTGTTAAGACTTTTCCGCTCTGATCTCCAATGATGTTTTCCTTGGAATGATTTCTTGATGTAAACTTTGGAACTTTAGATGATGCTGACTCATTAGCCTTAGAAGTATTTTCTTCACTTGTCTCAGAGTCATTGAATAAAACATCAATACTATCAAACATTTCCTCAATGACTGTCTCACTAGTTGAGGGTCTAGGTTCTTCTTGAATCATAGGTAAGTAATCATGATATCTTTCTTGAATCATAAAATTTTCATCAATCCTTACATAAGCACTTTCTATGATCTTTTTCAATCTTAAATTGAAACATCTATAAGCTTTACTTTTAGTAGACTAACAAAGAAAAATACCTTCATCACTTCTTGCATCAAACTTTCCTACTGCTTCATCCCTCTTGATGTAGCACTTGCTTCCAAAGATTCTGAAGTATTTTACTATGGGAACATTATCAAACCATAGCTCATATGGTGTTTTTCCAGTGCCTAGCCTCAATTGAATTCTATTGATGGTATAAATTATTGTATTGACCGCATCTCTCCAATAGGTATGTGCAACTTTTCCTTCTATCATAATGGTGTGCGCTATATCAAGAATGATCCTATTCCTTCTTTATACAATTCCATTCTACTGAGGGGTTCTATGTGCACTTAACTATCTCTTTATGCTATGTTCTTCGCAGTACTCATAGAATCTATCAGAGGTGAATTCTCCTCCTCTATCTAATCTCAAACATTTTATCTTTAGTCTAGATTCATTCTCAACCTTAGCTTTGAATATTTTAAACTTCTCAAAAGCTTCTAACTTATCTTTCAAGAATGCAACCCACACCATCCTAGTATAATCATCAACAAACAAAATGAAATACCTTTCACCATAGTATGATCTTGTTTGAGTTGGACCACATAGGTTTGGATGAATCAGATCCAACTTGTTTTCTGTTTATTTCTTCTTTCTCCTAAAAGAATTCCTCACATGCTTTCCCATCACACATTCCCTACATATAGTATCAACTAGCTTTGATATGCTAGGTAGATCTCTTACTGCCTTAGCATTGCTTATCTTTACTATGTTATCAAAATTGATATGACATAGTCTTTTATGCCACAACCAACTATCATCAACTTTAGCAACAAAACAACTTGCTTCTAAATTGAGTTGAAAAACATTACCTCTTGTCTTTGTGCTTGATGCAATCATAACACCATCTTTGTTGTTAATGATGAATTTGTCATCTTTGAACTCCAACTAATAGCCTTTTCCAAGTAACTGTCCAACACTGAGAAGGTTATGTTTCAAACCATCAACATAAAGAACATCATCAGTACTATTCTTTCCATCCAAAGTGATGGCTCCTCTACCAACTATAGGTTTAGGAGTGTTGTCTCCAAATCTGACCATACCTCCATTGTATTTGTCCAAGTGAACAAACCTACCTTTATCACCTGTCATGTGATGTGAACATCCACTGTCTATAATCCTGTCTATCTTTATGTTAGCTTGTGAAATCAATGCCAGCTCTTGATTTTCTTTCTTATCTTCATGAACTATCTTGTTATTCATTTTGTCTATAACAACAATGAATCCAATTTCTTCTTCACCATATTCTTCATCTGAAACTCCATCTCCAACATAGTAGCATTCATTAGAATACTTAGGCTTGTAATCCTGCTTGAACTTTCTAGCTCTAGTGGGACACTTAGATGCAAAGTGACTGATCTTATTACATGAAAAGAACTTAAATGGTAATTGACCTTCATATTTTCCTTTACTTAACTTTTTTCTTTTGGCAATCATAGCAATAAAATCATCTAATGTTTTCTCTTCATCATCATCATCAAAATTACTAGAAGTGTTTGCAGATATCTTACCATGAACTGTTGCTTTGAAAGCTGTCTCACTCTTTGGTTATGTCTTCAATCTTGAAATCTCAAAAGCTAAGATTTTTTTGATCAAGGTCTCTCTCTTGAAATTTGATATAAGCTACATGGTCTCATCAAGGATGTTGATCTTGCTTTCATATTAAAGAGTGAGGGTAGTCATTAACTTGTCCATAATGTCCTCCTTTGAAATCTCTCCACCATTGTTCCTAATTCCAACAACTGCTTCATTAATCCTTTGATTGTAAGCTCTGATATTTTCCTCAGGAAGCATCTCTAATGCATTGTATCTTTTCTTCCATGTCTTTCTACGTGCATCCTTTTCTTGTTTGTCTCCTTTAAATATGTCTTCTAGGTGCTTCCATATTTTATGGGTAGTATCTACCTTTTTTACTTTTGAAAATTCACCATTAGATAGGGCGTTGATAAGGGATTCTTTGGCATTAGCATTCTGATGAAACAATTCCATTTGTGTGTCAGTAGCATCATCTTTTGCAAGGTCTTCTAAAGTAGGAATCTTAGCTGCTTTGATAGTTACATTAAAAACTTCAAAAGCAATGCACTGCAAATGAGTCATCATCTTGTTCTTCCAATCAAGATAATTCTCCCTATCAAAATTAGGAATTTCTTTCCTAAAGTACACCATCTAATCAACCTCAAGCTGCTAAACTTTCTCTCTGAGGCACTTGGCTCTGATACCAATTGTTAGGAATAGTCCCAAGAGATAACTAAGATGGGGAGGGGTGAATCAGTTATCTACAAGATTCAATTCTCTATCCAATTAAGTATACTTAAACATAAAGCTTAAACACAATGAAAGAACACATGAACAAAACACCAATATTTTGGTTATGGGGAAACCCAAATAGGTAAAAACTATGGTGGGACTTGATACCCACTAATATTATGTACTAGTGTATAATGATCCTTGTTAGAAAATCCTTTACCCTGTTAGGAGTAGCTTTACAATATATTAAATAAAGTAGACCTATTCAAGGGTCAGACCCTGTTAGGAGTCTTTTACAATTGTCCCTGTTAGGGGAGAGGACACACTGTCTGAGAGCTCATTGCTCAAATGGGCAAAGGCTACAACCTTCTGAATAATAGATACACACTATATCTAGATCTTGGTGAACTGCACTTTGACCTATTGTCTGGATCAGTTCCAATGAATAGAACAAGTACTTTACTTGGTCACATAGACCTTCTTCTGATGGCTCAACACTTCGTACACTCTACTCTGTTGTACTTAATCAACCATGAACCACACTCAAGCAATCACAAATGACTGCCTATAAGTATCTTTCCTCCAAATGATATAATCAATTCATCCTATTAGAACCACCTTGAAATAATATTAGAGAAACCACAACAACCTCCAATAAACATTCTATCAGCTCTACTATGCACGGAACACATTCTGGGACCTATCCAATAAGATAATTGTAGACGCATGCTACACACTGTTGGCTCTACCAAAACAACTAGAACTTTCTCTGTAAGATGAATTAACTCATGCACTCTTAACCAAACATCAATAACACTTCTCCAAGCTTAAATCCAAGGGTGCATACCCTCAAGATAGGTGCAAATAAAGAACCAATAAAATCTATGTCGGCTATTATGAAGAAACACAAGAAACTGCTACTGGTGAATAATGACTGCATAACTTTACTTACATTTATCATCAGAACATGCGTCCATAAACTTAACATCACTGAAATGTCTTC
The DNA here is from genome assembly GCA_027943335.1 of Chamaecyparis obtusa. Classification (NCBI taxonomy): domain Eukaryota; kingdom Viridiplantae; phylum Streptophyta; class Pinopsida; order Cupressales; family Cupressaceae; genus Chamaecyparis; species Chamaecyparis obtusa. The sequence continues at coordinate 294,621 of BSBK01000403.1, forward strand.
AACATATAGCCAAGCACGCAAGGCTCCATGATAACTATATGGACAACCATACACAAAAAACTATCTATTACTCTTTCAGGAACACTGCTGACACCAACTGCTATATAACTGTCTGTACTAACAGTTAACTTCTGTACCTATGATATCATGCTGATATCATGTCCATGCTACATATACTAAAAGCTTACTACATAAGACTTCCATGCATGCTACTTTCCATATGTTGTCATCAATGACCAACATACAGTCAGTACTGGCCTACTGGAAAATCTCCAGCAACATCAAGAGGGATGAAGCAATAGGCAAGTTTGATGCAAGAAGTGATGAAGGTATTTTTCTTGGTTACTCTACTAAAAGTAAAGCTTATAGATGTTTTAACTTGACATTGAAGAAAATCATTGAAAGTGCTCATGTTAAGATTGATGAAAAGTTTATGGTTCAAGAAAGATATCATGATTACTCACCTATGATTGAAGAAGAACCCAGACCTTCCACTAGCAAGACAGTTGTTGAAGAGATGTTTGACAATATCAATGTATTGTTCAATGACCCTGAAATAAGTGAAGAGGAAAATTAGAAGGAAGATGATTCAGTATCACCTAAAGCTCCAAAGTATACATCTAGATATCACTCTAAGGATGACATCATTGGAGATCAAAGCAGCAAAGTCACAACAAGATCAAAAATAAAGAATTCAACAAGCAATGAGGCAGTATGTTTACCATCTCAGATTGAACCTCTAAGTGTTCAAGATGCATGTAATGATTCAGATTGGCATGATGCTATGAAAGAGGAACTAGATCAGATTATCAAGAATGATACTTGGGAACTGGTCCCAAGACCAAGTGATAAGAATGTGATTGGAACAAAATGGATATTCAAACACAAGATGCATGAAGATGGTACAGTAGTAAGAAATAAAGAAAGGTTAGAATGTAAGGGATATGCGCAGAGAGAAGGCGTTGATTATACAGATACATATCACCTATGAGCAGATTAGAAGCTATTAAGTTGTTTCTAGCTTATGCAATAGTAAAAAACTTCAAAGTCTATCAGATGGATGTCAAGTCAGCATTCTTGAATGGAGAATTAAAAGAAGTATACATTGAGAAACTAGAAGGATTCACCTTATCAGACTGACATGACATGGTATGTAGATTGAAGAAGGCCCTCTATGGACTTAAGAAAGCCCCTAGAGCTTGGTATGAGAGACTATATGGATATCTAACAAAGATTGGATTCAAGAAAGGAGCAGCAGATTGTAATCTATTCATAAAAGAGACATCTGAAGGTTTACTATTTGTAGCTATATTTGTTGATGACATTATCATTGGAGGTAATGACAAAATTAGTGCTGAATTTTCCAAAGAGATGCAGAGAAAATTTGAGATGACCATGATTGGACCTATCAAATACTTTTTGGGATTGAATGTGCAGCAGACAGAGAAAGGTATTTTCATTAATCAGTTCAAGTATGTGAAAGATATATTAAAGAAATTCAAGATGGATGATTGCAAGCCAGTAGGGACACCTGTGATAACTGGATGCAAGATTACAAAAGAAGATGACTCACCAGCAGTAGATATAACATTGTACAAGTCTATGATTTGCAAACTCATTTATCTTACTCAAACCTAATATTTCCAATGTATTTGGCATTGTTGGAAGGTTTGCAATAGAGCCTAAACAAAGTCACCTCATGGCAGTAAAAAGAATATTTAGATACTTGCAAGGCACTATAGATTATGGTCTATGGTATCAAAATTCAAAAAATATTGAGCTTCATGTCTATACTGATGCAGATTGGGTAGGATGTGTTGATGATAGAAAGAGTACATCAGGAGGAGCAATGTTTCTTGGTGACAAACTTGTCATTTGGACAAGCAAGAAACAAAATTGTATCTCTCAGTCAACAGCAGAAGCGGAGTATGTTGCAGCAGCCCTGAATTATTCTACAATTGTTTGGATCAAGCAAATGATAAAGGATTTTGGAATTCAGATTGAATATCCTATTGTTATACATTGTGATAACACTAGCACTATCAATATGTTAAAGAACCCTGTGATGCATGCAAAGATAAAACACATTGAGATCAAGTATCACTTCCTAAGAGAGAAAGTAGCAGAGAAAGAAGTTAAGATGGACTTGTTGGTGCTCTAAAAAATCCAGATAGTTTTGAGCCCATATTCAGAGATTTATCTCCTAAGGCAAAGTTCAGTGCTTCAAAAACCACTATGAAAAGACCTAGTGTCAAGTGCACATAAAGATGGACCTGTTGAATTTCATGGCATAGTGCTTGGGATATGTGTTCCTTGCATTTCATTTGACGTTTTTAGTTGGTGACAACTTCCAAAATTCAGTTTGGACAAGTTTCAGAGGTACCCATTTGGAGGCCAGTGTTCAAATCTGCACTTTACATTTTGTTTGATTTTAACTAAATGGCCTATTTCAGAGGTTTACATCTAACACCTGGTTGATAGTCATGACATGGGGGTTGTTGCATCATGTTGCATACATGAGAAATAATTTCCATACCAATTTTCAGCCCCCCATGTGCCCGTTTGACATGTTTTCCAGAGCTATTCCGTTTGTAATTTCTAAGTTTCTCTGAGAGTGCACAGTTCAGTTTTGTGAGTAGCTCACTTTGGGGCCTTGCCTTTTGCACCTAGGTCAAGGTCAAACATAATTGATGATTGTTTCATAATGTAGACATGAAAGTGATGCTCCTTGATAAGTTTCAAATCATGATGAATAAGTTTGACCCATTTCCTCAAACATTTCCAAATGCAACTTCTACAGTTTCACAATGTTTCAGTTCAGGATGTTCCAAGTGGCCGACTTTGAAGTTTATTTCTGGATAATCATTTTATCATCCTGAAAATATGATTATAGACTTGTTTTCTATGCATAACAAAAATCATATAATCAGGGTTTCAGACCGTGAAAATTTCATTTGATCGGATTGCTAGGTCAGACAAAACGTGTTCAATAATGTTAAAAAGTGTAGATAACATAACTTTGTAAAGTAGCCATTTTCATAAATTCATAGCTTTTTGCTAGATGCTCGTCTCTATTTGAGGGTTATTCTATTTTGATCCTTGCATATGAAATTTCTTCCAGATTCAGTGGCCTGCCCTCAACTCATCGTTTGATATTTTTCAATCATCTCTTTCCGAGTCTGTCGGCAGTGATTTTCAGTTTGTGTTTGCCGACAATTCTAAATGGGCATTTTCAAGTTTTAAAATCTCTAGCCTTGTTCATTTCTAGGCGATGCCGTCTGATAGGGTTGTTATCTATACTACAAGGTTCATACCCGCCAAGTTTTAATGTCCAGAAATAAGTTTTGCTCATTCTTTTAATGGCATGATTAAGGGTGTTTTATCAAGATTTGACGACTGGCGAAGTATTAAATTTTGAAGTTTTTAATGATTCTGATTGTTCGGATCGTATCTGGTTGCAGATGCGAGTTGTTTTAGATCATTTTCAGTGCCGGTTGTTTGAGTTTGAAATTTTTTTTAGGTCGGACCCGCTTGGGGTCCAACCTGCCTCATTATTTTAAAACATAAGTTTTGTCGGTTATGGCTAGCAGTTGGTAAATTTAAAAAAAAGGAAGGAGCAAAGTAATTATGTTGACATTGGAATTAGCCCCAGAGGTATGTAGATGTGATTCGAATAGGAGAACATTCAGTTCAAAAGGAAACCGTAAAAAGGGGAGATGTCTTTAGGGATCATCGAGATGGCCACTTTAATGAAGATTTCTTTGGCATAGATCAGCTCCAAAAAGAATGCACAACATTTATAAAACAAGGCTCTATTCTTTTCAGTTTCAAATAAGAGGAAGATATTTTTTATTCAAATCAATTGATTAAAGATGGGGATATCTAGAATGTTGGCTGATAACTATAAGGAATGAGTTGTGATTATTGGCACATCAAATGAGATAGTTGGTGATGGAGATATACCTCGTCCAGGTAGTGGAAATAATCAAAGAACACTAATCCCAAATGTTGATTTGCAACATAAAGTTATGATTAAAGCAATTGAGAACTATTTGCTTGAGACTATTGTAATTGACAAATTTGGTACAGATTTTGAAGCATTGGCAGCTAATACTATTGCTCAACATGGAATCCAGATGGTTAGTGCTGCTCATTGAGTGACTATTGAGAATCTCATAAGGAATCCATCTCTGGAGATGCTTATTGGTGGTACACAGAGTGTTATAAATGAGATAGACATGCGTTAGTTTTCTTTGGTTGCTGTTTGCAACACACAAACCAAAAAGAATACATAGGCCTCTGCTTGAGGTGCTGCTACCTTCCCCCTTCCCTTACGTGCTTAACATGGATGCTTGCATGGAGTATGTCTTGTGCACCAAGGAAGAAGTGGTGCTATGCACCAAAACTAAAGGGAAGAGGCTACGTGAGTCTTATTGAGGGCTGCCTGAGTTCCAAACTTGGCACACCATTTGTTCAGGCTGGTGTACATGGTTTTGAAAAGCATGTGCCTTCTACTTGGTGAGTTCTTGCAGATACGATGGAGGCTACCAGGGTCCTCCTCCCTCACGCAATGCTTTCTGGTGTTGCTTACAATTCCAAGAGAGTAGCAAGGTATGCGCATGCGTGCTATGTATTAAGGTTTGCAGGGTGAGGTACTACTATGTGTGTACTCTAAATAGTGCACTTCTCTAAGTCATTATATCCAAGGGAATCCATGAGAGGGAAACCTTGAGAAAGTGACCTAGAGCTCCCTAGGTATGGAGTGCAAGGGTATTTTAAGTTTTCTCTCAGCTAGAGCTAATAAGTTTATAACCTTGCTAGTAAACCATGCAATGAGAGATTCAATGAAGAAAAGGGCAAGAATGCCAATATCCACAAGAAATCTAAATGAGAATGCAATGCAATACTATGCTAGAATGAAGATGCAAGCTAAGATATAAAAATGAAAAATAGGAGTATTACAAATCCTTGCTAACTAAACTATGTGAGCTAATCTATAGCATAAAGGAAACTAGATTAAGAATGCAATGATAATGAAACTAAACTATGATGCAAGAATAAAAATGAAATGATGATGCAATGTTTCAATATGAGACATCTAAGAATACCATAGCTCCAAAATGCCAAGATTGAGAATCTCCAAGACTCCAAGATGCTAAGATGCCAAGACTCCAAGAGGATGAATCATGCAAAAGATGGATTACTTGCAAGAGATGGAAAAGATGAGTGATTAAGAATGAGGAGAGAGCCTCCTTTTAAAGGATTTTACAAATGAACAGATGGTCAAGATTAAGAGGCAAAAAAGAATTATCAAAGGTGGAAATTAAATCTTGGTTGATCCATGTGCTCAAGATTCTCAAGAGGCAAAATCAATGGACATGGTTAAGAGGCAAAAAAGATATGTGGAAGAGATTAAGAGGCAAAAAGATATTCCACTCACCTTGAAAAGTGTGCATTCATGTGAAGACAAAAACTCTTTTTATTTTTATTTTATTTTATTATTTATTTATTGTTTTTAGAAAAGTGGTTTCCATTAAAAAGATTTTTTTATTTAATTAAAAGATATTTTTAATTAAAAGGGAGCATGTTCTCTTAATTAAATAAGATTTTTATTTTTTTATTTTTTTCTCTTTTTATAAAATAAGAATAGTGTTTTATTTGTGCAACTTAGGATAAGAGGAAAAGTGGGGGCTTTTTATTTATTAAAAGGGGAGGAAATATTCCTTTTAATAAATAAAGACTTAGGATAAAATGGTTAGCCCATAGAAAATAATCGAATAAATGATAGAACCGGGATTTGATCTAGAATAAGCAATTTATGATTTTAGCAAAAAGGGGCTAATGACCATTTTTAGGTGATTACATTTGCCCCTCTTTGACTAATGTGTGATCGATTTGGGAACACATTACGTCAAAGAATAGATGAGCCAAGAAGGCAACTGATAGCCAAGAAGGCAAGCAAATAGCAATCTGACTCCAAAGAATGAAGTGCAAAAAAAATAGAAAATCTTGCATGGTCAGCCTAGTAGCGACAGTACTGAACACTTAGGAAAGAGATAGCCAATAAGATATGATGTGTCTGCCCCCTCGAGATCGAAAGTGAAATCAGGTAGAGGGAAAGTAGAAGCAAGAGAGACATGATCAAATCACTAGAAATCATAATCAAAGAGAGAGAATAGAATAACCATTAGGCAGTGAAGGTATGCCCCACACATGGGACCCGAGGCACGAACATATCGGTTCCTCAACCCGAAAACACCATGGAGGGGGATTTGAACTTGGGATTTGAAAGTGAATGAAAGACTTAGAAGGGTGAGAGAGATGGAGATGAAGAGGTGAAGAATGCCCCAGTGACGATCGAAGGATCAGGCCTCAAAAGGTCAGCCAACTGCGCGGAAGAAGGAGAAAGGTGATTTGGGTGATCAAGGATTTCGGTTTGGATCTTGAAATGAAAGGAAAATGATGTGATATGAAAGACCAGAAGTGAAAGACATGATCGGGAAGAAGCGAAAGGCGAGTGCAGTTGATTAACAAGTCCATGAAAGATAAAGGAGAGCTCTCTCCATATGTAAGATGCAAGACTAACTAACATGAACTTAAGAATGCAAGCTACATGAAAAGTGGTTTACTTGCAAGGTTATGAAGCCAATAGACATCTAATTATCATCATTGAGTGTTATTGGTAGTGTCGCAAGATAATATAATGCACACTAGCATAACTATGTGGATATGAATATGATCTATATCAGATAGAAATGTGAGAATCCCACCTAGGCACCAAAGACATGTAATGTAAGATGACTAGTGTAGTGAGATTACCTAACTTTGATATGGCAAGATTATGCTAGCATCAAGACACATGAAAAGTTAGGATAGATATAAGCATGCAATTGTGAAATAGTCAAGGATAATACCTTGTAGCTCCATAGTGTCAAGTAAGACCAGCATAAATGCTCATGATAGTTAGGACCGACAAAATATACCCACAAGAAGAAAAAGCAATAAAACATGTTCTCATTCCCTCAGTCTTCTAGCTATGCATCATCTAAAATGATCATAGGGGGAGAACACTCAGCAAAGAAATCATCATAGATAGCATGCAAAGAAATAAAGTCAAACAAATCTCAGCAAGTCAAGTGCATGTGTGTAGGTCATAGAGTCAAACTTTGAGTATCACATCTGCAAATGAGAAATATCATATCATACTATATTGTAGGGTAGGACATCTGATAAGTGTTGAGAAACACTTGACACAAGGGTAGTGTTGAAAAACATAGTTTGAACCAAGTTGCCCAAGAAACCCTCACGCACAAAGAGACCCAAGATAAGCTCAAAACAACAAATGCCCCCTAGACTAAGACAAGAGTCAATTCCAAGCTAGGAGAGGCAAAGCAAAAAGTGGAGCGAATGAGCACCATGTAAGACTGATAGACATAGGTGCAAGGGTCTCAAGCAATGCCTATTTCTAGGTTTTCACCACTTGATAGATTTATTGCAATTTTTTTTCAGGACTTTTAATAAATTTTTTTTTAATTTTTGCTACCAAGGCGCCTGTTTCCAGGTTTTTACCAAGGCACTTATTCAATTTTTTTTTTTTATTTTTATTTTTTTGGTGAGACATCAAAGTGCCTATTGCTAGGTTTTCACTAGGATGCTCATTTTTTCAGTACTTTTTATGCTTTTTAGGATTTTTTCAGCATCATATATGAATTTTTTTGGAGTTTTTCAGGATCAATAAAAATATGTACAAAGAATGCCCTAGATAGAAACGGGCATCAAGAATCTGCTTCCTCTGATGTAGAGAACTGATAGGCCCTAGGCCTAGATGCTACAACTATGATGATAGGAGGTCTCAACCAGTTTGACCAATAATAACCAGCCCTAAGCAATGTTTGAGCTAGCGGAGGATCGTTAGAATGTGATCCACATATGCCATCGTGGATTTCAGCTAGCACTTTTTCTAACTCTTCTATTTCTAGACACTTAAGGAGAGTTCCATCTAGACCCTTCCTATACAAGTCACCAGAGACAAAGGCAAAGTGTAAGGGATGGCAGAAAGAATGGCGTGGTGGATTGTTAGGAAGAATATGAGGTGGAAGATATGAAAAGATGGTAGGATTGTAAGATTTGTGAGTGGTATAGCGTAATTCATCCACCATGAACTTGAAGTGAGATTTATGCCTTTTCATTTGTAAGATGGATGTTGAAGTAACCAAGGCATTAGCAACTTTGTTCTCAGCTTTAGGAATGGGCTGAAGTATACCAGATATGAGATCATGCTTGAAGTAGTGCACCATTTTTTTGTAGAGAATTAGCTTGTCATCTTTTATTTGAGAATCATTATTTTTGAGCAGATTTTTATTTTTTACTTTTCTTAGGTGCGAATACCACCACAATGTGGTTTTCACCATTCGACCATTGCTCTTTTCTTTTGACGTGATGACTGTGATACTTGATTGTTGATTCAATCTTTTTTGTTGCTAGTTCGCTGGTGGAAGAAGTAACAGGTGTTGATGCAAGATGAAATGAAGTGACTGGTTCAATAGCATTTATGTGAGGGATGTCATCTCTTATAACAAGAGAGGTTGAGTCTATAAGGTAGGCTCTAGAAGTAGCTAGATCTAGATTTTTCATAGAAGGACCAACGTAGTCGACTAAGGCAATACGGGGAACAAACTCATCAGACCCGACATGAGACTCATCAACTATGTCGGGTGGGTTACGAGAGGTATGAACTACATCAACATCCATATCTATCATGGAAGAATCTTCTAGAAAAGGCTTAAGATGCCGAGAAGTAGAGATACTCATGTCATTAGGTGAGAGATCACCTCTTTGTAGCAGTCGTGCAATGTTGCAATGTTGTCTATCATAGTATAATGATTCTTTAGGCACATAGGTTCTAGACATAGAGGCCTCAACCATATCATTAGTAGATATACATGCTTCTCCCCAAAGAAGTGAAGTAGAAGGAAGATCATCTCCCATTTGAGCCAGAGTGTGTAGTGGTGACTCATCTATATCTATGTCTGAATTACTAAGCATGGGAGTATTTTTGGAATCTTCTCTATAGATCCACTCTTGAACAACTTGTTCTTCTCTTTTTGCTTCTAAAGGAATGGATGAAGGAACAAAAGTATCAAAGATCACCATAGCAAAAGTGGAAGGCTTCATTTTATCAGAAGGTTTCCCATATGACCTAGGAGAAATAGGTATAAAAGCAAAGGAATCCAGCGTATATTCACCCATACCAAGGCTCATCATCTTAAGTGATTTCTCAGCAGCAACTAGAGACATACTAGGATCAACAGTAGGTTCATTGTGAGGAAAAAAGTTTTCAGCAGTAGCAAGAGCATTAATAGCAATAGTATGGTCTCTAGGAATCACAACTTCAGTGCCATTGTATGGAAATTTGATGCAGTGATGATAAGTGGAAGGAACGGCCTGCATGTCATGGATCCAAGGATGACCCAAAATAATTTTATATGCGAGTGGAATGTCCAATAATTGGAAGTTAATATCTTTCATGATAGGACCCACTCGGACAGGCAATGTAACAAGACCTTTGGAAGATCTTTCCACTTCATCATAAGCTTTTATAGTAATCTTCTTCTTAGAATCCATAGCAAATTCTGACAAACCCAACTGTTGTATGACATTGAAAGAAATAATATTTAACCCTGCACCATTGTCTATCAGGACTCGGCGGACTCGGGTATTGTAGACTACAACTTCAATGTGTAAAGCTAGATTATGTAGGTGAGAAATAGATATGTCATCTTCTGCAGAAAAGGAGAGAGATAGTGGAGATGAAATGTGGTTGACCATAGCCTGAAATTGATCTGGATCAATGTCATTGGGAACATGTGTTGTACATAGAGCCTCATCAAGAATCTCTCTATGTGAAGGGGATAACCGAAGCAACTCAAGGATAGATATCTGTGCTGGTGTCTTTTGCAAATGTTGGACAAGATCATAGCTAAGGGTGGCTATAGGAGCCACTTTTTTGGAAGGCAAAGCTTGCTTGGGATCTTGCATAGTTTTAAGGACAATCTTGGCTTGCCCCCTAGTAATAGCATTCAGTGTCTCACTTTGGGAAGATGAACTACCATGTGTTTGCAAGACCAACTTTGGCTTACCATGATTGGCTTTATTATCCTCTTGAGACCTCATCATTAAAACACTCTCAACGGGCTCTACCATGTTGATCACAGGCGTATTAGAAGGATACATGTAATTGATCTTAGCATCATGATTCTTCTTATGTTCTTGAGAGGTTTCCCCCTTATCATGCTTAGGTAGAGGATCTTTGAAAGCTATGTGATCAAAATTTTTAGTTAAGCCATCAGTGGAGATTATGCCATTCTTAATAAGATCCTGAATATCATCCTTAAGCTTAAAAAAATTGTCTGTCAGATGTCCCTTGTTTCTGTGATAATGACAATAAGAATCCTCTCACCACCAATCAGGCCTATTTATCGGATCCCAGTTACCAGGTTTATTAGGAAGCATAAGATATCCATTATCAACCAAAGTCTTAAGGATCACATCATAAGGTTCTATCAACTTGGTATAGAATCGCTTTCGAAATGACTTCTTAGGCTTATCTGCATAGTGAGGTTTAGGAGCACTGTGAGCATTGGCAGCTTCTTGTTGTTTTACTGCATAGATAGCATTGGAGAGATTGAAAGTAGGCTCTTTAGCTTTAGGAGCATCAACAACCCCATCATTAACAACATACTTGTTTTTATTCCAAGGTTTGTTCTTGTCTTTGCCATTTCCTTTAGCATCTTTATTAATAACAATATCCCCCTTTCTTATAGCTACATCCTCAATTCGATATGCACTTTCAACCATGTCGTTGAAAGAAGAGAATAGTTGTTTCCTTAAATCATAATATAGCTTAGGCACAAGAGTGTTGAAAAAAATGTCAATCTTTTCTCTCTCGGGTAACTGACAAGGATACCTAGAATACAATGACCTCCAACATTGTAAGTAAGTTGCAAATGGCTCACCTTGATGTTGTCTTAGATTACCAAGATCTATCATGGTGATAGGTTGTTGGATGTTGTAAGAATAATGCTGGGTAAATCACTGAGCCAACTCATCAAAAGTCTTAAGAGGTGGTGTCAATTTTGCAAACCATTCTAAAGGATGGCCTCTTAAGCTTCGAGGGAATAATCATAGAAGAAATGTGTCTTCATGAAGAAAGTCCATACTAAGAGCATAAAAGTGACGCACATGGTCTTGGGGATCACCATTTCCATCATACTTGTCATATTTGGCAACCTCAATATCCCTAGGAAATGGGACCATGTATAGACTCCTATCAAAAGGAAGAGCACAAATTGATTCTACAAAAGAGACCTTTGGAGGCTCTCTTTCTATTGCCATTTGGGTAAGGCGTTGATTTGTCTGACGTAGTTCTTCTTGAAGGACTTCCAATTTAGTTGGTACCCTTTGTTGGACAATTTGTCTGACATCATAGTTGGGAGGAAGCTTGTATCCTCTAGAAGTCATATATTGAAAATATTGATCGCCATTATGCTCTAAAATCTTATGCATCATTCATTGGGAGACCACATCTTGTTAAAATCTCATAAGATCCTTACTAGAAATCTCATCATTAGCCTCTACCTCATGTTGAGAGGGAGGAGGCCTAGGAGGTGAAGAAGGCATACCAAAAGTGGGTCTTGGAGGAGATCTTGGTGGTGTGTTGTTGCCATTGTTGTCATTAAAAAGAGGTCGATGCTCAAAGTTACTAGTCTCGGGTTGCTCATAAGACATTCCTCTAGAAGCCATGTGCCTAGCAGCATCCATCCTTTGTTGATTATGTTCTTTGTCTAAGTGTGCTTGGTTATCCTTACACTCAAAGTGTTCTTGCAAGTATTGAAATTTTTCTTGTTCAGTCAAAGTGAGTGAGACACTGTCTATGTTTTTGGGGGTCTTGAATGCGGAAAAGAGGAAACCTCCTTTGTACCATGGGGTAGCCTTAGAATCCTTAGATTAGTTAGAACTAGAACTGTTGCTGCTAATGGGCACTCGTGAGTGTCTAGCTGGAGAAGGTAACTATGTATAAGTGAACAGAGAGTGATTCTCCTACTCAAATTGAGACCGAGTTGTAACTAGCATGAAAAGAGATGTTGGTTGACTAATAAAATGAGACAAAGTTTCTCAAATTTAAGATAAGAAAAGATAATAAAGATCACTTGTCAAAGTAGAACAATAGAGAGATGGCTCATCAAAAGTGCTCAAGCACTTACAACAATCAATTGACTAAAGTCGAGCAGCGAGCAAGAAGCTCAATAAGCAAGTAGCTAGAGAGGTAACCGTGATGCGACAAGTGATCAAGAGTAGCATTCGTTAAGCTCAAATCCAATAGTTTTAGCTCATTTGTTTCAGTCTATAACAAGTCTGAGCATGCAGATAACAAGCTAGCTTTAGATAAGAACAAGAAAAAGACAATCTATAGCAGGTTAAAATACAATTTTAGCAACTCCGGATTGCAACAGTAACAAGATAGCAAAAAGGTTCTAGGAGACACTTTTCAGGCAAGCGGGGTGAACTATCGCGCGACAATTCTCAAAACAAGCCATGACACTGTTCCAGGGTCATACAACTCTATGACCAGTGAATATAAAAATCTTAGTTTTCAAGCATTTTAAAAGATCAAGTATATCAACAGATTTTTATCATTGATCAAGCACATAAGACAACAATCAAGGAGTTCAAGCAAGCAATTGTCTTCAAACAATGAGCAAGGGGCAAAACAACCTTGCACATGAACAAGAATAGTGACTTAGTATTTCTACTCCTTAAAGATTCTACTTGTGTATGTTCTTGAAAATGTTTTAGCAGGCACTTAGAACACAACAACATCCTATCAAGCTATCTACATGGATATACATGGCTTTCTAAGAGGATTCCTTGATATACACAAGGTACATGAGGCCCAAATCTGTAGATGAGAAGAATCTGAAATCACACAGCCGAGGGGAGACGGTAACCCAAATCTCCTCCTTCACTTCTCAAAGGTATAAAGTTCTTTGAGGCTTAGCTAAGAGTGATATCAAACTCAATTCCCAAGAGAGGTGTCTTTTGATTCACCACCCGCTATTTATACTTTGTCGAAACATAGGAGTTAAGGTCATCCCTTGAGGTGGTGTGTTCCTAAGCAGGCCTTCTAAAAATAAAAAGGTAAGCAATTCACTATCAAAAGTATTTAAAGCACTAAAGGTGGAACACTTAACTCTTCAAGTAAATGTGAAGTGAGGTCAAAAGTGGAACATTTAACTCTTCAAGTGAATGTGAAGTGAGTCCAAAAGGTGAAACATTTAACTCCTCACACAAACTCAAAGTGAGTCCAAAAGTGGAACATTTAACTCCTCACACAAACTCAAAGTGAGTCCAAAAGTGGAACATTTAACTCCTCACACAAACTCAAAGTGAGTCCACACCTTAGAAAACTAATGAGATCAAGAAAGCATAAAAGGGAGAACTTTGTGGAACACTTAACACTCTTTTCAAGTAGACCCCTCCCCTATGTATGAATGTTGACCTTGCATCCAAAGGGTGGTAATGAGGGGCGATTAGAAATAAGCAAGTCCAACACCCAATTTACTAATAAGATCAATCAAAAGTACTCTAAAGTTGTTTATCAATACTACTCACAAATGAAAAAGGGTTGAACAATGGAATATTTAACTTTCCAAGCAAACATAGAGTGAGTCCACAAAGTGGTGCATTTAACTCCCTATGTAAACAAGGAATGAATCCATGTCCTTAATCACTCAATGAGATATTTGATATTGGAACCAAGAATTACTTAAGGTTTAAACACAAGCATTCACTTACACAAACTTGTAAAAACAAATCTATGTTATTTCATTTCCCATTAAGAGCATCAATTGAAATGTGTTCTATGAAAGCATGTAAACACTCAAGCCAAACACATGAGACGCTCAATTTTAATCCCAAAATCCAAATGTTGTAGAGATGGAACAAAGTACCTCAAGCAATTTTGAACATTTTCCATGAAAGCAAGAGCACCTTCAAAAAAACTTGTTAGACCAACAAGAGGTTAGGAAAACTAAGCCAAAATTAATCCAAAAAATTGACGGAAATGCAAAAAATGAAAGGACAAAGTTAAGCTACTCTGCCCCACGGTGGGGGCCAAAAATGTGTACTCTAAATAGTCCACTTCTCTAAGTCATTATATCCAAGGGAATCCATGAGAGGGAAACCTTGAGAAAGCGACCTAGAGCTCCCTAGGTATGGAGTGCAAGGGTATTTTAAGTTTGCTCTCAGCTAGAGCTATTAAGCTTATAACCTTGCTAGTAAACCATGCAATGAGAGATTCCATGAAGAAAAGGGCAAGAATTCCAATATCCACAAGAAATCTAAATGAGAATGCAATGCAATACTATGCTAGAATGAAGATGCAAGCTAAGATATAAAAATAAAAAATAGAAGTATTACAAATCCTTGCTAATTAAACTATGTGAGCTAATCTATAGCATAAAGGAAACTAGATTAAGAATGCAATGATAATGAAACTAAACTATGATGCAAGAATAAAAATGAAATGATGATGCAATGTTTCAATATGAGAGATCTAAGAATACCATAGCTCCAAAATGCCAAGATTGAGAAGCTCCAAGACTCCAAGATGCTAAGATGCCAAGACTCCAAGAGGATGAATCATGCAAAAGATGGATTACTTGCAAGAGATGGAAAAGATGAGTGATTAAGAATGAGGAGAGAGCCTCCTTTTAAAGGATTTTAAAAATGAACAGACGGTCAAGATTAAGAGGCAAAAAAGAATTATCAAAGGTGGAAATTAAATCTTGGTCGATCCATGTGCTCAAGATTCTCAAGAGGCAAAATCAATGGACATGGTTAAGAGGCAAAAAAATATGTGGAAGAGATTAAGAGGCAAAAAAGATATGTGGAAGAGATTAAGAGGCAAAAAGACATTCCGCTCACCTTGAAAAGTGTGCATTCATGTGAAGACAAAAAATCTTTTTATTTTTATTTTTATTTTATTATTTATTTATTGTTTTTAGAAAAGTGGTTTCCATTAAAAAAAAAATTTTATTTAATTAAAAGAGATTTTTAATTAAAAGGGAGCATGTTCTCTTAATTAAATAAGATTTTTATTTTTTTATTTTTTTCTCTTTTTATAAAATAAGAATAGTGTTTTATTTGTGCAACTTAGGATAAGAGGAAAAGTGGGGGCCTTTTATTTATTAAAAGGGGAGGAAATATTCCTTTTAATAAATAAAGACTTAGGATAAAATGGTTAGCCCATAGAAAATAATCTAATAAATGATAGAACCAGGATTTGATCTAGAATAAGCAATTTATGATTTTAGCAAAAAGGGGCTAATGACCATTTTTAGGTGATTACACTATGTGCCTTCCATGAAGATGTAACTTGCAGCCATATGAAAACAAATATAGATTGTATGCAGGCCAGGCCACAAAGAGCACTAAAATAGGTCTTCACTATGTGGATAATCCCACATTCACCAAACGTTGGGGAAAGACATAATTTAAAAACAAGGTTACTCAAGATTGATGTAAAGTGAAAAGAAGGAATGCATGGAGTGGACCATTTGGGTTTGGTGGGCCCAGTTGGGTGTGCATGACTAGGGATAAATTTTGAAAGAAAGACTATTATATGCAATGGGATATTGAGCCCACATTGATGCCATGGAGATGAAATGCAAAATTTATAATGCCAAACCCACAATATGAAAATGTATCAAGTAGACACTCAGCTAGAGGGCTTTCACACACGCGCATGAACCAAGATGCTTAGCTAGATGATGGCGAGGATGGTGGGCCCCACACATGTAGATGATGTGAAATTTTGATAAAACACACAGTGAGCAGCTCAACTTCCTCGGTATATGTGCCAAGAGATCAACGGTCATCGCTAAAGTGCGGCGATGAAGATGCAAGGAGGATACCATGGCGCTTAAGTGACCTGATGACACATGTCATCTGATGACATCAGCACCTAGTGGATGATGAACCAATGAGGTTATGACATGTGGCATTTGACTGGTGACGAGGCACAAGACAAACAGTCGGTCGATCACCTTAAGATTCATGTAGATCAGACGGTACTCGCTATTCTGAAAGGATGAAGATGCACGGGAGTTAACTTGTCAAATTAGCAATAGAGCACCACGTGTCATCCGCTGAGTTGGTGGATATGTCACAAATAGATGCACAATTAGCAAGAGGAGCCAATCATAGATTGCCATGTGGCAGGCAGGTGTACACATGTCCAACTGCGCGATGAGGTGGTCGGACAATCCAATAAGATCATGCCACATGGCACATGGGCCCACAGTGAAATTTCATGTCTACATAAAGATTAAAATTCAAATTTGTAAAGTCAACACTATATCAAAAAATAAAAAATTTAAATGGTGCTGTCTGTTCATGGAAAATGATGTTTGGGACTCATTTTTTACCCAGATATACAAGTATTATATGTTTTGGGAAATGCCAGAAGACCAGGAATACAATGGTGGTGGTTAAAATCAATTTTGACCAAATTGGTAGAAGCAGTAATGACTGTTATTTTCGGGATCAGAGTCTGGTGAAGATTTTTCGTTTCAAACTTGATTGATTTGCAGATCCGGCAAAGGGGGAAGATCCGATTTCTTGCAACTTGGTTGCTTTGAAGATATTTTGTTTTGATTCATGAATGAAAACAGATTTTTTTATTAACCCCAAGTGCATTAACTATTGATTTGATCTTTTTTAGATGAAGTAGTTGATTATGCTCGGGAATGTCTTACAGAGTACAAATAGATCAGATTTCATTCTCCTGTAGATTTTTGGGATTGATTAGTTTGGTTTAGGGTTTTTGACCTAAATGATCTTTTTCTCATTGCATCCTTGTTGCTATAAAAGGATTTTTGTAAGCATTTAGAAGGGGCTGGCTAGAAATTCTTGACATAGGAAGCTGAAAAGCTAAGTGTGTATCCCCAGTCCAGATTGTAATATGTTTTGCTAGTTGTATCAATAGAGGAGGAAAACCTTCAAAATCTTTTGCATATTGTCTAAGAGTTGTATTCTGGAATAGTTTGTAATATAAGAACTTGAATCCTTATACTTAATGCAATTTTTAGTTTTTAGATCTCTCCTTTGGTTGTGCTTCTTGAGTTTTGGGTTTTCTGATTCATTACTCAGAGTTTATCTATGTATGTGTTTTATTTCTCAACCTTGATATAGGATCAAGTTAAAAGTATCTAAAATAAATACAGATTCATTTGGTTCAACTAAAAGGATGTTTGTAAGTAGTGTGTGAATTTGGTTTATTGTGTTTATGGCTTGGAATCTATATTCTTATATTCTGTATCTATCTCATATATATTGCCTAATGGACAAGGCACTGATCAGAAATCAGTGTCTCTTGTAGTGGTGCTAGTTTGGCATGGTTGTTTACATTCTACAAGAAATCAAGTTAAAATCCTTTCTATCCTTTCAATTTTATGTATTTATGCCTCAGTTATTTCATAGCAATGGAGAGTCAATGAATGATTGGTTATCATTTAGTACTTTCTTGCTATTATCTGTTGTGTTTAATCTAGTCCTAATGTTGTAAAGAAGTGTTCTCTTATACTGGATTAGGTGCACCCACCATGGTTCTATAGAGCCAGAAGTGAAGAGGGAAGTCTTGTCCCTATAGTTGGTCTAGTTACCTATAGATTTCTCACATTTGGAACTAACCCCTCCTTAATATCAGTCATAGGTATATTGGTGTCTCATGGAGTGTAAAATCCTATCTAGGAACCAATAGGACTATCTAAGTACTAAAGATAACCTATTAGACATATTCACAAGGCCCTTGCCAAAGGATACTTTTGAGTATCTTAGGGAGAAGCTGGGAGTAATTCCCTTCCCTGATTCTGCTTAGAAGAAAGAAGAAAGAGCATCAGTCCTCAAGGACTGATGACTGGTTGACTACTCTATGTCAAGAGTAGTACCGATGCTTAAAATATTTGGTGCCCTTTTCCATTGATGTCAAAGGAGGATTAATACATGTTATCATCTTGATATCATGGACACAAATGTTAACTGTTAGTACAGATAGTTATATAGCAGCATGTGTCAACAGTGTTCCTAAAAGAGTTGCAGGCAGTGTTCGGTGAATGATTGTCCATACAGTTATCATGGAGCCTTGCATGTTTGGATATGTGATGGAGACATGTTAGTGATGTTACATTCATGGACACAGAGTTTGATGATCAGTAGAAGTGAAGTTATGTAGTTGTTATTTAGTAGTAGCAGTTTCCTATGTTTATTCAGAAGAGCCGACAGAGATTATATTGGTTCAGGAGTTGCGCCTATCATTTTGGTATGCACCCTTGGATTAGTTCTTGGAGAATAGTTATTAATGTTCGGTTAAGAGTGCATGATGTAATTCAACTTGAGGAGAAAGTTTCAGTTACTTTGGTAGAGCCGATAGTGTGCAGCTTGTGTCTACATTTTTTAATATTGGACAGGTCCTAGAATGTGTTGCATGCTTAGTAGAGCTGACAAAATTATTATTGGAGTATGTTATGGTTTCACTACTATGATTTCAAGGTGGTTCTAACAAGCTGACTTGATTATATTATTTGGAGGAAATACATTTATAGGAAGTCATTTGTGATTGCTAAGTATGGTTCAGAGTGGATTGTGAACATAATGTTGGAAATATAAATGGGAAGGTAATACTGAGAGGGGGGGTGAATCAGATATCACCTACTTTTAACCTTTTCTATAGATAAAACTTTATGCATGACATAAACAAAACTTGACCATTCTAAGTAACTTAACATGTTAAGCAGCATACATGAAATCACTCATAACACAATAATTTTGGTAACCCATAAACCCTTGAAAGGTAAAACTGGGGTGGGGATGACACCCACAAATCTTCACTACTGTAGTAATAAGTTTATCCTATTAAGGCTTACAAAATGTGATCAATTCATGATCTACCCTGTGAAAGGTCTGCTCTGTTAAAAGCTAAAAGACTTATACAGTCTACCTTGCTAAAGGATTTAAAACTTACAACAAAGTAAGCACTCGGTAAAGAGATTACATAAAGTCTGTTAAGACTACTCGGTTAAGAGATTTACCCTGATACACTGATTAAAATGTCTCAGTACCTAATCTTTCAGTTTGCACTTATATGCAGATTACAGATCTCCTCTTTACTGTATGTTAGTGATCTCTTCTATTTGATCTTTCTTGATTCTATCCTTTCACTACTTAGCTCATTCACTGAACTCTATCTCTATAAGATTTTCTTTACTGAATCATACCATTCTTCTTACACCCTTCACATTCACTGTCCCTTGCTACTACGTTTTAGGGTTTAGATCTTGACCTTATATAATAACCAAAACATCTTAACGATTCAAGATCTACGGTTCAGATTTATTCCTATTGCCGCTTAAGCTATACAATTTTCTGATTGGCTCTAGGTATTACATAGGGATCAATGATTACAAGATGAATGCATAATTACCTCCATAATTACCTCAACAAGAAAAATACAAAACACCACTATCACCAAAAATGGTTTACCTCAATCATTGTGTCATTCCAAACTTATATGTCATTCCTAGCCAACTCGGAAAATGTTATTCTTGGTACTCGGTATTCACTATACTTGGCATCTGATAAATTCTCTATCACTCGGTAATCATTGCATATGTAACTCGGAAAAAACTATACTTGGCATAATACAAACATGTAGTGACCATGACTTTACTCGGCAGTACTACTACTTGGTAAGTATACAATACATAACTCGGCCTTTACAAAATGACTCAGTCATAGTGATGACCGACCATCATTGTCTAGATATATGACTAAGTGTGAAGCACTAATGGTCAACAAAACTATAGAGATCTACAATCTCCCCCTTTGACATTAGTGGCAAAAACACTTTGTCATGACATTTGTACTTGCAATTACAAAAGTATGTTGTACTAGCCTAATACTCCCCTTGAGATGTATATACATTCAAAATTGTGTTACCTGTCCTTAATCATGTCATGATGATTCCCCCTTTTTTTTGACACGATAAATATCTTCATTAGTAGGGAGTTCCCAAAATTTCTCCAAAAATGGTCTATGAAGCACCATGACCATGTGTAGTGTAGTTTCCCATGCTGATGTAGCAAGATTTAGAACTTTTGTCTGCACCTCTAGCTCGGTAGCTAGACTGACTAAGCTCTCGGCTATGGACAAATTTGGATTTCTCTGATTTAATTCCTTAGCCTTGACTAACTTTATGTGTATGGCCTCCAGATGACATGTCAAAATAGTTTGCATAGAAAGTAGTCTAGATCAAATCTTGCCATCATTAGCCACCAGCTCGGCTAAATTTCCTTGGGTATGTAGGATTTTGGCATAATGTTGGGCACTTGTGTCTACATCCAAGCTTAAAGACTGACTAGTAGCCTTAAGTTCTTGTTTCAGTGTGTCAACCAGTCGTTGATTCTCATCAGTGAATAGTTCAACATTACAGAATTTGGCCATCAGAGACTGTCCATTCACAACTACCTCTTCGGTCTCATTTACCAAAGTAGAAAGTGCGACTTGTTTCACTACTATCTTGGTAGATACCTTCTCTATCATTTTTGTCTCAAACTTCCATTTTGACCACTCAAATAACTTATCACTTGCACTGCTAGCTTCATTATTTACTTTTTGAACAATGTGTACAAGTTGTTCCAATATGGGGGTGGAACTATTCACATTTGATAATTCATAAACTTCATTAAATATATCTTTTATTTCATATAGGACCTATTTCTTCTAATGTTCCCTTCGGAGTTCTGCTTTCTTTCTTTTCCTTGTCAGCAAATCCTTTAGTATCTGCATTTGCTCATAAGATAGGTTATCAGTATCTCATTTAGGAATAACAATGACCTCATCAATTGTTACCTTGGTTTTGTCCTTGTGTGTTCTCGGTGGGGTGCTTCCACTTGGCATCTCTACAAGAGCTTGTATTGCCTCTTATTCCTTAGGCTCTCGCACCTCAATAGATTTTCCTTTCATGTATATTTCTCCTTTACCCTTATCCTCAGCATGAGGACTAACATCTTGTCCATCTAGCTTATCTCCTTGTTCTTCTTTTATGTTATCTTCCATAGGAGGACTCTGGATTTTGCCTTCAAGATTTTTTGCTTTATCCTCTCCCTAGGCAGATGTAGATTTAATTACTGGTACTGACTTTATTGGTTCCTTAGTAAGGCTTGTACTAACTAACTTGTCAAGAGTTGCAACTTTAGGTTTGGTAGGACTCATATCAATAGATTGTGTGCCAATAATTGTTGGATAATCCTTGACTTTTAAAAGTACTGTGTTAGTACTTGGCAAGGATATATCATTTATTTTCACAGTCTTTAAATCAGCCTCAGTCAAAATTGAATTCTTGATGGGGTTCTCCTCGGTTATGTCAACAATGTGAACATCTGATTTTTCATGATCTTCCACTTCCTTAGGAGTTCCAGTCTCCATTTTATTCTATTTTATTTTAGGTTCAGCAACTTTTGAAGTATTGGCACCCTTTTCTTCATCCTTGTCACACAACAGTCCAAACACTATTTTCTAGATTTTGAGACTTTCTTGTACAACATCCTCAACCTTGTGTTGAAGAATTAGATAAGCTCTAAGTTTGGGATCAAACTTAGCTCTGTATTGTTCAATTATCTATTTGATGCTGGTAGGGGTGAGACTAGACTCAAATTGAGCTAAAGTGCTCTCCCTTATTTCCTTTTCAGTTTGCAAAGCATATTCCCATTTATGTGCAACCCTATTGCTTAAATCCTTGGGAATTCTATTTTCTATTTGAATCGGCAGCATCTTGAAAATGCACAACATTTCAAGAATAACATCTTCCACTTTTTCTTTGTCTCCAATGCTCATGTTCCCAAATTTTAATCTTTTCAGCTCATCCACTGTTGCAAAGCTAGTAATCTTATTACATATTTCATCAATAGTGAGTGGAGTATCCTATTGTGTAACCTTCCTCTTTACTTCTTCATCACTCTCTGTTTCTTCATTGTCTTGTTCTAAAACAATTTTCCTTCGAGGCCTCTTTATAACCTTATTTGGCACTACCTTAGGTAGTATGGGTTTTCTCTTAATAAATGCAGGTGGCATCATAGGAGTCTCGGTAGTAGCTTTCCTTGTTCTGGGCCTAAGTACTAGTGTCGATGACACTTTAGGTTTTAAAATTCTTTTCTTAGCTGGAGGCTCGGCAATCACTAGTTTTTCTTCTTTCTCTTCTTCTTCTTCTTCACTATTACTAGTTTCACTTGGTTCATCTTCTCCCAATCCTTGGGTAAACTCTAGTGGTGCATCCTTGTCAGATTCTTTGACATATTTTTCCAAATTCTTCACTATCTTCTTTCTTTTCCTCTTTGTGGTGGAACCCATTAATCCAAAAGAGATCTTGGATTTAGCTTCATCAAAAGTTCCAAAGTAATGTGCTTTACTATCAATCTCTTCAGCTAAGAGGGTTGTAATTGTAGCAGTAGCTTCATCTATATTTAGCTCATAGGTTAATGACATTAACCATAAAACCCTAGGTAGGACTGCTTGTGCATAAGTAAAATCTGTGTCTACCAAAAAACATATATCCTTACTGTATTTTTCAATCAAAGACATAGGGATTATAGTCCTCTTTCTCATCTGCTTCTTAAACTCAACAAAATAGTTGTCCATTATTCCATTAAAGTTATCTCCAATCTGATTTACAAATTCATTGATTTGAACAGTGATGGGTCTCTTCTTATCCCATATAACACCTCCATGTGTAGGTGTTAGAAATAGGAAATACTGAGAGGGGGGGCTGAATCAGTATTTCACAAACTTTTTCCTTTGCCCACTTATGGATATAACAGATTACTTTAGTGCATACAAAGATTATCAAGCTGATTAACAAACATAGCAGTAAATAGAAAGAACTCATAACACATGATATGTTCTCAAGGAAACCCTGGCCAAGGGAAAACCACGATGGGGATGGTACCCACAAAGATCACTAATCAAAAGTATCCTGTTAGGGATATTGGACCCTATTAGGAGTCAATTTAGAATATATAGTAGATTTGTCCTGGTTAAAGGACTTTAGGCCTTGTTAGAAGCCTTAACCCTGTTAGGAGTTAGATTACAAAACCTGATCACCAATTGAGCTCACTGCCCAAACAGGTAATACAAAATGTTTTTGACTATAATATGGTACTGCTTACAACTTTGCATCAATAGCCTTTGCTACTATCACAATATACAACCATTGCAAGTTATCTTTTCTTTCTTTTTACATATCACATATATTTTCTCATTACATTTCAAGTATGCCTAATATATGAGTTATTAGAGCTAATAACTTTACATGGTCGGCTTCCAAAATCTTTATCCAAGAGTAAACATCTAGGAGGTCATCCCTTCATAATGTTAAGTCATTATTTTGACAAGCAAAAATAATCCCTTAACTCTTTCGCTAATACTGTCTCCAAAACTCTTCTGTCTGCAAAAACTATCTTCGGTAAACTTCTAATAAATCTATCTGTATTGCTCCAAACTTTATGTGCACTGAGATGGGGTATCCTCATACTTTATAGAAGCTTCAGTTAATTGTGAAAAAAAAAATATTGCTCCAGTGGATGTTACCAACTAAATCTTCATCGGGTGCTCTGTCAGGATCACTATATCCATACTTAGACAATTTCTTCCTTCAACTTGCCATACTTGTATTCCAGATTCTGCACTCTCAATAGAGATCATATGTTGCCATAATGACAACATCTATGCATCCACATTAGCCAAATTGCCAACAATCTCCCCCTTTGTCATTGGTGGCAACATATGGGAAAATTGGCTAAGTGTGCAAACAAAACTTCAAAGTATTTACACAAAATTGTGGCCAAAAGTTATACAACACATATACAATATTGTACTCCATAGAATAGCTCCCCCTATGAGTATCCTTCCTCATAATATATTCAATTTTCTGCTATCTCTCCCCCTTTGACAACAATGACAAAGATAGGGTGTACAAAAATTAAAAAAATAAATAAATTTATACCTTGTTATCAGCTATTGCAAAGCCGGTAGGCTTGCAACATAGTCACCAAACTCTAACTTCCATGATTCAAAATCTTTCTCCCATACCTTCCTGATGGATTCAGCAACATTGAGTAGAGTACTCAATCTGTATGCTGTTGTCTGACAAGCTTGCAAGGAATTGAAGCTAAACTTCTGAAAAGATGTCTTTGCTGAAAGACACTGCTCAATTTAGTCTTCAACAATTGAGGTCTTGATTGAGATGTGCTCTCTCAAGATGTTAATCCTGAGCATCTTTCTATTCTTCTCCTCTGCTAATATTTTGATTTCATCATTTAACTTCCTTATGTTCTTCTCTACAGAACTTATCTTTACATTTGGGCTTGACAAGGTGTTTGTTTCAGCTGTAATTGCATCTATCTTCTCTCTGATCTTCTTATCTTCTTCAGTTGTTAGGATTTTTTATTTTGTGCATTGTATATACAAACTCTTTCCAGTCTCAAAATGTTTCCTCAAATTCTTTATGCATACATCCAAACTACCAATATCATTTCGAATATTTACACTTAAATTTTGTTGCATTTCTGCTTCAAAGTCTTCCTAAACTTTTATTCTAGCAATATCCTTTATGTTAGAAAATTCAGAGTCAAAAAATTTTATTACTATTTTAGCTTTCTCAAGTGGATCTGATTCAGATACCTTAGTGTTGATCACACTCTCAAGTTTCTCTGTCAAAACTCTAACTTTTCTTTCAAGGTCCTTCACCTTCTTATTCTTTCCAATAATTTTATTAAGAGATGTGATGAACTCAAGCTAATCATCATCTTCAACTTATTTTCCAAGGTCTTAAAAAATTGAACCAATTTGTCTCTTCTTACTGTCAGGTGCACTAGGGGTAGTGACCTCTGTCAAAATTTGTTTACCTTTAACTGTCTGTACTGCTGGAACTGATTCTGATACTGCTAGTGCTTCCACTACCTCTGTATCCTTTTCTAATTTTGTAATCTTCTCTTGCTCTTCTAAAGCCAAATTGTCAACAATGTTTCCTAGATCATGAAATACTGCATCATCTGACTCTAGTGTCACTTTGGTTCCTTCAATGTCCATTGATTGTTTGCCAATATTGATATGTGAAGAAGATGGAACTTCTTCAATACTAACTTCCTCTGCATGCGGTTCCTCTGATTGCCTCTACTGAGGGTTTGATTCAACTTGCTTTCCTACAACTATATCTGCAAGAACTTGCATTACTACTTGCTCTGTCTCTTTTTGTACTTCCTCCTTTTTGCCTCCCATTATAAGGATTGTTCTTCTCTTAGTTCTCAATAAAGTTCCAAGAGACTTCAAGAATCTCTTCAAATGATCTTCATCCTCAACTTCACAGAACTTTCTGATTACATGTTCTCTCATCTTTATGTCCTCTTCTTGTGCTCTCTATTTTCTATTCACAAGTCTGTTATACAAATCTTTTGGGATCTTACCATGAATAGTGCTAAGTTTCTTATCTGTCACAATCATATGTGTAATCATTGCATTTTCAAAATTCAATCTGTCAAATGATCCATATAGATCATAGAATTTATTCAACTTAGTGAAGTCTCCATGCTTCAATATATCTTCATTAACTCTTTCAATTCTTGGTTTCCAAGTTTTCTTCTTGATTGAAACTACATCATCATCTTTAATTACTGCTACATTTCTAGGTACAGGTGGTACAATCACTTTCTGTCTCTTGTCGGGTCCTGTTGCACTCACTTTTACTCTTTTGCTAGGAATAGGAGAAAATGATTTATCTCCTTCATCTTTTTCAGGTACTTCAACTTTTACCTTTACTGCAATAGGATCAACAGGATCTGCACTAGATGCCTCAGGTGAAATTACAAGATTTTCACTTTGCTTCAAGGCTTCTGCAGTCTTCTTAGCTATGTCAAACTCATGACTTGACATACCTGATTCTTTCAGTATTTTCTTCATAGTAGATTCAACTCTCTTACTAGATTGCTTCTTTTCTCTCAAACTTATTGCAGAGTTGAAATTCTCTTCATAGGTTCCAAACCTATTTTCATGACCATCCAACTCACACTTTAACAATCTATTCACATATCCTACTATTTCTGCTTCAGATATTTCATAGCCAAGAGGGTCTATGAATTCCATTCTAGGCTCAACTGCTTCAATGTAGGTGAAATCATTGTCTACCATAAAAAAAATGTCATCTTTATGCTTTTCAACTAAGGATTGAGGAATCCTTGATTTGTTCTTAACAATATTCTGAAAAGTCTTCAATACAAGCTTCACACTGTCATTAACTTTATCAAAAAGGTGCTTCATGTAGACTGAGTTTATTCTTTCCATTGTGTTCACATTGTCACTCCAATCAACTGTGTAAGGAAATCTTCTCAAAATATGGAAAAACATATAGGTTATCAGAGATGAAAACCTAAACTGTGTGTACTTAGCCTTCTTAATCTTTTCTAAGTTCTCAAATAACTGAATTTTCAAAATTTCACATAGGTCTACTTGTTTCTTCTCAATACACATAAGATAAGCTACATGAACCATTCCTAAAACCATGTCATCTTCCCTTTAACTACCACATAATTTAGTTGTTAGGATCTTGCAAACGCACCTAACATCATCTTGCTTAATTTTACTTATCACAATTCCTCTACCATTATAACTAGATCCAGTGTTGTCTAAAACAATCTTTCTCATGTTCTTTTCATTCAGTGGAATCTCTCCAACTTTTGATAATCCAGTAACATCATGAATTAGGTCGGTAGTTATATCAATAACTCTATCGTCCATCCAGAATTTCCCATTGTGGATTCTACTTAAAATGATCTTGGTACATTCCTCATCATTAAATTCATACTTCATGGAATATTTGATAATTTCATTATTCTCTAGGTGCCCATAAGCTAGTTTGACTGAAATGTCTTGATTGTACAATTTCCTATAATCATCACTAAAATTTGCATCTCCCAAAGTTTCAAACTTGCAACCTAAATATCCTTTAACATTCTCAATGTGCAATACTCCATCTGGTACGGATGATAGTGCTAGACTGTTATCAATTTCAGTTGATTCTACTAGTTCTTTCTTAATCTTAGGTCTATTCTTATCCTTAACATTATGAACCATAGAAATATCCATCTTATCAACTGATTAAAGATAAAAAAATACCTCAACTTTGCAAATCTAGGGTTTCGGTATGATCATCGCTGCAAACTACTTCCAAACTTCTTCAAATCATCCTCAACTCACTTTTTATTCTTTCAAATCTCTTTTCAATCACTTTGTAATTGTGATAAATTTGATTTTGACCTTATAACACTTCACATTAACTTGATCTAACATCGCATTCATTCATTTTGCCGCTAAAACCTCAAAAAGCTGATTCTGCAAACCTGCAACCATAAAACTTTCTGTGACCTCACAAAACACAATATTTTCTTTTGTGCACTTAACCATAGCATTAGTACAACATAATAAACCTATATCTAACTGAGAAAAACTTAACTCATTCAAATTCCTAATCTACACTAATCCTAAGTCCTAAACTACAAAAACTTACATAATTTAAGTACTTAAAGAAGGGTCAAGTAAAGATTCATCCTTACCATTAGTTACATTACCTTCTTGACTACTTTGAGTGCTAACTATACCTCCTTGATCTGTGCCTTTATCAAATTTTACTTCATCTTTATTGCTACAGCAACCTTTCTCTTTGTTTCCTGCATTTTCATTCCTTCTTGCATTGTTCCTAGGGTTAGGGTTATGATGATAACCTCCATTGTTCATTCTGCAAAATCTTGCTGAGTGTCCAAACTTGTTGCATATCTGACAAATGATTCCATTATTTCCAAATCTCTGTCCTTGCTAGTTAATCTGTGACCTACAATTTCTAGCAATATGTCCTACTTTGTTTCATCTAAAACATACTACCACTTTTCTTTGATTCATTTCTTCAATAGATTTCTTATCTGCATTGTTAGTATTCCCAATCATTCTATCATACTTATTCAAAATTACTTTAGGTCTTCTACATTCATTAGCTCTGTGTCCAAAACTATGAAAATTATAACAATGTCCATTAAGAGGTTTAAATTGCTTACCTATGCAATCTCTCTTCATGTGCCCAATAGTATTACAAGCAAAACATCTACCTTTGAATTCTCTTTGCATTCCTTTAGATGATTCTTCCTATTTTGATTCTTCTTGCTTTGATTCTTCTTTCTCTCTAGGTAGTTCTTCTTTAGGTGGATCTTCCAATGTGTTCTCTTCTAGCTTTATTTCCTCCACACTTTCAGATGTCTTCAGATCTGGCTTCTTACTTTCATGGATTGTTCTAAACATACTAAATCCAAATCCAGTCCTATCAAAGAATGGTTCTTCAAAAGAAATTTGTTTTCCAGTCTTATCACTATTTGAATATAGCCTTTCAAGTTGTTGTTTAGATTGAGTTAATTCACCTTTCACAATTTTATTATACTTCTCAAGTTCCTCATACTGCACTTTTACTTTTTCAGATTCAGATGTTTCCTTTTCAAGTCTTGACCTCAGATCTTCATTCTCAATTTTCAATTTTTCATTATCAAATCTCAAATTTCCATCTTTCATACTAAGCTTCAGATTTATTATCTTCAACTCATGCTTAAGGATCTCATTTTCTTTTTCTAATTCATCACAATCTTCAACAAGCATATCAGATTTCTTTTCAGATTTCAGATCTTCAATCTTACCTTTTAATTTGTCAATAGCATTCTTTGCATCTTCATATTTTCTTCTTAAGGAGTTTCTTTCATTAGTAAGCATATCAATCTATTCAAGAGCTTCTTCAAGATTCTTCTGAAGTTGATCCATATCCATAGAGATCTTACTCAAGTTGCTAAGCTTTCCTTGAATGTTCCTTCTCTGAGTAACTGTGCTCTGATACCAATTGTTAGAAATAGGAAATACTGAGAGGGGGGGGGGGGTGAATCAGTATTTCACAAACTTTTTCTTTTGCCCACTTATGGATATAACAGATTACTTTAGTGCATACAAAGATTATCAAGCTGATTAACAAACATGGAAATAAATAGAAAGAACTCATAACACATGATATGTTCTCGAGGAAACCCTAGCCAAGGGAAAACCCCAGTGGGGATGGTACCCACAAAGATCACTAATCAAAAGTATCCTATTAGGGATATTGGACCCTGTTAGGAGTCAATTTACAATATATAGTAGATCTATCCTGGTTAAAGGACTTTAGGCCTTGTTAGAAGCCTTAACCCTATTAGGAGTTAGATTACAAAACCTGATCACCAACTGAGCTCACTGCCCAAACGGGTAATACAAAATGTTTCTGACTGTAATATGGTACTACTTACAACTTCGCATCAATAGCCTTTGCTACTATCATAATATACAACTATCACAAGTTATCTTTTCTTTCTTTTTACATATCACATATATTTTCTCATTACATTTCAAGTATGCCTAATATATGAGTTATTAGAGCTAATAACTTTACATGGTCGGCTTCCAAAATATTTATCCAAGAGTAAACATCTAGGAGGTCATCCCTTCATAATTTTAAGTCATTATTTTGACAAGCAAAAATAATCCCTTAACTCTTTCGCTAATACTGTCTCCAAAACTGTTCTGTCTGCAAAAACTATCTTCGGTAAACTTCTAATAACTCTGTCCGTACTACTCCAAACTTTATGTGCACTGAGATGGGGTATCCTCATACTTTGTAGAAGCTTCAGTTAACTGTGCAAACAAAAATATTGCTCCAGTGGACGTCGCCACTAAATCTTCATTGGGTGCTTTGTCA
Source organism: Chamaecyparis obtusa (assembly GCA_027943335.1). Classification (NCBI taxonomy): domain Eukaryota; kingdom Viridiplantae; phylum Streptophyta; class Pinopsida; order Cupressales; family Cupressaceae; genus Chamaecyparis; species Chamaecyparis obtusa. Next base: position 324,541 of record BSBK01000403.1, read on the forward strand.
GGATCACTGTATCCATACTTAGACAATTTCTTCCTTCAACTTGCCATACTTGCATTCCAAATTCTACACTCTCATTAGAGATCATATGTTTCCATAATGACAACATCTATGCATCCACATTAGCCAAATTACTGATAGTAGGAAAACACTTCTTTACATAAAAGAACAAATAGATCAGTAAGGAACCGAACTTACACATATAATTCTTCATGGTCTAGATGGAGTTCAAATTCTTGGCAAGTTGAGTCAGCTAGAGCTCGGAAAGGTCATACGTGTTTCCTTTCTTAATTATCTTCCATGCTTGGTCCACTGCCATACAGGGGACATTGTCCAACCGACTAGATTGATAAAACTTGTGCGAGATGACTCTAATAGAAAATTCAATATTTGGATCAGTTATGGTGGAAATTGTCATCCCTCATTTGTTCCAAACTACCTGGGTGTTGGCTTGAATATCTTCTTTACCTGCACATTTCATCATTCTTTTCCCTTCGATTGTAGGGTATCCAGTGACTTTATGTATCATCTCCTTTGTAATCTTCACTGGTCCATCTTCCAACCATAAATGCATGTCATGTACTCGACTCAAAACAATCTTTATCCATTCCACTTTAAAATTTTGTAGTAAATCTAGGGCATGCACTAAACCTTGATCAACAACTACCTTATGTTTTGGATTCAGCACTTCGTTGACACATAGTCTATCATAAGCTTCCCTGATCTCATAATCATCGATTTCTACAATTTTACACATGTAGAAAGACCTAATGTCATTCATTATTAACACATTCTCTGGAATGGAGGATAGGGCTCCGTTTAAATTGCCTTTGATCACATTCTCTAATATTACATTGAATACCTTCAGCTTGCATACTTCATTTCTTACTAATTGCACATTAAAAACTTCCATCCCTTGTTTCTTGACTGATGCAGAAGATGATGATGCCATTTTAAAAAATAGTTTCCAAAAATAAATATTTACTCGATAAAATACCTTTCTCGTCAATAACCTGTAGATAGATTTTTCCAACGGCACGCTGAGAAAATTTGGAATCACCTTTCTTAAACTGGTTGCAGGAACTCTGAATCACTTTCTAAAATCTCAAATAGCATTGTGAAATGAAATTAATGGCAACTTTCCACTTTATAGAATTTGAAAAGTAGAATTAGGGCCTCATAAATGCTCCATACAAGTTTTGGTGGAATACAACAGTCTCGACAAACTCATGTTAACTCCAAGCTCGGTTGATATAACTGTTACGACATAGCTCGGCATATATAGCATTTCAGCCATAACAGGTGCTCGACATACATTGATAACTCGGTCAAGACACAGATGCTTGACATCAAAAATGAAATTCCCTATTTTGCTCAGATATGTCCTAATGCATCTTTATCTATGCAGATATGGACTTTTTCACAATTCTATGTTAGGAACTGATGAAAAATAAAACTTTGCAAGACTCAGTTCGAAACATACCTTCCATGCTTAGTTAGAAGAAGTGTGATTACCTGATCCATTGGATAGGGTGACCGCAGATGTGCTATCTTCACTTGTGGTTCCTTCTTCTTTCTTCTTCCATGTCTTGTTCATCTGATTCTTCAATTTCTCATGGATATCTTCATTCTAGTTCTTATCATTGTTCAACATGGGTGACCTACAATCTTTCTTTAGGTGACTGACCTTATTACATTTTTAATAGACCATGCTTCCATTCATCCAGTTTTTAGACTTGCCTCTAAAATGAGTCTTCATGAAATTTGGTCCAATGTGTCCATATTTACCACAACAATGGCAATTATACCAAGTGTTGTAATCCCAATTATATGAGTTATGCTTTGTGACTGGCTTAGTTTGTTCATTTGATGACCACCTGGGTCTAGATCTGCATTCAAATGCTTTGTGCCCATATTTCTAACATTTGAAACAACTTCCTTGAAACTTAGGTGAGGTGGATGAATTGCTAGCCTTAGATCTACTTTCATGTGCTTGATGTCATGTTTCTTGCAGTTAAAACAATGTCCATTAAACTTAGGTTTAGGATTATACTTACCATGTTTGCTTCTACATATGTTGGTTTTATGTCTTGGCTTTCCATAGTGATGACATGTGGGCTTGGTGTTCTTTGTTTTAACAATCTTATGTTCTTCATTCATTGATGATTCTCTTTCTTCAGTAGATGATGAATGTTCATTCAATCCAAGTCTAGCTCTATCACCAAATCTTCTAGGTGATCTTAATAGCTCTTTAAAATACTATGCAGCTTCATTGGGTTTGTTCTGTTAGGAATGAATGCTAGATGTTGGCAGTCATTCTGTAGCAGTTGTTGTTACATTCATGACTATGATTGTCATTGATGTCAACACAGTGATCTTCTGGAGACTAGTAGAGAAGAAAATAGTGTTTTGATTAGCGCATGTGGGATATTGTAGATAGAGCTATGTGATGTTGAGGTTATATTATTTGATATGTTATTTGTCTATGGTTAAGAGCACGGATAGAAATTTATTTATTCATAAAAGTTATGAGCATTTTGGTGGAAGCAATATTCAGGCAGTGTTCCTGAGTAGCAGTTTGTGGAAATCGGATGATATCTCCTAACCCGAATGGAATCTAGTTTTGTGCAGTTAAAGGAAAGGTTGAGACACATTGATAATGACATAGTTCATAGTGCAAACTTTGAGGTCACACGAGTGAAGAGTTATTATATCTGGAAGCTGACAGTTTTGTGTAATTCTGATGTAGCATGTGGAAACTTTTATTTTGTATTTGTGTGCTGACTCATTTGTAATTATTTGAGTGTGGTATAAAGGAAGGAATATTTTTTTGTATTGTATAAGATGAATAGCAATGTGAAAAAGTGTGAGCATGGTATGGTTGAATGCGAATGTAAGCATGAAGTGAAGAAAAGAGCTAATGAAGTTGTGAAAGCGAAATTGTGAAGGAAGACATGTGAAGTACAGAGATCTAGAATTGAGATCTGGTGTAGCAGTGAGTGCAGTTTGGCATAGTAAGAAGGTAACATATTTCATATTATTCTACTAAATAATATTAAGGTCATTTGGATAGTGTGTTTAGTGATCTTACCCTGAATTTGTTTGGGTAGTGGGTCCTTTTGTCTTCCATAACTCCTAACAGGGTTAGAATCTTTTAACAGGGATTCAAAATATCCTAACAAGGATTCATATGTACTAAATGTATTTCATAAGACTCCTAATAGAGTCCATCCTTTCACAAGTAGTATTCATATTAGTGCATCTTTTGTGGGCATCATTCCCACCAGGGTTTACTCTTTGATCAAGAGGTTCCCTAGTCAACATATCTTGTGTTATTGTGTCATTGTGTATGAATATCTTTCTATGGTTGGTAATTAAATTTCTTACATGGTTAAATGCTATTGAAGTTGATAAAGGTTATAATTATCTGATAACTGATTCACCCCCCCCCCTCTCAGTTATCTTGGTGGACTTTGCTTTTGAACAATTGGTATCAAAGCAGCAGGTCCTTGAAAGAAAATTTTAACAGCTTAAGGAGATCCATGATGAATTTTAGGAAAGAAAGCCCTAGGTTTGATGGAGTGAATTTTGATAACTGGAAAGAGAATATGAAGACACATCTACTATGTTTAGGACCAGGTTATTGGTTGATTACAAAGAATGAGAAGACTATCATTGGAGAAGATAATCTTGAGATAGGATCTAAAGATGAGCTAGATCTATTCATGTGTAACATACATGCAAGAGAAGCACTTTTGAAAGCACTTCTGAAGAATGAATACAGTCAAGTAAAATGTTTAACAAAAGCCTGTGAAATTTGGAAAGCTTAACACTCTACTTTTGAAGGTGATTAACATGCAAAGAGAGCTAGATTACATAATTGGATATGTGCATTTGAAGATATAAGAATGATGGAAGATGAATCTGTTAGAAGCTATATTGGTAGAATGTCAGAAATTATTGTAGGAATAAAAGCTTGTGGAGGAACAAAGATAGAGAATGAAGTGATATGGAAAATTCTAAGGACATTGATTCCTGTATTTAAGTAGACAACACAGATGATTGAACAAGTTATACCTTGTACTACAAACTTTATAAGAGAGACTCTTCTTGGAAGATTGGAAGCAGCAAAAATGAACCCAAGGTTATCAAGAGACTTACCTAGAATGGAGACAACATTCAGTGCTCTTAATATTCATCCTACTTTGTCAAGAAGTACTAGTGTGAGTGGAGATTATGCCAGTAGTAGTAGATCTAGAAATGAAGAAGATAAGAAGACTGAAGAAGGTATTGCCTTGCTTGTGAAAAGAGAGCCAGACGGTAAGAAAATTTTAAATGTTGGACTTGTCAAGAATATGGTCATTTTGCATCTAAGTGTCCTAAGAGAGTTAAGAAGTACAGAAATAATTTTAAGCCTAGAAGATCTAAGGAATGTTATTATGCTAATGATGAAGATCTTGAAGCTAGTATAGAAAGAACTTTGAGTGAAAGTGATACTGAGATTAATGATGAAATAGGATTTGTAGAAATTAAAGAAGAGAATTCTGAATCTGATGTTAAGGAAGAAAAAGCATTAGTTTCCCAAGTTCAAAAGAAATCTGATTGGATTATAGATAGTGGTTGTTCACATCATATGACTGGTGACATGAAGAAGTTCATAAAGTTTAACAACTATGATGGAGGAATTGTTAGAGTTGGTAACAATGCACCTTGTTCGATTAAAGGTATAGGATCTATTACTCTTGATGGAAAGACTAATACTGATGATGGATTGAAACATAATCTTTTGAGTGTTGGATAGTTAGTGGATAAGGGATATCAAGTTTGGTTTAGTGAGAAAACTTGTGTGATAAAGGATAAAGATGGAAATCTAATTGGAACTAGATCTAGAGCCAGAGGTAATGTATTTCAGTTGAATCCTACTAAGATGAAATGCTTGATTACTAAAATTGATGATAGTTGGTTATGGCATAGAAGGTTTTGTCATATAAACTTTGATAATATTGTGAAAGTAAGTACTACACTTGTAGTAAGGGATTTGCCTAAAATTATGAAGCCTACTAACTTGATTTGCAAAGAATGTGTGATGGCTAAGCAAAAGAGAAGTTCATTTCCTAGTAAGAAGTTCACATCGATAGAGAAGTTGGAGATTGTTCATACAGACTTGAGCAGTCCTACCAAGACTAGAGGATTCTATGGAGAAAGGTATTTTATGATTCTTGTTGATGATTTTACAAGAATGATGTGGATTGCATTTCTAAAAGAAAAATATGAAGCATTTGATAAGTTTAAGATCATTAAGAATAAAGTTGAGAATGAATATGGAATGAAAATTAAATGTTTAAGATCTGATAGAGGTGGAGAATTTACTTCTAGAGAGTTTAAAACTTTTTGTGAAGTGAATGGTATTAAGAGACAGTTTTCAGCCCCTAGAACACCAAAACAAAATGGTATTGCAGAAAGAAGAAATAGGTCAGTGACTAAAGCATCAAGAGCTATGTTATTTGAGAATGATTTGGTGAAGACATTTTGGAGAGAAGCAGTGAATATAGCAGTATATACAATGAACAAAGTACAAATCAGAGCGGACACAAACAAGACACCTTATGAATTATGGTTTGGACATACACCCTCAGTTAAGTATTTTAGAATTTTTGGAAGCAAATGTTATATAAAGAGAGATGATGATATTGGAAAGTTTGATCCTAGAAGTGATGAAGGTATTTTTCTTGGATATTCTTTGAAGAGAAAAGCATATATATGTTACAATAAGAGAACTAAAATTATTGTTGAAAGCACAAATGTTAAAGTTGATGAGAAATTTAAAATTCAGGAAAGAATGCTTGACTATGAATCTGATGAAGAACCTCATCCTCAGCCTAACATTGAAACTACTGAATTATTCTATGAGACTAACAATGAATTACTGAATGAGAGTCCTGCAGAAGAAACCAAAGAGGAATCTAGAGAAGAATCTACAGTTGAAGCAAGATCTATAACTATGACACCAAATAGGTATATATCAAGACATCATCCTATTGAACAAGTTATTGGAAGTTTGGACAGAGGAGTTCTGACTCAAAATAAGGTACATTTATGTTTAATTTCTCAAATTGAACCTAAATCTACTAGTGAAGCTTGTGAAGATGAACATTGGATTAATGCTATGAAAGAAGAACTAGATCAAATTGAAAAGAACAAGACATGGGAATTGGTCCCTAGACCTAAAGACAAGAATGTGATTGGAACTAAATGGGTATTCAAAAACAAGATGAATGAACAAGGAGAAGTAGTAAGAAACAAAGCAAGATTAGTTTGTAAAGGATACTCGCAGCAAGAAGGAATTGACTATGAAGAAACCTTTGCAGCTATGGCAAGAATTGAAGCAGTAAGAATGGTCTTGGCCTATGTATCTTTTAAGAAATTCAAAGTGTATCAGATGGATGTGAAGTCAGCATTTCTAAATGGAGAATTGGAAGAAGAAGTCTACATTGAGCAGCCTGAAGGTTTTCCTTTGACTCAAGAAGGAGCTATGGTATGTAAACTGAAAAAAGCATTATATAGACTAAAGCAAGCACCTAGAACTTGGTATGCTAGACTGGATAAGTATTTGTTGAAATTGGGATTTACTAAAGGAACAGCTGATAGCAATCTATATACAAAAGAAATTGAAAATGGTTTATTGATTATAGTTATTTCTATTGGTGACATTATCTTTGGAGGAGAAGATGAAGCTAGTGACAAATTTTTTGATGAAATGAAGACTAAATTTGAAATGAGTATGATTGGTGAGATGAAATACTTTTTTGGGATTATAGATAACACAAAATAGTGATGGTATCTAATTTATATGTCAGACAAAGTACTTGAATGATTCACTAAAAAGATTTGGAGAGGAGAACTGTAAACTAGTTGGAACACCTATGATTACAGGACATAAACTATCTAGCAAAGATGAAACACCGGTAGTTGAGAAGAAGAAATACAGATCCATGATTGGAGGATTGCAGTTTTAACACATACTAGACTAGATATACAACATTTAGTTGGAATGGTAGCAAGATTTCAAGCTGAACCTAGAGAGGCACATTATGCACCAGCAAAGAGGATACTAAGATATTTAAGAGGTACAATGGACTATGGATTGTGTTATGAAAAATCTAATGATTTTACCCTATGTGCATATACAGATGCTGATTGGGGAGGTAGTGTTGATGACAAGAAAAGCACCAGTGGTGGAGCCTTTTTTCTTGGAGGAAGATTAGTTTCTTGGCTAAACAAGAAATAAAATTGTATTTCACAAAGCACAACAGAAGCAAAGTATGTAGCAGCAGCAAACAACTATAACCAGATAATTTGGATGAAGCAGATGCTGAAGGATATTGGAATTAGGTTTGTTGAGCCTGTTGTCATACATTGTGACAAAACCAATACATTTAGTATGTCTAAGAATCATGTTTTACATTCTAAGACTAAGCATATAGAGATCAAGTATCATGTTGTAAGAGAGAAATTTGCTGAAAAAGAAGTCAAAATGGAGTACATAGGCACAAAGGAATAAATAGCAGACATATTTACAAAGCCTTTACCTAAGGATACATTTGAGTATCTAAGAGGTATGCTTGGGGTTATACCCCAGCCTACTTTTGAATAATGATGTAGTTGGTTGCATTCGTCCAGTGGTATATGAGCCCTATCTTTCTTCTAGATTGGATGTTGGTACTTCCTCTATGGGGGAGTATGTGAGCTGAGTTATGAGGACTCTTGTGAATGTATTTTTTTGAACAGTGTCTATTAACATTGAGTTGTTGTTGACATAGTGATGAAATTTCTATCATTGATGTCAATGGGGGAGAAGTGTACATGAAAAACCACTTGTACCATCTATTGGAGAGAACTGAATAGGATAACAAAGCAAGATTTGAAATGTTTGTCAGAGCAGCAGTGTTGCAGTATTGGATGTTTTTCATCTATGCTACCATCAATGCCAATGGGGGAGATTGTTAGGAATGAATGCTGGATGTTGGTAGTCATTCTGTAGTAGTTGTTGTTGCATTCATGACTATGATTGTCATTGATGTCAACACAGTGATCTTTTGGAGACTAGCAGAGAAGCAGACAGTGTTTTGATTAGCGCACATGAGATATTGTAGATGGAGCTAAGTGATGTTGAGGTTATATTATTTGATATGTTATTTGTCTATGGTTAAGAGTGCAGATAGAAATACATTTATTCATAAAAGTTATGAGCATTTTGGTGGAAGTAGTATTCAGGCAGTGTTCCTGAGTAACAATTTGTGTAAATCGGATGATATCTCCTAATCAGGATGGAATCTAGTTTTGCACAGTTAAAGGGAAGTTTGAGACACATTGATAATGACATGGTTCATAGTGAAAACTTTGAGGTCACATGAGTGAAGAGTTATTATATCTAGAAGCTGACAGTTTTGTGTAATTTTGATGTAGCGTGTGGAAACTTTTATTTTGTATTTGTGTGCCGACTCATTTGTAATTATTTGAGTGTGGTATAAAGGAAGGAATGTTTTTATTTATTGTATAAGATGAATAGAAATGTGAAAAATTGTGAGCATGGTATGCGTGAATGCAAATGTAAGCATGAAGTGAAGAAAAGAGCTAATGAAGTTGTGAAAGCGAAATTGTGAAGGAAGACATGCGAAGTACAGAGATCTGGAATTGATATCTGGTGTAGTAGTGAGTGCAGTTTGGCATAGTAAGAAGGTAACATATTTCATATTATTCTATTGAATAATATTAAGGTCATTTGGACAGTGTGTTTAGTGATCTTACCCTGAAGCTGTTTGGGTAGTGGGTCCTTCTCTCTTCCATAACTCCTAACAGGGTTAGAATCTTTTAAGAGGGATTCAAAATCTCCTAACAGGGATTCATATGTACTGAATGTATTTCATAAGACTCCTAACAGAGTCCATCCTTTCACAAGGAATATTCATATTAGTGCATCTTTTGTGGTCATCATTCCCACCAGGGTTTACTCTTTGATCAAGAGGTTCCCTAGTCAACATATCTTGTGTTATTGTGTCATTGTGTATGAATATCTTTATATGGTTGGTAATTACATTGCTTACATGGTTAAATGCTATTGAAGTTGATAAAGGTTATAATTATCTGATAACTGATTCACCCCCCCCTCTTAGTTATCTTGGTGGACTTTACTTTCTAACATGTTCATCCTTTCATTGATTTCTTTTTCAGTTCTCAATTCATGTTTCAGCTGATCATTTTCAGACCTTAGTTGATTGATTTCCATATCTTTCCTGCCCAATTCTTGATTTTCCAGCAGTAGTTGATTTACCATATCTAGTTGATTATTAGTCAACCTTTGCATGTTGCTTGTTCTTTCATCTAGCCTTATTGCAATTTGTCTTTTATCTTCTTCAGCCATTGCCTTATCATCTTCAGCTTTCTTTTTCTATTCCCCGTAACCAAAATATTGGTATTTTTTTCAAGTGTTATTTCATTGTGTTTGTGCTTTATGTTTAAGTATACTTAATTGGATAAAGAATTGAATCTTGTAGATAACTAATTCGCCCACCCCCCCCCCCCCCCCCCTCTTAGTTATCTATTGGGACTATTCCTAACAATTGTAAGAGTATTGTTGGTAGAACATTTTGATTAGCTCTTTGAAGGTTTTGATTGTTGGAGGCATTTTGGAGAACCAATGAATGGTTTCTCCTCCAAGAGATCATGGGAAAAGATGCATCAAGTAAGTTGGTTCATGCATAAACTCCATGGATTGAGTACAGAATTTTTCGACATGATCTTGGGGGTCAGAGTTTCCATCGTATTTGTCATATTTTTGTATCTCTACTCTTTTTGGGAATGGTGGCATGTACAAGTTTTTATCAAATGGGAAGGGGCAGAAAGCCTCCATAGAGAATTCTTTAGGTTCTTTCTCTTTTTCTAGCTTGTTGACTTTAACTTGCATAGCATGCATTTTCTTCATCATGGTTGTGATGGGAGTTTCTTCCACTTGCGTTATGATATTATCGACATTGAATTCTTGAGGAAGTTTGGCTCCTTGTTGAGCTAGTTGTAAGAAATAGGCTTCTTTCTCTTCTTGCAAGAAGTATTTCATCATTCTTCGAAAGTCATCATCATTTCTATACCACTCAATTTTAGATGGTTTTTATTTGGGATCTCCACCATGATTAATGTGATGACCTTGGGAACCTTGGTTTCCTCCTCCTTGAGACATCGTGTTGTTGTGAGGACTACCAGGGATTGTTTGATGCAAAGTTGAGTGGTTACCTCCATGGGTTGATTGAGGAGGATTAGAATATCCTTTTTCAGATGTAGATTACCTAGAGTGTCTTCTTTGTAACGAGCTTGGATTTTGACAATAGTCGTAAGATAAAGTTGTTAGAAAGTAAAGTCCACCAAGATAATTGAGAGGGGGGGGGGGTGAATTAGTTATCTAATAATTATAACTTTTATCAACTTCAACAACATTAAACCATGTAAGCAATATAATTACCAGCCATAGAAAGATATTCATACATAATAACACAATGACACAAGATATGTTGACCAGGGAACCTCTTGATCAAAGAGTAAACCCCAATGGGAATGATGCCCACAAAAGATGCACTAATATGAATATTCCTTGTGAAAGGATGGACTCTGTTAGTGTAATACCCCAAAAATGGGCTATATGTTCATTAACCTCCTACATCCTCAAATCGAACAAAATCGACATAGAAGTCCTAACCTAAGGCACATCTAAATATCATCGAATCCTAATTGATTATCATAAATTCTACATCGGGGAATATTCCTAGTAATATTCCTAATTATCATAATTATCTTTAATTTAATGATTATTTGGCAATAAATCCTATTTATCCTAAAGTTTGATTAATTGAATATTCTTAATATTTAATTAATTAGATTTAATTCTGCCACTTAATTATTTAATTGTATTTATTCTTAAGTATTATTATTTAAATTTGATAATAAATCAAAATTCCTATCATTAATTGATTAAATTCTTATTTAATTAATTAAAGCAAGTTGTCATATATAATAATATTAATTTTGAATAAAAGTTTGAAAAATGATTGATTAACCCATAAATCAATTGTTTTTATTTCAAAAATCAGTTAAGTTGAGAATAAATCACATTATTTATTTATTAATTCATAATTATCCATGTGCACAATCAAAGAGCAGTTAAACTCCAAATCAGAAAATCAATGCAAGTTATTGACTTTTTGGAACTCAACATCATTTTTGAGTTTTAAAGTTGATCTAAACTTCTAATTTGAGTTAAACTCTGCTTTTGCATGTTTTTGTGAATTAAATTATCTTTATTTAAAAATAACTAAAAAATCAACCTGAGTTATTTGAGTGATTTATGGCTTTCTTCCATGCACCTCTAAAGCCCTGGATTTCTATAAATTAAGGCTTTAGCTCATCTCAAATCATCTCATAATTTTGCATAATCACGCTGAAGAATTGCTATCTGGAGAATCAAAGCTTATTGCGAATCAAGGCTATTGTGAGATCAATTTGGTTTTTATTCATATCATATTATTTCTAGATTAGCATATCATAGATCAATTTTCATATTAGCAATAGATTTCATATCAGTTTTGATCATATCATTGCATAGAAAATACCCAAAAAAATAGATTACTTTGCATTCATATTTCATATCTAGATCAATTGCATTCAAATCCTTCATTTAGGTGTCGTCTAGGTTGCTGATCTCGATAGCAATCTGAGAACATCGATCTCGCACCTATTAGAAGGGAGTAGATTGCTTGGTTAGATTAGATTTCAATTTTGCACGATTTTGATTTTTGCTAACCTCTAATGTTTTACTGAAGTGTTGTGTCTACAGATTAGGTACAATTTTCACACACACAGTTAGGAGTCTTATGAAATACATTCAGTACATATGAATCCCTGTTAGGAGATTTTGAATCCCTGTTAAAAGATTCTAACCCTGTTAAGAGTTATGGAAGACAGATGGACCCACTACCCAAACAACTTCAATGGCAAGATCAATGAACACATTTTCCAACTAATCTCTTGATTATTCAATAGAATAATAGAAAATATGTTACATCCTTGCTCACTATGCCAAACTACACTCTCTGCTTCACTAGATCTCAATTTCAGATCTCTGTATTTCACATGTCTTCCTTCACAAATTCACTTTCACAACTGCATTGGCTCTTTTCTTCACTTCATGCATACATCATCACATCCAACCATATTACAAAAAGGAAAAACATTCCTTCCTTTATACCACACTCAAGTAATTACAAATGAGTCGGCATCCAATCACAAAATAAAATTTTCCACATGCTACATCAAAATTACACAAAACTGTCAGCTTCCAAATACAATAATTCTTCACTCAAGTGACCTCAAAGTTTTCACTATCATCCACATCACTATCAATATGTCTTCAACTTCCCTTTAACTGTGCAAAACTAGATTCCATCCCGATTAGGAGATATCATCCGATTTCCACAAACTACTACTTAGGAACACTGCCTGAATACTGCTTCCACGAAAATGCTCACAACTTCCATGAATAAATGAATTACTGTATGTGATCTTAACCATAAACATATAACATATCAAAGAGTATATCCTCAACATCGTATAGCTCCAATTGCAATATCCCATGTGCGCTAATCCAAACACTATCTTCTTCTCTGCAAGTCTCTCGTAGATCACTGTGTTGACATCAATGACAATCATAGTCATGAATGCAACAACAACTGCTACAAATTGGCTACAAAACATTCAACATTCTTTCCTAACAATCTCCCCCATTGGCATTGATGGCAACATAGATGAAAAAACATCCAATGTTCCAAAAATCCAATACTACAATACTGTTGCTCTAGAAAAATATTTCAAGTCCTCTTCATCAATCAAATCTTGCTTCATTTTCCTATTCAGATAGTACAAATGGTTTTTCATGTACACTTCTCCCCCATTGACATCAATGAAAAAAATCTCATCATTATGTCAACAACAACTCCAATGTCAAAAGACACTGTTCATAAAATACATTCACTAGAGTCGTCATGATTCAACTCAAATACACATACTCCTCCATAGAGGAAGTACCAACATCCAGTCCAGAAGAAAGATAAGGCTCATATACCACTGGATGAATGCAACCAATTGCATCACTTCTCAAAAGTAGGCTGGGGCATAACCCCAAGCATACCTCTCAGATACTCAAATGTATCCTTAGGCAAAGGCTTTGTAAATATGTCTACTATCTGCTCCTTTGTACTTATGTACTCAAGTCTAACTTCTTTCTCAGCAACTTTCTCTCTTACTGCATGATACTTAATCTCTATATATTTTTTCTTAGAATGTAATACAGGGTTCTTAGACATACTAACTATGCTAGTGTTGTCACAATGTATGAAAAAAGGTTCAACAAAATTTATTCCAATATCCTTTAGCATTTGCTTCATCCAAATTATCTGGTTACAATTGTTTGCTACTGCTACATATTCTACTTTTGTTGTGCTCTGTGAGATACAATTTTGCTTCTTGCTTAGCCAAGAAACCAATCTTCCTCCAAGGAAAAATGCTCCACTATTGGTGCTATTCTTATCATCAACACTGCCTCCCCAATCAGCATCTGTATATGCACATAGGGTAAAATTATCAGATTTTTCATACCACAACCCATAGTCCATTGTGCCTCTTAAATATCTCAGTATCCTTTTTACTGTTGCATAATGTGATTCTCTAGGTTCATCTTGAAATCTTGCTACAATTCCAACTGAATGTGCTATATCAAGTCTTGTATGAATCAAGTACTACAATCCTCCAATCATAGATCTATATTTCTTCTATTCAACTACCAGTGTTTCATCTGTGCTAGATAATTTATGTCCAGTTACCATAGGTGTTCGAATTGGTTTATAGTTCTCCATTCCAAATCTTTTCAACAAGTCATTCAGGTACTTTTTCTGGCTTACAAAGATACCATCATTGTTCTATGTTATCTCTAATCCCAAAAAGTATTTCATTTCACCAATCATACTCATTTCAAATTCAGTCTTCATTTCATCAGCAAATTTGTCACTAGCTTCATCTTCTCCTCCAAAAATAATGTCATCAACAAAAATAACTATAATCAACAAACCATTTTCAATTTCTTTTGTGTACAGATTGCTATCAGTTGTTCCTTTAGTAAATCCCAACTTTAACAAATACTTTTCCAATCTTGCATACCAAGTTCTAGGTGCTTGCTTTAGTCCATACAAGGCCTTCTTTAGTTTACATACCATGTCTCCTTCTTGATTCAAAGGAAAACCTTCAAGCTTCTCAATGTAGACTTCTTCTTCCAATTCTTCATTCAGAAATGCTAACTTTACATCCATCTGATATACTTTGAATTTATTATAAGCTGCATAAGCCAAAAACATTCTTACTGCTCCAATTCTTGCTACAGGTGCAAAGGTTTCTTCATAGTCAATTCCTTCTTGCTGTGAGTATCCCTTACATACCAATCTTGCTTTGTTTCTTACTACTTCTCCTTGTTCATTCATCTTGTTTTTGAATACCCATTTAGTTCCAATAACATTCTTGTCTTTAGGTCTAGGGACCAATTCCCATGTCTTGTTCTTTTCAATCTGATCTAGTTCTTCTATCATAGCATTAATCCAACTTTCATCTTCACAAGCTTCACTACTAGTTTTAGGTTCAATTTGAGAAATCAAACATAATTGTTCTTGTACCTTATTCCGAGTTAGAACTCCTCTTTTAATGCTTCCAATAATTTTTCCAATAGGATGATTTCTTGATAAATTCTTGTTAGGTGTCACTGTCTAAGATCTCACTTTAGGTGTAGGTTCTTCATTGACTTCACTGTGGCTTTCATTCAACAAATCATTGTCAGTCTCATAAAATAAATTAGTAGTTCCAGTGTTAGGTTTAGGATAAGCTTCTTCATCTAATTCATAATCAAGCATTTTTTCCTGAATTTTGAACTTTTCATCAACTTTAACATTTGTGCTTTCAACAATAGTCTTAGTTATTTTATTGTAACATCTATAGGCTTTTCTTTTCAAATAATATCCAATAAATATACCTTCATCACTTCTAGGATCAAAATTTCCAATATCATCATCTCTCTTTATATAACATTTTCTTCCAAAAATTCTAAAATACTTAACTGAGGGTGCATGAGCAAACCATAATTCATAGGGTGTCTTGTTTGTGTCTGCTCTGATTTGTACTCTATTCATTGTATACACTGTTGTGTTCACTACTTCTCTCCAAAATATCTTTGCCAAATCATTCTCAAATAACATAGCTCTTGCTGCTTCAGTCACTGATCTATTTCTGCTTTCTGCAATACCATTTTGTTCAGGTGTCCTAGGGGATGAAAACAGTCTCTTAATGCCATTTACTTCACAAAAGGTTTTAAAACCTCTAGAAGTAAATTCTCCACCTCTATCAAATCTCAAACATTTAATCTTCATTCCAGATTCATTCTCAACAAGAATCATAAAATACTTGTCTCCATAGAATCCTCTAGTCCTGGTAGGACCACTCAAATCTGTATGAACAATCTCCAACTTTTCTACAGATGTAAACTTCTTATTTGGAAAAGAAATTCTCTTTTGTTTAGCCATCACACATTCTTTGCAAATCATGTTAGTAAGCTTCATAATTTTAGGCAAATCCCTTACTACAAGTGTAGTACTCACTTTCACAATGTTTTCAAATTATATATGACAAAACCTTTTATGCCATAACCAACTGTCATCAATCTTAGTAATCAAACATGTCATCTCAATTGGATTCAACTGAAATACATTACCTCTGGTTGTAGATCCAGTTCCAATCATATTTCCATCTTTATCCTTTATCACACAAGTTTTCTCAGTAAACCAAACTTGACATCCCTTATCAACTAACTGTCCAACACTTAAAAGATTATGTTTCAATCCATCCACAAAATAAACATCATCAGTATTAGTCTTTCCATTAAGAGTAATAGATCCTATACCTTTAATCAAACAAGGTGCATTGTTTCCAACTCTAACAACTCCTCCATCATAATTGTTAAACTTTATGAAATTTTTCATGTCTCCAGTCATATGATGTGAACAACCACTTTCTATAGTCCAATCATCTTTCTTTTCAACTTGGGAAACTAAGGCTTTTTCTTCCTTAACATCAGTTTTAGGATTCTCTTCTGTAATTGCTACAAATCCTATGTCATCATTATTCTCAGTATCACTTTCACCTAGAGTTCTTTCTACACTAGCTTCAAGATCTTCATCATTAGCATAATAGCATTCCTTAGATCTTCTAGATTTGAAATTGTTTCTGTACTTTTTAACTCTCTTAGGACACTTAGATGCAAAATGACCATATCTTGACAAGTCCAACATTTATAGATTTTCTTACTCTCTGGTTCTCTCTTCACAAGCAAGGCAATACCTTCTTCAATCTTCCTATCTTCTTGGACATTTCTAGATCTGTTGCTGCTAGCATAATCTCCGCTCACACTGATGCTTCTTGAAAAAGTAGGGCAAATACTAAGAGCACTGAATGCTGTCTCCATTATAGGTAAGTCTCCTGATAACCTCAGGTTCATCTTTGCTACTTCCAATCTTCCAAGAAGAGTCTCTCTTCTAAAGTTTGAAGTATAAGGTATAACTTGTTCAATCATCTATGTTTTCTACTTAAATATAGTAGTCAATGTCCTCAAAATTTTCCATATCACTTCATTCTCTATCTTTGTTCCTCCACAAGATTTTATGCCTGCAACAATTTCTGACATTCTACCAATATAGCTTCTAACAGATTCATCTTCCATCATTCTTATATCTTCAAATGCACATATCCAATTATGTAATCTAACTTTCTTTGCATGTTCATCACCTTCAAAAGTAGAGTTTAAAGCATTCCAAATTTCATGAGATTTTTTCAAACATTTTACCTGACTGTACTCATTCTCTGGAAGGGCTATCAAAAGTGCTTCTATTGCAAGTATGTTACACATTAATAGATCTCTCTCATCGCTAGTACATGTTTTGAGATTTTCCTCTTCAATGATAGTCTTATCATCCTCTATAATCAACCAATAACCTGGTCCTAAACATAGTAGGTGTGTCTTCATCTTTTCTTTCCAACTATCAAAATTTACTCCATCAAACTTAGGGCTTTCTTTTCTAAAATTCACCATGGATCTCCTTAAGTTGTTAAACTTCTTTTTCAAAGACCTACCGCTCTAATACCAATTGTTAGAAAGTAAATTCCACCAAGATAACTGATAGGGGGGGGGGGTGAATCAGTTATCTGATAATTATAACTTTTATCAACTTCAACAGCATTAAACCATGTAAGCAATATAATTACCAACCATAGAAAGATATTCATACACAATAACACAATGACACAAGATATGTTGACTAGGGAACCTCTTGATCAAAGAGTAAACCTTGGTGGGAATGATGCCCACAAAAGATGCACTAATATGAATATTCCTTGTGAAAGGATGAACTCTATTAGGAGTCTTATGAAATACATTCAATACATATGAATCCCTGTTAGGAGATTTTGAATCCCTGTTAAAAGATTCTAACCCTGCTAAGAGTTATGGAAGACAGATGGACCCACTACCCAAATAGCTTCAATGTCAAGATCATTGAACACACTAAATAACTGATCTCTAGATTATTCAACAAAATAATAGCAAATATGTTACCTCCTTTCTCACTATGCCAAACTGCACTCTCTGCTTCACCAGATCTCAATTTCAAATCTCTGTATTTCGCATGTCTTCCTTCACAAATTCACTTTCATAACTGCATCAGCTCTTTTCTTCACTTCATGCATACATCATCACATAAAACCATATTATAACAAGGAAAAACATTCCTTCCTTTATACCACACTCAAGTAATTACAAATGAGTCGGCATCCAATTACAAAATAAAAGTTTCCACATGCTACATCAAAATTACACAAACTTGTCAGCTTCCAAATCTAAAAATTCTTCACTCGTGTGACCTCAAAGTTTGCATTGTCATCCATGTCACTATCAATGTGTCTTCAAATTCCCTTTAACTTCACAAAATTAGATTCCATCCCGATTAGGATCTATCATCCGATTTCCACAAACCGCTACTCAAGAACACTGCCTAAATACTACTTCCACCAAAATGCTCATAAATTCCATGAATAAATGAATTACTATCTACACTCTTAACCATAAACATATAACATATCAAAGAGTATATCCTCAACATCGCATAACTCCAACTACAATATCCCACGTGCGCTAATCCAAACACTGTCTACTTCTCTGCAAGTCTCTGGTAGACCACTGTGTTGACATCAATGACAATCATAGTCATGAATGCAACAACAACTGCTACAGAATGGCTGCCAAACATTTAGAATTCATTCCTCACAAAAGTACAGGCTTTCGTACAAGTTTCCATGGGTTTTGATATGACAATGTAAAAACTCGTATGAGTTTTGAATTTCTCGGATGACAACTGACACGAGAAAAGGATTTCTGTTCAGATTTTGCAAGTTTTCCAAATTTTTTGTTTTACTTTGATGGGTGGGTTTGTTCATTTTTAAATGACCAATTAGATATCAGACATGCAATACAAAAATCAAGGGAGAAAGAAATCATCTTCAAACAATGAGCAAGGGACAAAGCAACCTTGCACATGAACAAGAATAGTGACTTATGATTCTACTCCCTAAGAATTCTACTTGTGTATGTTCTCAAATGTTTTGCAATCACGCACATAGTCCTAGGAAATAAAAATTTGCTTGCACTAGGGTTCGTAGTAATGGTCAACTCTGCAACTTTTGCAATCTCAAGAGGGAAAAAGCCAATCTAGGTGCACCGTGGTTTTGACACAGTCTGAGAATTTAATCAATTAGGAGCTGTTGAGGAGATCTGATAGCCCAAAAAAAGACTACACCTATGGAGATTTCTTCCACAAGGATATTTATATAGCGGCTGCTACTATGGAGATTTCTTCCACAAGGATATTTATATAGCGACTACTGCTACCATGGCAAAAATGGCTATTACCGCTTGAGGTTTCATCCACATGGTTAACCCAATAAAGGGAATGTCCACTATGGTTAACCCTCTCTAATAAGGTGACTCACAAAAAAGACCACATGGGGACGTAGTTTAGATTTAAGGATCTGAGATTCTGATGCTACCCAAAATGGGAATAGAGCATAATCCTCTAACCTCTTCACTTCACCCAAACACAGCAAACAAATTGATTCACATGCTTAAATTAAAACCACCGCACCAAGGTTCATATTTTAATAATAATGACTACCGATCTCTCTAAGTGGGACCAAGAGAAAATGTATCGTCAAGACTGAGGACTAAACCAAGTAAGACCATGAGATGATATCAAATCCTCCCTACCTACAAGGGGATCTATCTTTGAGAAGAGCTTGGCATGCAAAATAAGCGAATGAAGCCCACTCTCTCAAGAACTTCACAAATAGTGTTCATAGGGCCTATTTACTATGTGAAACAGATATGTAGGAAAGTAAATCTATGTTCTTTTTAGATCCAAAAAGAACATGTGATTTATGAAAGAAAGAGACACTCAAACTAAACACATGAGAGGTTCATTTTATTTCCCAAAATTCAAGTGTTACAAGGATGCAACGAAATACCACAGATCCCATGCAACACGCTTAGTAGATTTTACCTTATTTTTTCTTTTGTTGAGCTTTCCCATGAGCAAAGTGATAAAAAACAACAAGTATAAATAGTTAGGGTTAATCGTCAACAAAAATCTAAAATTGAAATCTTAAAGACTGCTTGAAATTTTGATACAAAAATTGAAATTCTGGTACCAAAACTCATATGACAATATGCTACTTCCCATACGACAATCCAAACATGATATGACAGTGGGTTAGTATGTAGATGATAATTCAGATCTCGTACGATAATGCACATACTACCGGCATGACACTTTAGATTGTCATTTGGCGTACGACAAATAGGGGGTCCTGATACGACAATATGTGGAATGTCATACGAAATTGTACAGATGAAAAATTAAAAATCATAGTTTTGAGAAAAAATATGATAGAAAATTGAAGATTCAGAAAGGAAACCCATTGCAGGGCCCCAAGGTGGGAGCCAAAAATGTGCATGTGAATTTTGTACCTAGCCCTAGATACAACACTTCAATAAAATATTAGAGGTTAGCAAATCAAGAAATCTGCAAATAAAGTAAACAATGCTAACCAAGCGATTTACTCCCTTCTAGTAGGTATGAGTTTGATATTCTTAGATTATGACCAAGACCAATGACAATGCAATACCTAAACAAAGGGTTTAATGCTAAAAGATGGATGCAGATGAATGCAAATTAATCTATATTTTTTAATTTTCTATGCAAAATGATGAGAAACTATATGAAATTGATTTAGAATTGAAAATGGATGCAATTGATTCAATCAATGATATCCTATGCTATGAATGATGAATTGAAAACAATGGAATGAAATAGCAAAATCAAATCTCACAATCGCATGTTCACAAGAGCTTGATTCTCTAGACAATTGAAAGTGCAGCTAAAAAGAAGGGCCTTTTGTGAAGGACTGAGCCTTGTTTATATAGAAATCCAAGATTTTTGAAAGCTCATGGAAAGCCAAAAATCTCTCCCTGATTAGCTTGGATTGATTTTTGAGTTATTGGGAAATTAGAATTAGTTAACTCACAAAATCATGGAAAATCAATTTTTTAACTCAAATCAGAAGTTTAAATCAACTTTTTAACTCGAAATAGATGTTGAGTTCAAAAAGATAACAAATTGAATTGATTTACTGATTTAAAGTTTAACTATTTTTCTGAATGTGCATGGATAATTATGAATTAATTTAATAATTCAAAAGAATTATTCTTAACTTAAATAATTTTTGAATTAAAACAACTGATTTATGGGTTAATCAATTATTTAATCAAACTTTATTCCAAAACTATATCATTAAATTTGACAATTGGATTTTAATTAATTAAATAAGAATTTAATCAATTATTTGTAAGATTTTTTATTTATTGTCAAAATTAAATAATATTAATTAGGAATAAATATAATTAAATCCAATTAAATGATTAAGTGATAGAATTAAATTAATTAATCAAATATTCAACATATTCAATTAATTAACTTTAGGATAAATAGAACATATTTATCACCAAATAATATTCAATTAGGAGATAATTAGGATAAATTAGGAATATTTAGGAAATATTCCCCGATGCAAAATTAAGATTAAATTGATTAGGTTTTCGATGATTTGATGTACAGATGTGCCTTTGGTTAGAACTTTTAATGTCAATTTCGATCGATTTGTTGATGTAGAAGATCAATGGTCCTATAGCCCATTTTGGGGTATTACAAGTATCATTGTTAATTAATGTTTCAATTAAAAGAGGTTTTTGTGATACTTTATTTTAAATATATTAATATTCATTTAAAGCTAATAGAATTGTTTGCAAAAATATTTTATATTTTAATGTTTTTTAAATTTAATATTTGTTTATTGTATAGAAAAATTGATATCAAGTTTATCAAATTTTCTCAGTCTATATAATAGATTTAATTCCTTTTTGGATTAAATTGTGTCAAAGCTTTTGCATCATCATCAGAATGAGATAAATAAACTGAAGGAGAAATGATGGTTCACTGAGTGTGACCCAAAATGTCGATGTAAAAACTTCTGCATAGTTTAATTTAAAAAAGTAATTAAAACTAATAATTGATATATTAAATTTGGTGTTCACATTGTCAATAAAGATTGATACACATTTCCCACCATCACTATAGATTCTTCTTTCTTTTCTAGAATTGTCCCGAAGAAAAAATTTGGGGGTTTCATGTTCATTTGCACATGGGAAAAATCTTTGTCTTTGGAAGTCAAATCTTATATGCCATCAACATTTTCCTATGTTGAAACAAGAAATTCATCAACACCATTTGAATTATCATAACTACCTCTTATTTCATCCTCCATATCAATTCTTATCAAGTCAAAATGAAATTGTTGGTGATATTGATAAATAAATTTAGAGGTATATATTGTAAGGGTTTCTCATGCACCTTTCCTCATCACAATTTTATTTTCATGCGGGTTGAAGTTTTAACGTAAGTATTATATAATATAATTTATTTGTATATATCATTATTATATTAAATAGTTTTAATGGTAGTAGTGAACAAACTTTTGTGGATAGAGGTATTTTTGGGGGAGAAATAATATCTCCTATCGACTCACTGTTGCATGCACAAAAATGTGCAACTAATAGTCTAATCTAATTTAACAAAAATTAATCTAATTTAATTACCAAAATTAAAATCTATTCTAGCTAATCTAACAAAAAACAAAACAAATTAAGAAAATAAGAAGAAAATAAAATTGATTCACAAAATAAGGAAACTAAACATGAAAGCTAAGCAGATGAATTGTTTAAAGACAAACTATTTAACTGAATGCTCAAAGAGATGTCCTTTCATGAAACACAGTGATTGCTTGATTGTTTTTCAAAATGCCTCATAAGAAATATGAAAATATAAGAACATGAAGTATTTTTTAGAAAGCCTTTCATGTGCACATTGGTTGTTTAACAACAAATAACAAAGCATTCAAACCGTTTGGAAGAAATGTTTGATCAAATGCTTCGTATGCAAGGTATGTTAACTATTTGAAAGAATTCTAAAATGAAAAAAAGCACATGAAGTGTTTGACTAAATGTGAAATGCATAGACAAAGCATGAGAATTTTTTTCAACCCTGTCAAGATCTACAAGAAAAATAATGCATATGAACCATTTTAAATGTGTCTAAACAAACCATAAACAAGGCATGCAAAGTATCTTAAATCTATAAAAAAAAAATGTACAAGATATACAAGACACAATAACCATTTAAAAAGGCTACTCAAGGTGGAGCAAAAACAAGACATGCTATTACTTTAAAAGTGTAGAAATTTCTACAAACAGAAGGCACATACATTGAAATATATGATTGTTGTTTGGTGTCATTAATGTCCAACATAGTGTTCTAGAGGAGTTTGCATTTGTGTAACTTGCTCAAGCTAAATGTGGTCTGCAATTTTTCTATTCTTGGTGATGTGGGTTTGCATGCTGAATCTACAGTGTAGTGCAATTCAAGTGCATTGGAAGACATATATGTATCTTCAATGGTTTTAGAACAATGGAAGACATATATTTATCCTATATGGTTTTAAAATAGAGAAATATAAGTATATATCATGTATGGTTTCAAAATAGTGGAAGACATGTATGTATTATGCACAATCATGTAAAGATGGAGTTTTACAGTACCTTTTTTTTTATACTTTTACATTTGAAAGTTTGTATGGTCTAAATGTCTATTGATTAGTTGTAGTGGTATTGTGTAACAAAAGAGTTAGCAATTTTATAGTGGTAGTTATTTATTCTCTTCGGGGTGTTTTTATAATTTATAAATTTGAGTTGAAGATATTTTTCTACTCATACAAATGGTTTCAACTTTTGGTCTTTGTTGTGGTGTTCTCTAGTTTAGTAATGTATTCCTGGTGTTTTGAAGACTATGTTATTTAGTTTTGTAGTTTTTTCCACTTTTGTTATTTTAATTTAGAAATATGTTGGAGAAACTTATGATGTGGCATGTTAACATGGCTTTTGATATGGCATGTTTACATGTCTTCCAATGTGGTGTGTGGGTCTCTTCATAGTGTGTGGAGGTCTAGTTACAACTCTACACATTTTAATTATCTTTGGTAGTTGTTCTGATGATTTTAGATCTGACATTGGATAATGTGTAACATTTTATTAGTCTCTCTTTTTCCTAGAATGGATCATGGTTTCATATTTAGGTCTTGGTTTTATATTTATTGATTATTCAAGTGTCAAAATTAGGTTTGGGCCTTATACTTAATGCTTATATCTTATCTAGAGGGGTTTGTGCTATATGCCCAAATTATGTATTTAAATTTTATTACCTATCTATTTGGGTCCTCAATTCATATGTCTTTGACATTGGTCTTATTTACAATTTTCTATTGCCTTGGCCGAAATCAAACTTGTTTTTAATATATTTTACCTTGGTCGACATGAAATTTATTTGTAATATATCTCTTGGTTTGGCTAACCTTATTGTAATCTTTAATGAGCTATCATGTATTTAAGGACAGTTGGTGCTTTGGAAAAATTTAAGCAAGGTGCAAAGAAAGTGAATTTTGTGAACTAGTTCAACAATCAACAAAGAAGAGTTCCGTGATAGTGGCAAAGAAGGAAACACAATAATAGTTTTTTGCTAGTGTAAACAGGGTTTTACATATCAATTGCATTATTAGGAGAATATATATTTATCTAATTTTGAAGAGGAGTGGGTACTTTAAGACATTGAGTCTTGAGTTCAAGAGTTTGTTACTATATCTTACTAGTTTGGCAATGATCCTTTATATGAAAGTCTGGAGCAGTGAGACCATGTTTGTATTGTAAGGCAGTGATCCTTCTTATCTGTATTCATTCGTCTAAGGTAGTTAGTCTTCTTATTCATATTCATTGTTGAATTGATAGTGAGCCTATGGTTGATAATTTGGGGTAGTGAGATCCTAATATTTTGTAGCCAGATTATATACTTTAGTCAATTATCATTGTGGGAAATTGATCACTATAGTTTTTCCCAATTTGGGTTTTCCACGTGTATGAATTATATCATCTTAAAATGGAAGCACTTCCATGTTAAGAATGTTTAGCCCTATAATTAAGTAGTTTGGGATCATGTCAAGAACCTTTTATAGGTCTTTGCATGGATCTAGATTTTTCCCCTATTCTGCTTCTCTCTCCACCCATTTCTAGCCTGTTTCTAGCATCTGGTCTTGAGAATTTGAGATCTGTGACCTCAGGTTCAAGGTTGACCTCCTGGGTCAAGGTCGACCTCAACCCTGACCTAGGACAAAGTTGACCTTGACCTTGATCTGGGGAAGAGTTGATCCCAACCCTAACCCTAGGTCCAATTTTCAAGTTCCAGAGGTTTCGGGATGTCGGGCTTCAAAAAGTTTTATTTTTCTGCTTCTGGGTCGGCTATTTTGGATTTCGGAATGGTAAACTCTTAAATTGCATTTAATCTAGGTCCATTTCTAGGGGTTAAGGTTAATTTGGATTTAATTCTCTAATTTTGGCCTCTCTAGAAGCTTGTGCCCTAGATCACTATAAAAGGAAGCCTTCCTCCTCTCATTTTCACCAAGCAATTCCATCTCTCAATCAAGTACATCCACTTTTTCATATCTCCATCGAGTGTCAAGAATCATCAGGCAAGATCATGAAAGCATTTTCAATCAAGGAAACATTCAAGCCATCATCATATTCAAGCATTCAAGTTCTCCATTGAAGATCAAGGATTCAAGCATTCAAGCCTTTGAAGGGATTTGGTTCAAGCATTCAAGATTCATCATTCAAAACCTAGATCTATCCATCATGGTGGTGTGATCTTCCTTCAAGATCCTTTGTCCATCTTCAAGATTCATTCATTCTTTCCTCCAAGGTGGATTCTAAGCATACAATCATAGAGGTTTTGAATTACATTTGTTAATATTGTGTTCAAGCTTTCATATCAACATACTTGTTTACATTTGAAATATAATTGCATATCTATTGAATATCATAGCTTCATTGTTAGATCTAGTTCTACTACTTGCTAGTATTCTCTATTTCAATTCCATTATTAAGGTTGATTCCAAACTGGGGTTTGACTAAGGAAAACCCCTCATCCAAACAAAAAAACCATTTTTTCTTGTAGGTACAGGTATAGGATAGCAAATTGCAATTCAAATCTGGATACCCTTTTCAACAAACTTCTGAGATCTGCCAACAAAATTTCCATCGGAGCTGTTTCAGGTCAAGGTTGACCTTCAGTGGGGGGTAAGATTGTGCCCCGATTCTGAGGTCAAGGTTGACCTAACTTTGAAAGACATAAGTTTTCTGGGTTTTCTCTGTCTCTGCATTTCCAAGCTGGAGTAGGTTGCAGAATCTCCCAAAACTAAACACAAATATCAGAAAATAGTGATTTCCGTATCAGCATCCTTTCAAGATAAGTATTCCTATTTTATTAAGTTTGTATGTCCATAACATTTTCCATCATATATTTACATCTTGTTACTCCACTACACCCACACACACACAACAAAATGACACAAATATAAAAATATATCTTAGATATATTTTTATATCTTACATTTTGGTGAACCTGACAAGCTTACCCCTTTCTTTTGTGGAATTAGATGCCTTATTGTGTTTGTTATATTATCTGGTGGGTTCACCATCATCTTACATTTTGGTGAACCCGTGGTAGAGAATTTCCTTCTTTGTGTTAGATCTTTTCTTTTATTGCATAAGGATTAGATTTTTTAATGCTCTTGCATTTTAAATTCAAAAATATGAAAAAATCTATATATTCAACAAAATCCAAAAATATTTCTTGCATTTCATTTACTATGAAGATTTTTAAGATTCTTTGGTGTGTGATTATGTTCTTTATTACCCTTCTTTTAGCATCTCTTTACCATACCTATGATGTTTATGAGAGTATCATTCACTTCATTATGTTGATGACCCTTCATTTTGCACTCCCCTATGCTTTTGTGAAATTGACTGATACTAGCCTTCCTACTTTCAAAACTTTCATTAAAAATTTATGTGGTCAACTTATTACTCTTTTGGATTATGTGAAGAATTTGGTAGATGATTAATGCAAGAAAATTCTAGGGTACTTGGTGAATCTACATGGGGGTGCGTTATTTGGCCAGTGTTACTCAGTTGTAGCCTTAACTGATGGTCTTAGTTATTGAAGGAAGCTCAATCACTGAAGGAACTCAGTAATCTCTAGCGCTCGGTGAAAGTTTTACTCAGCGATGCCTACGATGCTTGGTCGACATTGGTGGTCGGTGATGCTTGGCATTCTCAGTTATTTCACTATTGCTCGGTAGTTTTGGTTTACCAACTGGAGTTCTGTGTGATTTGTTGGGCCGACTTGGTGCATTTATTGTTGGTAGCTATTTTTACAGGTTGACATGTTGAATTAAATGTTTTCAAGCTGACTTGTATGGCATTTAATATTTATTTGTAGGAGTTAAGGGTTTCATCCAGCTAACTTGTGGCTGATGATTAGTATTTATAGGATGTTTGGGTAGATGTTTAGGCATCAGTTTAAGGGGACATCAACATCAAAATGAACATTAATTTAGATGTGCTGGAAAAGATGGAGTTGGTGAAATTATGTAAAAGATCTTGCATGATCTTGCAGATCAGATTGTTATCTGATAGTTTGTAGTTGCAGAGCTAGTGGTTGCACACTTGGAGACAAGGAGATTTATTAGAGGCTTGTGTGCTCAAGTTTAGATCTGCCTTAGGGTTTCCATCAGTTGCTGATTGTTTCAAAGCTGAACTAGCTAAGATTGTATTGGATTTGTGTGGATCTTGAAGAGCTTGTTTATATTTTTAATTGGCCCTAACCTGAAAGGCCTTATAGCTAGGCATGTTAATGAAAATTGATTTGAAATATCTTGCTATGTTGAGTTTTCCACTGTGTAATTCTAAAGCTACAAGGATGGATTGTCCTTAATTAGATCCTCCCTATTGTGGTCTGCATTAGGTGGTATCAAAACAAGTTGATCTTGTGGAGCAAAGGTTAACCTAGCAAGGTTGATCTTACAAAGTTGACCTTGTTGGTGAAGAGATCATATGATCTGAGTTGCAGATCCATGACACTAAATTTGTGGATCTTTCCCTAGTTGTTTGTTCAAGGTGGCAAGTAGAGATCTGACTTGCATACAACTTGGAGATTGCCACAAGGTGGTCAGTGTAGGGTTTGTTGCAAAGGGTTTCTCTTATCTTTAAGGATGCCTCTGAGAAGCTTGGACCCTAGAGTGATTGATGACCTCTGTGATATTGTTGAATTTAGGATTATAGAGAAGGTGAAATCAGATTTCAAATCTGAGATGGAATTGATGAAGAATGACATGGTTGCCGAGATCATGAGAGTTGTTACTAGTGTACTGTTAGAGCTCAAATTTGTAGATGATTAATAATTCATGAACTCATATAATACCAATAGATGCATCTGAAAAAATTGCAAGCACTAAGGTATTAAGGTTATAAAAACCTTCTTCACTTTGAGTACAAGAACTCAGGCAGGTTTACCTATAACAATTCACTATTTGAAATGAGCTTTGAATTGAGAATTAGCTCTTGCACTATTATATTGTCCTTCTCAGAACTAACTCAATAAGACATTGCAACTCTCACTATGGACCAAACAATCCTGATACACAACACTATGATAGAAATTATAAAAACAACAATATTGAACAGTGGCTTAAGGATATTCATCCTTCTTCTTTTTAGAGTTGAACTCAAGGAAGGTAAACCTCATTTAGTGCTTCTAAAAAGCATTACAATAAAAATCTATGAACTTGTCATAGAATAATTCAGATTAAGATTGTACAAATAGAGTAAAATGAATCAATTATTTATATCTTCAGGTGGTAACATGCGCAAATGTATCTCAAACCAGTGCCTTATTCTACTTGGGCATCAAAGTCAAACCCTATCTCTGCAAAAATCTACCAAGACAAATATACTAGAACTCAAATGACATGCCTAACATCCCATTCTTTTAATTCCTATCACTGTCATCAAATTCATATATGGATAATTAATTCCCAGAGACCTCCCTTAAGATTTTACTCTTCCCTTGAAAGAAACTTAAGTTTAACCCCTATATTCACCTTGTGAACAATGCATTGAAAAAGCCTTACAATTTGAATGCATAACAAAACTAAAGTATCCATACACAAAGACAATAAGTAGTAGTAACAGAGTTCTGATATGCTTTGTATTAATATCAAAATGTGTTAATACAGTATTCTCTTGACTTCAAAGAAAATAAGGTTCTATATTTCAGAACTTCTTTACAGAATGTATTCACCACCCTTAAATGAGAAAAAAACTTGCTATATATAATCTTAGCCACCTTGGAATCCTCAAAAGGATGAAACAAGCTTGGGATGGCTAGAAAAAATCTTACACTAGAGACAAGATTACAAACTGACAAAATTTGATTGTAACAACAGATTACAAATATCTATTTCTCAATACTTTTGTAGGTGGCACCTTTGTCTAAGGATATTTCAGAGTAGTTGCTCAATTTGTTGCATGAATGATAACCCCCATCTAGCTAACTTACATCACCCTCTGTTTGAACCCACTCTCCCTCAAATTCTAGATTAGGTGCCATGTGCATTCTATTCTTCTTCCTCTTCTATAAGCTAGAAAATTGGCCTCTTCTTCTTCTTTATTGTCAACTTCTCCCAAGCTGCCACATCATCATCAGATGGCCAATTGTAAGTCTACAATTCCTACAATAATCTAATTTGCTTGTCCCACATGGAGTCAGTTATATTTTTGGCCTCTGCCACAAAGCGTATGCAATCATTCTCAATTTTAAAAAGACTGTCAATTATGTTGTTACATCTCTCAAAATCCAAAGTATTGTCACCACTAAGGAAAGCATCTTGTGAAATTACCAAATGATCCATTGATAGTTTCCATTCTTCCAACTTAATCATATTTCCATTTTCATCACATATTGGAGGTAAATACTTGTTATAATGTTTATTGAACATAGACAACTTAGCCTTTACCTGGTTAGACTTACCCTTAAAAAACTTTGAAACAACACTAACTAAGCCAATCTTCTCAAAAACTTCAGTCACCACCCCAGGGATCTCAGGATTATGCTCTTGTAGGCTATCAAGTTTATCAAATAATAAGCTCCTCCCAGACCAAATGCTATGAAGTGGCTCTAGAGAAACCAATGATTCATTCACCTTTCCATTGGCCTGGTGCAATTGACTAACTGATTGGTAAACTATTTCCATCCTTTCTATTATTTTATCCCACCTGTATTGCACAATATTTGACATAGTGTCCAAAGATGCCTCTATCCTTATCTTTTCCAAGTCCTTAGCAGGTTTCTTAGGTACTTCCACATCTATCTAAATAGGGGCCTCAATTTGCATAGAAGGAGGAGGAACTACCTTTGAGGCTTCTTCAAGCTTAACTTTTACTTCTGCAAACTCATCCTCTAATTGCTTGATCTTCATCATTTTCAAGTCTCTATCCTTGGCCACCAGGTTTGCGCTTTCAAACAATTTTGAATTCCTCTCAGACAATTGAACTATCTTTGCTTCATATAGGTTAGCCCAATGAGTTACTCCCTTGGAGACTTCAAGGTCAGTTGTATTTTGTACAATTCATATGATCTTGTTCCCTTCCATCTTATCCTCTATACTTAATAGAGATGGCTTTTGGGTCCTAGGGGCCATAGACCACATTGCAACAGCTTGAGATTTAGGGTCATAGCCACTTCCTCTTATCATGTCACCAATGTGAACCTCATATGATAGGCTACCCTATGGTTGTTTCCTTATTTGATCTATGATGAATGCAGAAGTCAGATCCCATCCTAGATTTAATAGCATTCCACTTGCCTTAACCAATTGTATAGCTTCATCTACAATTATAGGATCCAGGCTAGGATCATAAGAAAATAAAGCTCTCAATGTTTCTTCACTTGGCTCCACTCCTTCAGGCATAGCTTTCTTCACCTCTTGTTGCTTGTTCCAAATAAGAAAACTCTTGAATTCATCAGTTTTAATAAATTGGTCATCACTCAAAAATTCCTCCTGATAAACTTCTTTGATATCTTTTTCTAACCATAGGAATTGTTCCTTATATGTTTCATCAGTGGCCACCTTCTTGCCTACTCTTATTGTTTTTCTCAATTGGTGATGGTAAGCCCTATCACCTGGCACTAGAGAAAATGCTCTATCAATTATTCTCTTTTGTTTTCCTTTCCCTAAAGGCTCTGCTTCCTCAAGCCTCTGCTTCATCAAATGTGGCTCTTGGACATTCTCTGTCTCTAGCTGGTCTTCAACAGGCTCAACAATCTGTACATCCCCAACTTGTGGTGGGCTATTCCCTTTTGGGGACTCAATAGAAGACTCCTCTTGATCAGAAGATGAATAATCCTTCCTTTTCTCTGGCTGCTTCTGGTCAATAAATTTCTCCAACTGATTTGATAGAGTGTCATGCATCTCTATCATCTTGTCAATTCTTTTCAAATAAGGAAGGTCAGGGAAGAAACCCTCAAAAGGAAGTTGGGCTGCCGTCACTTGTTTTGATAAATCTATCAAATCAAAGTACCTGTTCCATCTTCTTTTAACCTCATCACTCTCTATAATGTTTTTGATTACATCTTCCTCATCTAAACCTTCATGTTCCTTAATCACACCAATTTTTGGAATATAGACCATCCTGGCAGTTTTGATAAAGTCCTCAGGATCTACATGTCTACAAGCACCAGTAACCATCTTGAATTGATTTAACCATGTAGTGATTTGAGGAAATTCCCTCTTTCCCACCAGGAAGTCACCTATCTTGAATTGCCTAGGTGTGAATGTACCCTTCCTATGAGGGGCTAGAAGTTCTCTATCTATCCACATCAATTGCCAAAAAAATTCCAAATAGGTAACTCATGGAGGCACAAATTTTGGTAATAGATGTGGGGGTTGGGGGCAACCATAGACTCTCAAAATTGTAGAATTCTCCCCTAAGTAAAAATCACCCCAATTATGGTCTCCCTCCCACTTCTCCAAACTTGCAATGGTCTTAGGAGCCTAAGGACCCTTGGGGATAGCCTTGTGACATTGATGCCTAACATCTTTATAATTGGAAACACAATGAAATTCTGAAAAATACAAAAATCCCCTTCATTGGAAGTAGAATTCCATAACCTCACCCATAATTGTACTAGATTATATTAGCCTTCAAAGTTAAACCTTGGTTTCAGCATGTTCCAATTAAAGCTATTGATGTTGAAGAACAAAATTAAGTGCATTAACAATGAATAATGCATGAACTTAATTGGACTCTTACTTTCTTTGACAGGAATCAAACCCTCATGCATTCTATCAATTATATATTGAATGTAATCATAGTTAGTATTTACCAAGGAATTTTGGATGTCCAAGATTATCATCAACAAATCAGCTGGCAAGAACTCTACATCTCCATCAATTCCCAAAACCCTACACAACCCATAACAAATCTGCCTCATATAATGTTGGAGGGATTTAAATTGGTAAGGGGCATTCATGTGAGTAGGGAGGGGAGCTATATATTTATCTTGTTTTGGGATGTGCTTCATCATTTGGTTCTTTATTGTCCCTATATTATTCGTGTTACTCTCTCTTTCTTTGCTCAGGTCAATTTCGATGGAGGAAGATGTATAGAAATTAAAGGCTTTCATGAATGAACCCCTATCAAGAGTAACCAAAGGTGACTGGTCTGCTTTTCTAATTGTTTTGGAAATAGGGTCATAATTCCTAGCTAGTGCAACAATAAGATCCACATCTAAGAATACATCAGGAACAACTAAATTCCCCAAACCCAAAGCCCAACCATTACACACAGGAACATGCCTATCTCTATTTCCATAAAAGAAGTTGAAAATAGTATAACCTTTACTCTTTGGTATGATAGGATCCCTACAAAACCCCACCACATCTTCAAAAACATCATTGGGAGCTCTTTTGTTCTGACTGGATCCCAGCAGCAATTTCATGAATTCATCTGAATAGTTAGGCTTGCCTTTGTCTTCACCACTTTTAGACTTGGCTTCATTGCTAGAAGATACTACACTCTTCTCATGCTGACTCATCTTTTCTATAGAATTACCTTCAATCTCTACAAACTAGATTTACTTGGCATTCAAAAATTGCTTCAAAAAGACACAATTCTCTTCGACTGATTTTGGACACAGGAAATAATGAGCTTAGCTTATTTATCGATGTAGATCAAGTGTGTATAGCTACCAAAATCATTGCAAATCAATCCTTAATTTCTCCTGCATTCAATTCCATGTATCACCAATTTTCAAATTATAGCTAACCAATGCAAAGATGTTGACAGATAGATTTAAAAACTCGAAAACAAGGAAAAATGGCAATGATTACTACTCTATACTTTAACATCCTATTTATGTCATGAAATCCTTCTTTGAAACTAATTGGATGGCTCATTAGTTTACTCTGTAGCTTGACACTGTACTTTATCCACGCAGGCAATGGTCTTTTTCTTTTCTTTTATTACCTTTTCCAATTGAGCCCATTCAGCGAATCAGTGACTGAAAGCCTCTTGTGATCGCTTAATACAATGTTAACCCTAGCTCATATTCAGAGATCTGGTGACCAAAGCCTTCAGGGGTTCTCGCAATGCAATTCTTAAATCTTCATCCACTTAGTGAATCAGTGACTAAAGTGATCATCTTCAAGCACTTGACTACAGTTGTCATTTGGAGAACTAGAAAATAAGGCCATCTCCCATTCTCTTAATGTCCTGGCTAACTGTCAATTTTCTTGAAGATTTTATGAACAAAGGGTTCACACATTTGCTTAATGAAACACTTAACCACCTGATTATTTAGAGAATTGGTGAAGCCTTTACTCTCTGAATCGCTGAATCTTTCCTTAACTGTCACCTTCATTCTGAGACTTAGTGACTATATGCTTCACTCATTCACTAGATGTTAGTGCTAGCTGCCCAAATATCTGGTGACTTGGTGAATGGCTTATCTCTGAATCACAAAATCATGTAGCTTTGACCACCAGCATCACATGACTTGGTGAATGTGGTTAGTTGACCATTTCACTGAAACATATGATCTTTAGTCATTTGATTACAAGACTCGGCAAACAAAGGGTTTACTGAATCTCGCAATACTTCAAACATTGAATATTTCATTACGTGATTAAGCGACTGAAGACTTAAAACTTTGCTAATCCTTTGATTCACCCATTCACCAAATAATTCTAGCCTTTACCTTTCTTTTAAGAGAACTCGCGACCATATGATTCTCTTAATCGCTAGATCATTTAGCATTTCACTAACTCATTCTGAGAATAAGCGAACACAAAAAGCATTACCTCTGCCAAACTCATTTCATCAAATTGTCAGAACCGCCATACTTGGAGGATAATAATACAAGTACTTAGTCGCTCATTTGCCAAATCAAACATGTAGGACTTAGAAAATACTTGAGATTGAAACATAACCATTGATATTGACAATGAACCATGGTATTCACCAGGTCGCTAGATCATTTAACCCTTAACCGCTCAATTTAGAGAATGAGTGATAACCGTTGTTGCTGGGTCACTGAGTGTTAACAAAAAATTGCCAAGGAATAAGAGAATAAGAGATAATGTATTTGCCAAGTTGCGCAAAGTTTTCTGATAACCGTCGGATACTTGGAGACTACGCAATTGAGGATAACACTTGACAAGGTTCCAACCTATTCGTTGATTCACCGAAAACTATATGAGACATGCAATGACACTTTCTAATTCAGTGAACACTTGAGACAAATAAGCACATGCACGGCTAACCAATTAAGTGGCCAAAAAGGTAACAATGAATTAAAAGAATTCAAGGCTAACTTGAGGATTTTGACATGAATTCAAAATTCTTTAAGGACAAAACCTAGGGTAAAGGGTTTTTTGAGCTTGGTCATGATAATTTTTTATGAATTTTACAAACCCTAGACCAGGCAAAGCACTTACAAGGAGACTAAAACAAAAATTGGACCAAAACCTAAGAAAATTAAGAATATACCCAACAGTGGCTCTATTTGAGGATGCTTGATTGTAAGATCATAGCAAGAATTTATGAATCTCTAGGAGGTAGACCACTAAACCCTAACCTAAAATAGGAAACAAACACACCTATACATATATACAAGCCTACTATGCATGGAAAAAGAATTAACTAAGAAAAAATTTCAGGAACTATCCATGCACTGGCAATTCCTGCTCTTCACCACCCAAATTTTATAGAAAATATGAGTCCTTACCATGGGTTTGATGGACAACATAAGGTCCCATCCACAAAGACTCAATTTTTTTGTGTTTCCCTTTATCTTCAGCCCTGGCAATCCATTGAAGAACCATATCACCAGGCTGGAATTTTCTCATAGTTGCTCTCTTATCAAAAAGAAACTTCATTTTTTGCTGCAGCTTCACATTTTCTCTTTGTCCTTCCCTCCTAATCTCATCCAATTCAATCAACTGAACCATTCTGTCCTGCAGTGGATCACTGATTTCCACATCCTCTTCTTGCATAAATTTATAGATTGGAAGGAAATTATTAACTGGCAATCTTGATTTTGCACCGTATACCATCTCAAAAGGGGACTTACCTATAGCTCTCTTCTCAGAAATCCTATCAGCCCATAGTGCTAGCTTTAATTTCACATGCCAACTTCTCTTATTCTTTTCCAAGGTTTTCTTCAAGATTTGCAAAATACTCTTATTGCTAGATTTGGCCTGTCCATTGGCCTGTGGATGATAAGGAGATGAGTAAGACAACACTATGCCCATTTCTAAGTAGAAATCAGTGATCTCCTATGACCTGAAACTCATGGCATTATCTACAACCAATTTAACATGGACACCAAATCTAGTGATTATATTATTGATGAAGAATTCAATTACAACAACACTGGTTGCCCTTTTGGTTGGAATGGCTTCAATCCATTTGGTGAAATAATCAATAGCCACCAAAATGTGACTATGTCCCCCGCTCGACTTTTTAGAAAATTCTCCAATAAAATCCATACCCAACATTGCAAAAGGAGCTTCTGCAACAACAGGGTTCAATAATAATGCACTTGAGAATTTCAATTTCTTGGAAAATCTTTGGCAAGGCTCACACCTTCTTACATAAGAATGAGTGTCTTTGAACAATACAGGCCAATAATATCATGCCCTTAAGATTTTATGAGCTATTGACCGAGCAGAATGATGTCCTCCACACATTCCAGAGTGCATTTCCTTCAACACCTTCTCTGATTGGTGCTTATCTAGACAAAAAAGTAGAATACCATCATTATCTTTCCAGTACAAATCACCTTGGATTAACACATACTTTTGAGGCTGCAACCTCAGACTCCTTTGATTATCATTCAGCTCTTGTGGACACTTAGCATGTTTGATAAAATAAACAATATCCTTGTACCAGGGTTGTGTTTCAATACTAGTGATCATATCACTATTAGCAGTAACATTGCTTACCTGGACAAGGTCCATATTTTCTTCAGTCATTAACTTAGCAAGTCCCAATCCTCTTACCAATTTGGTAATGTGAATTTCAAGGTCAAACTCTTGAATCCTATTTATCCATTTACATCTCTTTCCTATGACTTCACTTTGTACTAGAATATCCTTTACTGCAGCATGAGGTACATAAGCACTAACTTTTGCACAGACCAGATATGGTCTGAAAGCTTTGACTTCCTTTACAAGTGCATAGGCTTTCTTTTCCATTAGTTCATAATTTAATTCAGTAGATTGTAATGACTTGCTGAAAAAGGCTATAGGATGTTCATATCCTTCTTGATCCTTTTGCAAAAGGATAGCTGCAATAGTATGAAAAGATGCAAAAGAAAATAGAGAAAATGGTTTTAAGTAATCAGGTGACACCAGAACCGAGGCCTCTTGAATTTCTTGTTTGATTCTTTCAAAAGCTTGTTGAGCTTCAAGGTTCCAATCAAATTTCACTTCCTTCTTTAGGAACTTTACTATGGGTTTGACCAATTCTACAAAGTTAGCAATAAATCTCCTTACAAAATTAATCTGTCCCAAGAATGACTGCACACCCTTTATGTTCTTTGGTGGAGGGACCTTTTTAATTGCTTCTACTCTTTTAGGATCAATCATGACTCCTTCTTTTGACACTATTTGTCCAAGTAATTTCCCTTCTGTCATAGCAAATTGACACTTTATGGGATTCGGGGACACACCATATTCTAAGGCCTTAAGAATGACCATTTCCAAATGGGAACAATGATCATCGGATTTCTTGGAATAAGCAGTGAGATCATCCTAATATACAACCATGAGAACATTGATTAATTCTTTGAATGCAACATCCATTGCTCTCTGAAAAGTTGCTCCAGCATTTTTTAAACCAAAGGGCATGCAAATATATACATAGGTTCCCCATGGGGTAGTAAATGTTGTCTTAAACTGCTCTGATTCTTTGACCAACACTTGATTGTAACCCGAGAAATCATCCATCATTGATAAAATCTCACAACTAGTTACCCTATGCAGCATGGCCTCCATATTGGGCCATCCATAATTATCTTTAAGTGAAGCCACATTCAGGTTCCTGAAATCAACACAGAGCCTAATATCACCATTCTTTTTCCTTACTGGCACAAGATTGGAAACCCATGTAGAATGCTTGATTGGCTTAATGATACCAGCATCCCTCAATTTTGTCAACTCAACTTGCATCTTAGTGGCCAATAAATGGTTAATGGGTCTCTGCTTCTGTCTAAAAGTCTTAGTTTCTTCTTTTAAAGGAATTTCATGCTGAAATAGATCAGCCCTATATGCCTTAAGATCATCATAGGACCAAGAAAATACATGCTTGTATCTTTTCAAAAGCCTTATCAAATTACCTTTGACCTCTCTACTCAATTTCTTCCCAATGTATACCATTTGTGGGGAGGTTTTTGAACCCAAGTTTATTTCCTCTAAGTCTTCCATTTTGGTGTTAGACTTTTGGGACAAAAAACCATCATTTATTTTAAACATCCCCTCCAATTCCACTAACCCTTTAGGTATGTGATTTGAGGGTAACTGCACTATTTCATTTCCCATGATACATTCTTTTCCCTCAACACACTATTGTGATTCATTGAAATCTATTTGTTGGCCATCATATTGATCAAGGCCTTGAATAAACCTAAGGATATCTAGGTCATCCTTGAAAACTTGCCAATTATATACATTATCAGGCACTAGAGGCCTAGTTTTGACCTCTAACATAGACACACCAGTGAGGGTTATGTCTTCACTCTTAAGGGAAACATTTGCAAGAAAAATTTCCATGATATTATTGGATCTTTCTACCCAAAGTAGATTGAAAGCATCAAAAAACTCTAGTCTATCCCAAACAGCATGTTTATACAGTTTCAATTTTTCATCCTTGGAAGCATACTGAGATCTTACTTGGGCTATAACAAGTTGGGAATCACCATGGACTTTTAAAAATTTAATACCATGCTTTATAGCTACATCTAGTCCCAATATTAAAGGCTCATACTCAGCAGTATTATTGGTACATTGAAAAGTCAGCAAGAATGAGTATTTAAATGTAATACCCGATGGGGAAATGAATACAACACCAGCTCCTGATCCTTCCTTGGAGCATCCACCATCAAAGAACATTTTCCAGAGCCCATCTTGCTGCAAAATCAGCTCATCCACAATTGGATCTGTGTTTTTCATTTGAGGTACTGCCTCTTTAATCACAAAATTGCTCATGTCAATATCTACAAAATATTTTAGATCCTCCGGAGAAACCACTTCAATCATGACTGAAGAACAGGGCTCCTTGTACAACTTTATCTCAATTCCATTTATTGGGATGATAGCATATGACAAATCTACTTGCAATTTTCCACCCACTGATGTAGCCCATTGTCTTGATAGTAACATGCCATAATGAGGTTTTGTATCAACAACAACCACATCCATTTTATATGTGGCTTCTGGGAATGCAAAAATCTTCACTTCAATTCCAATTAGGGTCCCTAAAATAGGTACTACCCTATTATCCATGGCATAACACCTTCCACTAGATGTATCAACTTGCAACCCTAACTCCTTCATCACTTGATAAGGCATTACATTTGTAGCAGCACCAGAATCAATCATACAATTTTTTAGCAAACAATTATTTACAAGCAAAGTAACATAGAAAGGATTGATACAAGAGGGCTCTTGTGTCACAATAGTCCCAACACATACATCAGAGATGTCATTAATTGCAATTGGCTTATCCATGGACTTCCCTTCCTCTTGTAGAATAGGAGTGGTTCTCTGCTCACTCATAAGAGCCAAAGTTGTTGTTTTGTGCTTCTCTATTTTCAACATTTCAAGCAAAGGGATGGAGACCTTCATTTGGGACAAGGCATGTCTCATATCAAAGGTAGGGGAGTCAGTATAAAAATTAGGGTGATCCTTTGACCTACCAATTTTCTTTTTCACCTTGTCAGTAATAACTTCTAGTTTCCTTTTCTTCTCAACTTCAAACCCTTCATCTTTACTATTTACAATATGTGGCTTTGGGGAATCCTTATCTTGGAGCTTATTCTTAACAAATACTAATCTAGGGACTCCCTAATTATTATCCACCTTTTTGTTCCTCAAATTGTGTGAGGATTTTGCTTGAGTAATAGCATCCACAATTAGACTTCTGATCTCTTCTTCACTGGGCTTTCTCCATTGTTTTTCATCTGATCTGGATTCTACCATATGAGTCTTGCAATCATCATTATCAAACTCTTCCTGATCAGATTGAGTAAATATTTTTTGTTCATAATCAAAGAAGGTCTTCCTCTTATGATCAACATCAGGACAAATAAATTCATCATCTGAGGACACTAGGTCCCCCATTAGTTCATTAGTGAACATTTTTATAGTAGGCTTTTCAGATCCTTCATAATCTCCTGCATATGAATCATTGGCCTCTTCTCCCAAGGCTTGAGAAAAAGCACATTGGAATGGTGAGTGGGGCATATTACAAGCCACACACCAAGGGGTACTTTCCACATTATGTGCTATATTTTTCTTCAAAGGATCTAGTGTATCTCTTCCCTTTTGGGGTTCATTATTATCAGGAATAGGTCTCCCATCTTTCCAGTTCATTTTGTAAGGCATATCTCTTAAGTTAGGGGCTTTTTCCTACCTTTGATAAGGCGGTCTTGTATCTTGAAAATTTCTACCACCTTTATCAAACCTTGCTGGAAAATCTTTGTTAGTACTAGGTCCTTTGTCCATTCTATCCACTTCTTTGGATGGCCTTGCAGGTTGTGGCCTGGTCTCCTTCCATAGTCTACCCTCATCCCTCTTGTACATTTGGCCAGATGCCTTTCAATTACTCTCAATATTTATGGCCAACTTAAATGCATCCCTAAGAGTACGGGGGTTATTATCTCTCAAAAGGTAAGACATCTTACCATCCATTGAGTTGAAATAATTTGTCATGCAAATGGCATCGTCTAACCTCAATACTTGGAATAGTTTATAAATAGCCTTTTGGAATTGGCTATTGAACTCTAACATGCTCTCATTATAGTGCTTCTTGATATTATTGAAATCATTGAGCATGTAGCTAGAGTTGACATGTTATGCATATTTCTCTTTAAAACACCTGACAAATTCATCCCAAGATGCAATACTATTCTCAAGAAAACCCCTATACCGATCCCTAGCATCTTCAATCAATGACTGAACAAAAATCTTCATTATGACATCTTCATGTTCAATCTCATAATCATTTACCTTATCTGTGAAAAATTTCATATGCTCTTCACAAGTAATGACATTATTCATATTAAATAAGGGGATTTTCTTTCTAATTTCATTGGGGACAGCATTAGGTTGACTAGGAATACCATCAAAGAATAGAGGCCTATATCTATCCAAATGAACTGGTCTTCTTTGGATATTTGGTTGATTTAGAGGGGTAGCTACAACATTTTGACAGGGTACATCTCCCACTGTACCACTAGCTATAAGGGGAACTTGATTAGGAACTTGTCCAGGTAAAATTTGTCCAGGGTGGAAAGCTTGAGAGCTTGGAAGTGAGTTGCTAGGTTGTTGGGGTGGGATTGTTCGTGAAGTGACAGGGGCAGAGCTACTAGTAGATGTGTTCATATTATCATGTAAGAAGGCAATTTTTCTCTTCATTTCATCTGTAGCAGCCTCCAACTTGAGTTTCTCAAGTTGAATGGCCAAATCTTCCTTGGCCTTTCTAGCCTTCTCCAAATCTATATTTCTTTGAGAAGGTACATTAGGAGCAACCATAATTTTCTTGGGCTCATTAATGTTCACACCCACTACCTTTTGTTTTCCCTTATTAGGGATTTCTTTTGGGGCATTTTTAATATCCTCATTCCTCTAGATTTCAAAGGGATGCAATTGTCTGAGGACATGGCCTGTCCCCTCAAATTCATTTTTCTTAGACTTGATATCCTAAGCCTTCTCCCTCAAATCCTCCATATCACCAAACAATTCCTTGTCTAAACCCTGAACATTTTGGCTTAGATCCCTAGCCTAAACTTCATTTTTCCTAGTTTTGATGATAAGTTCTTGCCTCTCCATGAGCAATTCATAGATTTTTTGTTCCCTCACTTTCACCCTATTAGCAATCTCAACAAGTTGTTGACACTCTTTCTTCCTTAGAGAAATCACTTCTTCTCTCAATTTATCAGAATCATAGGAAGCAGTTTTAGCAATAGAAGTTTCTTCTGGTTGCTCTAGGGTTTCTCTAGCAGAGAAATAACCTACTTCTGTGACTTCTATGATTACTTCCTTCTGAGTATGAACATCTCGCGTGACATTCTTGACATGTTCAGGATCATCAGCAGAGGAGGAGGTTTCATGAGGAAGTGGGGCACGAGATCTTTCTCTAGAAGGGCCTTGGGAGCTAACATTATTGTGACCTATCATAAACCATTTCTTTCTACTTGGTGTATGAAGCACATCACCCATATTATCTTCTGGGTGATCCCTGTAGTAAGACCTAGTATTCCTTGGTTGACTCATGGTATATCACAACAATTTTAGCAAGATTTTACAACTATCAACAATTGGTAACATAGATTATTAGAGTCACCACCCACTATTAAGTGGGAATCAAATTATTTTATGCTGGTCCACAAATGCACAATAGATAGGATTGCACTAACCTATTGCAAGCTATTCAGAAATCCCTAGCAGAGTCACCAATTTTGTTAGAGCTCAAATCTGCAGATGATTAATAATTCATGAACTCATATAATCCCAATAGATGCATCTGACAAAATTGCAAGCACTAAGGTATTAAGGTTAAAAAAACCTTCTTCACTTTGAGTATAAGAACTCAAGCGGGTTTACCTATAACAATTCACTGCTTGAAATGAGCTTTGAATTGAGAATTAGCTCCTTCACTATTATATTGTCCTTCTTAGAATTAACTCAATAAGACATTGCAACTCTTAGTATGGCCCAAACAATCCTAATACACAACACTATGATAGAAATTATGAAAACAACAATATTGAATAGTGGCTTAAGGATATTCATCCTTCTTCTTTTTAGAGTTAAACTCAAGGAAGGTTAACCTCATTTAGTGCTTC
This sequence comes from Chamaecyparis obtusa, assembly GCA_027943335.1. Lineage (NCBI taxonomy): Eukaryota > Viridiplantae > Streptophyta > Pinopsida > Cupressales > Cupressaceae > Chamaecyparis > Chamaecyparis obtusa. The sequence goes on from BSBK01000403.1 coordinate 366,903, forward strand.
TACAAAGCATTACAATATACATCTATGAACTTGTCATAGAATAATTCAGATTAAGATTGTACAGATAAAGTAAACTGAATCAGTTATTTATATCTTCAGGTGGTAACATGCGCAAATGTATCTCAAACCAGTGCCTTATTCTACTTGGGCATCATAGTCAAACCCTACCTCCACAAAAATCTACCAAGACAAATATAATAGAACTCAAATGACATGCCTAATATCCCATTCTTTTAATTCCTATCACTGTCATCAAATTCATATATGGATAATTAATTCCCAGAGACCTCCCTTAAAATTTTACTCTACCCTTGAAAGAAACTTAAGTTTAACCCCTATATTCACCTTGTGAACAATGCATTGAAAAAGCCCTACAATTTGAATGCATAAGAAACTAAAGTATCCATACACAAAGACAATGAGTAGTAGTAACAGAGTTCTGATATGCTTTGTATTAATATCAAAATGTGTTAATATAGTATTCTCTTGACTTCAAAGAAAACAAGGCTCTATATTTCAGAACTTCTTTACAGAATGTATTCACCACCCTTAAATGAGAAAAAAACTTGCTATATATAATCTCAGCCACCTTGGAATCCTTGAAAGGATGCAACAAGCTTGGGATGGCTAGAAAAGATCTTACACTAGAGACAAGATTACAAACTGACAAAATTTGATTGTAACAACAGATTACAAATATATATTTCTCAATACTTTTGCAAGTGGCACCTTTGTCTAAGGATATTTCAGAGCAGTTGCTAAATTTGTTGCATGAATGATGACCACCATCTAGCTAACTTACATCACCCTCTATTTGAACCCGCTCTCCCTCAAATTTTGGGTCAGGTGCCATGTGCATTCTATTCTCCTTCCTCTTCTATAAGCTAGACAACTGGCCTCTTCTTCTTCTTTATTGTCAACTTCTCCCAAGCTGCCACATCATCATCAGATGGCCAATTGTAAGTCTACAATTCCTGTAGTAATCTGATTTGCTTGTCCCACATGGAGTCAGTTATATTTTTGGCCTCTGCCACAAAGCATATGCAATCATCCTCAATTTTAAAAAGACTGTCAATTATGTTGTTACATCTCTCAAAATCCAAAGTATGGTCACCACTAAGGAAAGCATCTTGTGAAATTACCAACTGATCCATTGATAGTTTCCATTCTTCCAACTTAATCACATTTCCATTGTCATCACATATTGGAGGTAAATACCTGCTATAATGTTTATTGAACATAGACAACTTAGCCTTTACCTAGTTAGACTTACCCTTAAAAAACTTTGAAACAACACTAACTAAGCCAATCTTCTCAAAACTTCAGTCACCACCCCAGGGATCTCAAGCTTATGCTCTTGTAGGCTATCAAGTTTATCAAATAATAAGCTCCTCCCAGACCAAATGCTATGAAGTGACTCTAGAGCAGCCAATGATTCATTCAACTTTCCATTGGCCTAGTGCAATTGACTAACTGATTGGTAAACTATTTCCATCCTTTCTATTATTTTATCCTACCTATATTGCACAATCTTTGACATAGTGTCCAAAGATGCCTCTATCCTTATCTTTTCCAAGTCCTCAGTACGTTTCTTAGGTACTTCCACATCTATCTGAATAGGGGCCTCAATTTGCATAGAAGGAGGAGGAACTACCTTTGAGGCTTCTTCAAGCTTAACTTTTACTTCTGCAAACTCATACTCTAATTGCTTGATCTTCATCATTTTCAAGTCTCTATCCTTGGCCACCAGGTTTGCGCTTTCAAACAATTTTGAATACCTCTCATACAATTGAACTATCTTTGCTTCATTTAGGTTAGCCCAATGAGTTACTCACTTGGAGACTTCAAGGTCAGTTGTATTTTGCATAGTCCATATGATCTTTTTCCCTTCCATCTTATCCTCTATACTTAATAGAGATGGCTTTTGAGTCCTAGGGGCCATAGACCACATTGCAATAGCTTGATATTTAGGGTCATAGCCACTTCCTCTTATCATGTCACCAATGTTAACCTCATATGATAGGCTACCCTGTGATTGTTTCCTTATTTCATCTATGATGAATGCAGAAGTCAAATCCCATCCTGGAGTTAATAGCACTCCACTTGCCTTAACCAATTGTCTAGCTTCATCTGCAGTTATAGGATCTAGGCTAGGATCAAAAGAAGTTAAAGCTCTCAATATTTCTTCACTTGGCTCCACACCTTCAGGCATAGCTTTCTTCACCTCTTGTTGCTTGTTCCAAATAAGAAAAATCTTGAATTCATTAGTTTTAATAAATTGGTCATCACTCAAAAATTCCTCCTGATAAACTTCTTTGATATCCTTTTCTAACCATAGGGACCATTCCTTATCTATTTCATCAGTGGCCACCTTCTTGCCTCCTCTTATTGTTTTTCTCAATTGGTGATGGTAAGCCCTATCAACTAGCACTAGAGCAGATGCTCTATCAATTATTCTCTTTTGTTTTCCTTTCCCTGAAGGCTCTCCTTCCTCAAGCCTCTACTTCTTCAAAGATGGCTCTTGGACATTCTCTGTCTCTAGCTGGTCTTCAACAGGCTCAACAATCTGTACATCCCCAACTTGTGGTGGGCTCTTCCCTTCTAGGGACTAATCAGAAGACTCCTCTTGATCAGAAGATGAATAATCCTTCCTTTTCTTTGGCTACTTTTGGTCAATCAATTTCTCCAACTGATTTGATAGAGTGTCATGCATCTATATCATCTTCTCAATTCTTTTAAATAAGGAAGGTCAGGGAAGAAACCCTCAAAAGGAAGTTGGGCTACCATCACTTGTTTTGATAAAGCTATCAAATCAAAGTACCTATTCCATCTTCTTTTAACCTCATCACTCTCTATAATGTTTTTTATTACATCTTCATCATCTAAACCTTCATGTTCCTTAGTCACACCAATGTTTGGAATACAGACCATCCTGGCAGTTTTGATAAAGTCCTTAGGATCTACATGTCTACAAGCACCAGTAACCATCTTGAATTGATTTAACCATGCAATGATTTGAGGAAATGCCCTCTTTCCCACAAGGAAGTCACCTATCTTGAATTGCCTAGGAGTGAATGTACTCTTCCTATGAGGGGCTAGAAATTCTCTATCTATGCACATCAACTGCCAAACAAATTCCAAACAGGAAACTCTTGGAGGCACAAATTTTGGTAACAGATGTGGGTGTTGGGGGAAATCGTAGACTCTCAAAATTGTAGAATTATCCCCTAAGTAAAAATCACCCCAATTATGGTGTCCCTCCCACTTGTCCACAAACTGCAATGGTCTTAGGAGCCTTAGGACCCTTGGGGATAGCCTTGTGACATTGATGCCTAACATCTTTATAATTGGAAAGATAATGAAATTCTAAAAAACACAAAAATCCCCTTCATTGGAAGTAGAATTCCATAACCTCACCCATAATTGTACTGGAGTATACTGGCCTTTGAGGTTTGACCTTGGTTTCAGCATGTTCCAATCAAAGCTATTGATGTTGAAGAACAAAATTAAGTGCATTAACAATGAATAATGCATGAAATTTATTGGACTCTTACTTTCTTTGACAGAAATCAAACCCTCATGCATTCTATCAATTATATATTGTGTGTAATCATAGTCAATACTTATCAAGGAATTTTGGATGTCCAAGATTATCATCAACAAATCAGCTGGCAAGAACTTTGCATCTCCATCAATTCCCAAAACCCTACACAACCCATAATAAGTCTACCTCATATAATGCTGTAGGGATTTAAATTGGTAAGGGGCATTCATGTGAGCAAGGAGGGAAGCTATATATTTATCCTATTTTGGGATGTACTTCATCATTTGGTCCTATATTGTACCTATGTTATTCTTGTACCTCTCTCTTTCTTTGCTCAGGTCAATTTCAGTGGAGGAAGATGTATAGAAATTAAAGGCTTTCATGAATGAACCCCTATCAAGAGTAACCAAAGGTGACTAGTCATCTTTTCTAATTGTTTTGGAAATAGGGTCATAATGCCTAGCTAGTGCAACAACTAGATCCACATCTAAGAATACATCAGGAAAAACTAATTTCCCCAAACCCAAAGCCCAACCATTACACACAAGAACATGCCTATCTCTATTTCCATAAAAGAAGTTGAAAATAGTATAACCTATACTATTTTCTATGATAGGATCCCTGTAAAGCCCCAACACATCTTCAAAAACATCATTGGGAGCTCTTTTGTTCTGACTAGATCCCGACAGCAATTTCATGAATTCATCTGAATAGTTAGGCTTGCCTTTGTCTTCACCACTTTTAGAATTGGCTTCACTGCTGGAAGATGTTGTGCTCTTCTCATGTTGAGTCATCTTTTCTATAGAATTACCTTCAATCTCTACAAACTGGATTTACTTGGCATTCAAAAATTGCTTCAGAAAGACACAATTCTCTTCGATTGATTTTGGACACAGGAAACAATGAGCTTAGCTTATTTATCGATGCAGATCAAGTGTGTACAACTACCACAATTGTTGCAAATCAATCCTTAATTGCTCCTGCATTCAATTCCATGTATCACCAATTTTAAAATTATAGCTAACCGATGCAAAGATGTTGACAAATAGATTTAAATATTTGAAAACAAGGCAAAAAGGCAATGATTACTACTCTGTACTTTAACATTCTATTTACATCATGAAATCCTTCTTTGAAACTAATTGGATGGCTCATTAGTTTACTCTCCAGCTTGACATTGTACTTTATCCTCGTAGGCAATGGTCTTTTTCTTTTCTTTTATTACCTTTTCCAACTGAGCCCATTCAGTGAATCAGTGACTGAAAGCCTCTTGTGATCGCTTAATACAATGTTAACCCTAGCTCATATTTAGAGAACTGGTGACCAAAGCCTTCGTGGGTTCTTGCAATGCAATTCTTAATTCTTCATCCACTTAGAAAATTAGCGACTGAAGTGATCATCTTCAAGCACTTGACTGGAGTTATCATCTCGAGAACTAGCAAATAAGGCCATCTCCCATTCTCTTAATGTCCTGACTAACTATCAATTTTCTTGGAGATTTAGTGAACAAAGGGTTCGCTCATTCACTTAATGAAACACTTAACCACCTGATTATTTAGAGAACTGGCGAAGCCTTTACTCTTTCAATCACTGAATCTTTCCTTAACTGTCACCTTCATTCTGAGACTTAGCGACTGTATGCTTCGCTCATTTGCTAGATGTTAGTGCTAACTACCTGGATATCTGGTGACTTGGCGAATGGCTTATCTCTGAATTGTGGAACCATGTAGATTTGAACGCCAGCATCACATGACTTTTCGAATGTGGCTAGTTGACCATTTCACTAAAATATATGATCTTTAGTCATTTGATTACGAGACTTAGCAAACAAAGGGTTCACTGAATCTCACAATACTTCAAACATTGAATATTTCATTACATGATTAAGTGATTGAAGACTTAAAACTTTTCTAATCCTTTGATTTTCCCATTCACCAAATACTTCTAGGCTTTACCTTTCTTTTAAGAGAACTTGCGACCATATGATTTGCTGAATCGCCAGATCATTTAGCATTTCACTAACTCATTCCGAGAATAAGTGAACACAAAAAGCATTACCTCTGCCAAACTCATTTCATCAAATTGTCAGAACTGCCATAGTTGGAGGATAATAATACAAGTACTCAGTCACTCATTCACCAAATCAAACATGTAGGACCCAGAAAATACTTGAGATTAAAACATAATCGCTGATCTTGACAATGATCCACGGTATTCACCAGGTCGCTAGATCATTTAACCCTTAACTTCTTGATTCAAATAATGAGCAATAACCATTGTCGCTAGGTCGCTGAGTGTTAACACAAAACTACCAAGGAATAAGCAAATAAGAGATAATGTATTCACCAAGTCGTGCAAAGTTTTTTGATAACCGCCAGATACTTGGAGACTCCACGACTGAGGATAACACTTGACAAGGTTCCAACCTATTCACTGATTCACCGAAAACTATATGAGACATGCAATGACACTTTTTGATTCAACAAACACTTGAGACAAATAAGCACGTGCATGGCTAACCACTTAAGTGGCTAAAAAGGTAACAATGAATTAAAAGAATTCAAGGCTAACTTGAGGATTTTGACATGAATTCAAAATTCTTTAAGGACAAAACCTAGGGTAAAGAGTTTTTCAAGCTTGGTCATGACAATTTTTTATGAATTTTACAAACCCTAGACTAGGCAAAGCACTTACAAGGAGACTAAAACAAAAATTGGACCAAAACCTCAGAAAATTAAGAATATACCCAGCATGTACCTCAGAATGTTGGTACTAAAGATGGTTATGAGGAAGCTATTGAAGACTTTGAACCTTCCAGATCTAGTGGTGATGACTAGAGGGATAGATCCGGTGAAGACAAAACTACTCAGTTGCCTAGATCTAGAGCTCAGTTAAGTAACAGTTACCGAATGGAAGTTTCTACTTTCTCTGGTACTTTGAAGCCGGTGAACTTGATTGATTGGATTGGTGAACTTGAAGATTTATTTGAGCTAGAAGAAATTGAAGATCCTCTTTGGGTGAGATTAGCACAAAAAAATTTGAAAGGACATCCTACTCTTTGGTGGAAAGAACTACAAAGAGATAGAGAAGATGGAGGTGAAATGAAGATCAATCAGTGGAGGTTGATGGTGACCAAATTAAAAGCTAAGTTCATACCTTCTGATTATGAGCTTGACTTGTTTAAGAAGTTGTAGAATCTAAAACATAAGGATTTGTCTGTTAAATATTATATCAAGGAGTTCTACAAATTTACTATTCAGTCTGGACATAGAGAACTTGGTAAGGAAAAGGTAGCTTGGTATGTGAATAGTTTGAGATTCAATATTCAGGATGAGCTAGGTATTTTGAAGATTGATTCTATTGAAGATTCTTATCAGTATGCTCTAAAGGAAGAAGATAAGTTGAAGAGGAAAAAACATAGTAACTCTCGAGGGAAGGAAAAGATTGATCACTCAATGAAGGATAAACTGACTGATGTAGAAGATGAACAGAAACCTGTAGAACTGAAGAAGAAGACAGGTAGAGTTATCTTTAAGGGTACTTATTATAACTATGGAGAAGAAGGACACCATTCTTTTGAGTGTAAACAAAAGAAGCTTGGTGACTGATGAACTACTACGGTGAATGAGAATGAACCTAAATCTGAGAACTTGCTACTTTGGCGAACATTGCTTGGTACAAAGGAGAAACCTTGTCAGAGGAGTAACTTGTTTAGGACCCGATGCAAGTCTGGAGGTAAACTCTATGATTTAATTGTTGATAGTGGTAGTACTAATAACCTTTTTGGTGAGGACATGGTTCAAAAACTTGGGTTGAATAGAATGAAGCATCCTTGTCCTTATAGGATTGGTTGGTTACAAGATGTTCATGCTCTAGAAGTAAGATAGCAATGCTTTATTGATGTTCAGATTGGCAAGTATAAGGATCTTGTGTTATGTGACATTGTGAAGATGAATAGTTGTGATATATTGCTCGATAGACCTTGGAAATATGATTGCAGAGCTATGTATGATTGTGTCAAAAATCTATTTATTGTTGAGAAGGATGATAGGAAGTTTTCCCTGATGCCTTTGCTAGATAAAATGCTCTATAGGAGAAGCCTAAGTATTGGTAGGGGAGTTGAGTTGGTGAATCCTGAAGGTATGGTTGATCAGTGTGAAGGAAAGAGCTATATGTTGTCGAGGAAAGACTTAAAGAGATAGAGAAAGCTGAAGTGGAAGAGTATTTAAAGTGAAAAGGTGGAGGACTTGTATGTGAAGAACCAATTTGGGGTTTATGTGTTGAATCCCAGAAGATGTTCTTCTCACATATGAACATATTTTCAAACCTAGGGTGTCTGATGCAGGGGCATTCTAGGGTACTCAGTCAATCTACATGGGGGTGTGTTATTTGGCCGATGTTACTCAGTTGCAACCTTAACCAACGGTCTCGGTTATTGAAGGAAACTCAATCGCTGAAGGAACTCGATAATCTTTGGCACTTGGTGAAAGTGTTACTCGATGATGCCTGTGGTGCTCGGTCAACACTGGTGCTTGGTGATGCTTGGCATGCTCAGTTATTTCATTGTTTCTCGGTAGTTTTAGTTTACTGACTAGAGTTATGTGTGATTTGTTGGGCTGACTTGGTGCATTTATTGTTGGTAGTTGTTGTTACAGGCTGAAATGTTGAATTAAATGTTTTGAAGCTGACTTATATGGCATTTAATATTTGTTTGTAGGAGTTAAGGGTTTCATCTAGTCAACTTGTGGCTAATGATTAGTATTTATAGGATGTTTGGGTAGATGTTTAGGCATTAGTTTAAGGGGACATCAACATCAGAATGAACATCAGTTTGGATGTGCTGGAAAAGCTAGAGTTGGTGAAGTTGTGGAAAAGATCCTGCATGATCTTGCAGATCAGATTGTTATCTGATAGTTTGTAGTTGTAGAGCTAGTGGTTGCACACTTGGAGACAAGGAGATTTCTTGGAGGCTTGTGAGCTCAAGTTTAGATTTGCCTTAGGGTTTCCATCAGTTGCTGATTATTTCAAAGCTGAACTAGCTAAGATTGTATTGGATCTATGTGGATCTTGAAGAACTTGTTTCTATTTGTAATTGGCCCTAACCCACAAGGCCTTACAGTCGGGCATGTTAATGAAAATTGATTTGAAATATCTTTTTGTGTTGAGTTTTCCGCTGTGTAATTTTGAAGCTGCAAAGTTGGATTGTCCTTAATTGGATCCTCCCTGTCTTGGTCTATGACAATGATACACCATCTCCTAATCTTCCTAATCCTAATCCTAGCATTCCTAATTTGATTCCTAATCATCCCATTCCTAATCCAATGCCTAATTCTCCATCTTTTAATACTATTTCTTTGCATACATATGATGGGATTCAAGCTATTGTTCAAGATGCAGATGTGCAAGACTTCTTTGATTTACCTTCTCCTCCGATTCATGATAATATTAAAGGAAAGGGTAAAGAAACTTCTTCAAAACCTATTATTCCACCTTATACAACCTTTAATCATGATCATGATAAACAATCACCTCCTATAGAAGATTTAAATAATATATACACTACAGGATTCAATATGATGACTAAACAAGGTTATAAATAGGGCTTGGAGTTAATAAGCATGGTATCAAGTATCCAGTTCATATACCCCCTAAATAGGATATGCATGGTGTTGGTTATTCACAATCTCAATTCAAGGTGGGTGATGTTGATCATTGTCCTCCTCTTCATATTCTTCTTCCTACACCTACCTTAGATAACCCTGATACTCGTCAAGATGTAGCTAAGAAGGTGTATGTTTAGTTAATGAATTCCAAGAAAGAAATATTTAAAACTATGCTGAAAGATGCTTTATCCAAGTACAAATGTCCTTTTCATTATAGTAATACACATTTACTTGCTGATTGTAATCATTTCAAGTTATATGTTAGCGAAAGAGCTGCTTTAGGAATTACATCTCACTCTCATGCAGTTTTACAATTCCTTCATAATTTTGATATAGGGGATACCCCTCATTCTGATATAATATAGATTTCTTATCCTCTTGTCTCTAGAATAGGGGGAAAAGGTGTATTTCCATCCAATCTTATAGGATCCATTAGGCTCTTGGCATATATTTTTATCCTGGGCTTAATTGGTATTCTTTCTTCTCTATGGTTTTTGTATTATGTTTATAATCATCCATAGATTTTATTCTATATTCAAGATATCTTTTGTAAGACATTTGTTTTGCAAAGGTATCCCTTGCTTTCATCCCTGGGGGGCAAGGTTCTTCTTTCTTTCTCTTTGTCTAGGGATCTGCTTTCCTTATCTTAGTAGCATTTGTTTATTTGGCAATATTATTTCATTATACTAATCGATGTTTTGACTATGGATATCCTTTTTATATGAGAGGTTGTTGTCCTAGGTCATCACCTCTTCTCTATTTTGCAAATTATTTTCATTATAAACTATTTCCCTTGCTCTGGTGATTAGATTTATTTCCCTCATTTCAAAGATTCTGCTTCCTCTTGATTGCAGGGGGCTTGATGATTGAATCTTTGTTCCCACTTGGTTTATCTTTGAAAGATGATATTTTATCTAAAAGCACTCCTTTATGTTGGGGGTCTTGTTGATAAGATCTCTTTCTTTGAGGATCCTTTTCCATAAGTGACATATCCTTTTCACAATTATCTATACTCTTGGATGTAGGGGTCAATACCCTTCGCTAGGAATGTAGTATAAATTGTTGTAAACAGGATATCTCCTTACATTGTGAAGTAGGTATCCTCTTCCTCTTCCTTATCATGTCTTGTAGAAAGCCATGATAAGGAGGGGGGAATATATAGGGTCTACCTTATATTATAGTTTTTCATTTATATGCTAAATCCTCTGAAGGTAACACACATAGGTTGCTAAATCCTGAAGAGACACACATTTTTCAATTTTCAATATGGTAAATCCTCTAAAGGTAACACACATAAGTTGCTAAATCCTAAAGAGACACACATTTTTCAATTTTCAATATACTAAATCCTCTAAAGGTAATGCACATAAGTTGCTAAATCCTGAAGAGACACACATTTTTCAATTTTTCAATATGCTAAATCTTTTGAGGGTGACGTACATAAGTTGCTAAATCTTGAGGAGACATGCATTTCATATTCATAGTGATAAAAGAAGGTGGATCTATGGGTATTCTAGAAGCCATCAGAAGATGCATTAAAATTACAAAGTGCAGTTAATGGGTGAACCATCAAGTTTGGCCACCTTTTTGGCTCTCCCTCCTTGGTGATTCATGGTAAGGTGGACATCTTACTGGGTGAGGTAATCACTTTCTCTTTTCTCTTTTTTTGGTTTCATGCTAGTAGGACTAGATCATGAAGCTATGTTATTTATAGTATTTCTCTTATCTTTCTTATGTAATCATTTATTCTTTTATGATAGCTTTCCAAATATAATATTAGTATAGGAAATATTTCTTAGCAAGGTTTCCTTTGCTAGTTGATTTGGGTTTTTTTTAGTACTAACCCCTCTTTTTATGTTTTTGCACCCTTGTGCATGTGTGTTGAATTAGAATCTTTTAGCTTGGTGGCTTGTGTCCTTAAGCTAAGTGTTATTTTATCTCATTGTGAATCCACTTGGATCTCTTCTTTCTTCTCCTTTACCAAGAGTTTGCATTGAATCCATACTCTTGCTAAAGTGGGGGCTTAATGTATCATCTTAAAATGGAAGCACTTCCATGTTAATAATGTTTAGCCCTCTGAGTAAGTATTCTGGGGTCATGTCAAGCACCTTGAATAGGTCTTTCCATGGATCTAGCTTTTTCCCCTATTCTGCTTCTCTCTCCACCTATTTCCAGCCTATTTCTGGCACCTGGTCTTGAGAATTTGAGATCTGTGACCTTAGGGTCAAGATAAACCTTGACCTTGACCTAGGGAAGAGTCTATCTTGACCCTAACCCTAGGTCCAATTTTCAAGTTTCGGAGGTTTTGGGATGTCAGGCTTTGGAAAGTTTTATTTTCCCACTTTCGGGTCAGCTGTTTCAGATTTTGGAATGGTAAACTCTTAAATTGCATTTAATATAGGTCCATTTCTAGGGGTTAAGGTTAATTGGGATTTAGTTCTCCAATGTCCACCTCTCTAGAATTTTATGCCCTATATCACTATAAAAGGAAGCCTTCCTCCTCTCATTTTCACCAAGCAATTCCATCTCTCAATCAAGTACATCCACTTTTTCATATCTCCATCAAGTGTCAAGAATCATCAAGCAAGATCAAGAAAGCATTTTCAATCAAGGAAACATTAAAGCCATCATCCTATTAAAGCATTCAAGTTCTCCATTCAAGATCAAGGATTCAAGCATTCAAGCCTTTGAAGGGATTTGGTTCAAGCATCCAAGATTCATCATTCAAACCCTAGATCTATCCATCATGGTGGTGTAATCTTCCTTCAAGATTCATTCATTTTTCCCTCAAAGGTGGATTCCAAGCATACAATCATGGAGGTTTTGAATTACATTTGTTAATGTTGTGTTCAAGCTTTCATATCAACATACTTGTTTACATTTGAAATACAATTGCATATCTATTGAATATCATAGTTTCATTGTTAGATCTAGTTCTACTACTTGCTAGCATTCTCTATTTCAATTCCATTATTAAGGTTGATTCCAAACCGGGGCTTGACTAAGGCAAACTCCTCATACAAACAACAAAACCATTTTTCTATCAGGTACAAGTACAAGACATCAAATTGCAGTTTGGATCTGGATATCCTTTTCGGCAAACTTTTGAGATCCACGAATAGAATTTCAATCAGAGTTGTTTTGGGTCAAGATCAACCTTTAGTGGGGGGTAAGATTGTGCCCCGGGGTAATATTGTGCCCCAATTCTGAGGTCAAGGTTGACCTGACTCCGAAAGACATAAGTTTTCTGGGTTTTCTTTGTCTCTGCATTTCCAGGCTGGAGCAGGTTGCAGAATCTCCCAAAACTGAACACAGACATTAGAAAATAGTGATTTCTACATCAGCCTCCTTTCAAGATAAGTATTCATGTTTTATTAATTTTGTATGTCCATAACATTTTCCATCATATATTTACATCTTGTTACTCCACTACACCCACACACACACATAACAAAATAACACAGGTATAAAAATATATCTTAGATATATTTTTATATCTTACATGAATATTGGTTTTCTTGTGTTGTTGGTTCTATTCTTTACTTTCATACTATTTCAGTTGGTAATTATTGAAGTTAGTTATTGGATTTTTGTTTTATGTTGATTCACACCCCCCCCCCCCCCCTCTTAGCATCTGAAGTGTGTTTATCAACATAAACCATTGAACTAATAGTCAAAATATGAACAAAAATTAGGCATAACAAACCATTTTAGGGTAAGTACACCAAGATGGTGTGCAAAAAGTGGCCACTTCCTAAAGAAAAACTAAAACTTTTCATCACACAATCAGGTTATTCAAAATTTGAAAAAACTAGGAAGTGGCAAAGATGAGCCTTTGCCAAGCCACAAAAAATAATTAAAAAAACTTAAGGTTTTCAAAACCCAATAACGTTTTGTAAAGAAAAAATGATTTACAAAACTTGATCGTGTTTTGACTGTCATCAAATTTTTTTAAAAACCCATGTTGACTATTTATTTTCACACCAAAACTGAGTTTGAAGGAGAGAGGAGGAAGGGAAAATGCCAAAACCCGAGCGGGTTCCTCTTGTTATTGGATTTTGTTTCCATATTGATCATTTTGCAAGCATGCCACATCGTCGAACAGGTAAGATTTTTTCTTTTAATTTTTTTGTTTCAATTTTGATTGAGTATGGTTTCTTGAAGTGATTTAAGTTTTCTTAAAATTAATTTGATGTTAAATTTAGAAAACAACCCACGGCCACCAAAGAGACAACAAAGACCTTTTCAAACACATGAAAATATTGATAATGTTGGAAATGAGCAACAAGAGAACCCTCAAAATGTAGCCCCACAACAAGAAAACCCTCAACAAAACCCAAATCCACCACCAAACCCAAATCCAAAACCTCTACATCCTCCAATAGGTTGGGTTGATGCCACACAAGAGAACCTTATCAATCACCTTCAACAAAACAATGCCCAAATATCCATATTGGTTAATAGGTTGAGGTCCTCTAGTTTTGAGCACCACTCATCCCTCACCACTTCCTTAGAAAGAATGGCCAATAGTGTGAATGAGGTCTCTAGGGAGGTTACAACACAGTGTTCTTGGAGGGATAGAAGTCATGCATTTTATGTTGCTGGATTTTCATATGATCAAGTGAAATAAAAGAGGATACTTAAAGAAGACATATGTTCTCTTCACTGATCCTATTAGTAGTAACTCCCTAGAAGTAACTATGAATCGGTTTCCCATACATTGATGTGTTCATAATAGGATGAGAGCTTTATTTTGGGATAGGTGGCATATGGTCTTTGACCAAGCACCCTATAATGATGGGGAGGTGCCTTTATATTTTTTGAGAAAGCTATATTGTGAGTTTATCCTTGGTGAGAAGTCAAATTACTTTGACACCTGATACTTCCAAGATAGAGGGAGAGGCTCTTCGTAGGATAGAGTTGGGGTCCATAAGGTGGTAGAGTTGTAGCATAGGAGACATCTAGCTAAAAAATGTTATGATTAGGTAATACTGAGAGGGGGGTGAATTAGTATTATAGAACTTTGTTCTTTTCAACTTTAAACAATTATAAACAAACCAAAGTAATGTAGAAATGAAAAGGATATATAAGCATAACACATTAGTCATTACACCATGATTTGTTCTCGAGGAAACCCTAGCCAAAGGGAAAACCTCGGTGGGGATGGTACCCAAAAATATGTACTAAAATATAATATCCCTATTAGGAGATCTATCCCTATTAGGAGTTGATTGATACATAGTACATTTCCTTGTTAGAGGAATAAAAAACCCTATTAGGGGTATACAAAACACCCGATTAAAGGTGGTGAACACACTGTTCTTACAATCAATACTAGTCTCAAAAGAGTTCTCAAAAGGGGAACAATACAAGAACTTATCTTGCTTAGATAGTTCCAGTTATATCTCAGCCTCTTACTGATCTCACATCTGATCTCTTCTCTTACATTCACAAACTTACTACATCATCATAATCATAACCATATATCACTTTCACAAAACTAATCTATACTTATACAAAATCTACCTTTCAGTTAGCTTCATAATTACCATAAAAAAACATAACAATAACTCATGCAAATGATATTTATGGATTTGGTGCTCTTAAATTACCAAAGAGTCATAAATATACTTTATTCACTTGTCTTAGCATGTTACCATATCCACTATGCTCTCCTTAATCTTTGCAACTGTTTATATACCTTGTTACATTGTTTTACTGTCTTTGCATACCTTTGAAACATTGTATCTCATAGATCTGGTAACCAAAACTTATGCGCTCTTAATTGAAGCATTTATACATCCAAAAATACCTCTAGTTAACTTTGCAAGCCATAATACCTCATATATCCTCATCGTTGACAAAAATTGTAGCAATGTATCCTGTTGTCCTGATTCTGGACTTAGTCATTTTCATGATTGTGACTCCAGTGGCAATCTCCACAACATGTGATCACTTCAACATAAGTGTTTCCATAAATTACAACCCTCAAGTGATTCCTAGTGCTCTAAAACACCACATGCCAACAAAAAAATCATAGCTCATATTGTGGTCCTAGTAGTAGTGAAGGAGTATATGTATTTACAAACCCTTCAGGAAGATACATCATTGAATGATGTGATTATTGAGGATGGAAAACATTTAGTTGAGGTAGAGGGTGGATCAACACCTACACCAACTCCATCATCATTAGATGTTCCATAGGGCTCAACTCATCCCATTGAGCATATGTGCCCCAGTTGTCAGGGT
The DNA here is from genome assembly GCA_027943335.1 of Chamaecyparis obtusa. Taxonomy (NCBI): domain Eukaryota; kingdom Viridiplantae; phylum Streptophyta; class Pinopsida; order Cupressales; family Cupressaceae; genus Chamaecyparis; species Chamaecyparis obtusa. Next base: position 382,359 of record BSBK01000403.1, read on the forward strand.
ATATGTGTCGGGGTAGATATCGACATTAATGAGGATGGTTCAATATCTGATTCATGTACAGATTGTGGGAGTAGATTCCATGTATTCATTGCTAAGGATGTGGCCCTCACAAATGACCTATTGATAATGGTGCTTTTGTTAGGAATGGGAACACTAAGAGGGGGGGGAGGGTGAATCAGTGTTCACTGTATTTTAACTTTTCACTTTAATCTGAATACTGAATTACAAATGCTTAAGTACTGAATTAAACATTCACATAAACATGAAACATGAAATCAACACATGACACCAATATGGTTACGGGGAAACCCAAATAGGTAAAAACCTCAGTGGGACTTGATACCCACTAATAATCTGCACTAGTGTTTTCTGATCCTTGTTAGAAGATCCTTTACCCTGTTAGGAGTAGCTTTACAATGCTTTTAGTACAATAGACCTTGTTAAGGGTCAGACCTTGTTAGGAGTCTTTTACAATTATCCCTATTAGGGGAGTGGACTCACTGTCCTAGAGCTCACTACTCAAATGATGAAGGCTACAACCTTCTGAGATCAGATACACACTATAACTACAGGTGAACTATTGTTGTGACACTGCTTGTCTGATCAGTTCCTTTGGTGCGTTGATGCTTTGACCACTAGAAAAGCTCTAATACATCTTATGCTCACTTCGCATACCTCTACTCTACTTATCGCAACTCTATTACAACTTTCTTGACTTCCATACCGATTACAATGGACGCACCTGATATTTAAGAGCTCATACCAAATATACAATTAGGTCGGCCCTATAACTAATTACAAATAATGCTTCCAAATAAATTGGATTAAGTGTGCTTACAATTATACATGTACATATGTCAAAAACCTAAATACAATGGGTGCATAGCCTCTACAACATTAATTTACAATCACAAACCAAAATAGTCACTGTCGGCTCTATGCTCTGTTCTCTGCTGGCACACACTAGCTATGCAACTTCAACTGACTGTAACTTTCACATTTTTTCATATCTACTTATGCACTCTTAGACTAAGCATAAGTATAGTCTAACAACCTTAAATTCTAGGGTGCATACCTTAATTCATCTGTACACACATGCGCTGATGCTTTGAGTCTCTGGTGCTCTGTATGTTGTCCAGTCTTCAACACTTAATTGAATTCTGATCTTTTCACTTAGTGTGTTGACTCCAAACGACTATATGACTTTGTTGCCATAATGAAAACACTATATCTAGTCATATATCTCAGTATAGACAACTTGCCAACAATCTCCCCCTTTGTCATTGATGGAAACAAAGGAATATGGCTATGTCTCTAACTATCTCTTACTACAAAAACTTTTGTCTTCTATTCATCTTTATACATACTCTTATATCTCCCTATACATATATGTACTCCATATTCTATACAACTCCCCCTTTGAAATTAATGACAAAGGTGCATCAAAAACTTTATCTACATACACTTACTAAGGAAAAACATTCAGATATGCAATCTTGAGTTTCTGGATCTCCTTCTTCCAAAAGGTTATCAAAGAATTGACTATCTGTAGATGGGCACATAATGCATATTGTAGCTTCTCCATCTTCTCCAATTCTATGCTTGGACCTTGATCCTAGGTTATCATGGTCACATCAATCTCCTTTATGTTCTGACTAAGAATGTCTAGAGAGGGTGCACGAGCATTCCTCAACCGAGTCTGTCTAGACCTTATCTTTTCCATTTCTTTTTATGCCTTCTCAATTATATCCAATTGTCCTTGATAGAAATTATTTCTTATGTTCACATCATTGGATGTTTCTTTCACTGAAATCTTCACCTTCTCAATCATTGCCTCTGCATATTTGATCTTCTTAAGATGGGCATCAGTGAACTTATCCTGATCCATGGATTCTGCAATGACTTTCCTTCCTTAATCTGTAAATTCCTTCAATGATGCCTAACTAGACTTAAGAGAGGTCAAGTCTAGTGCAAAATTACTTATCAGTTCATTGAGTCTCTTCTTTAAGTATTTCTCCTCTGCCACTATGGCTGCAGATTCTTCTAAGCTGGAAAAATTAACTTTGAACTGAGAGATGACTGTGCTCACATCATCAACTGAATGTACATTTTCCATCTTCTTATCCTTTGGCAGAAAACTGTTCAAAATATTTACTGATTCTACCAGGAGAGGATTCCTCATTACTTTCTTCTCCTTGGCCTTCTCCATAGCTAGGACACTGAACTTAATCAGGTCTTCTTCCTTCCAGGAGTCCAAACTGTTAGTGTCAGGTGTGAAACTTGACAACAATGCTGAGGAGGGAGTGATGGGAGTGCTATCCATGACCTCTTGTTTCACCTTGACCAAATCAATAGAGGATTCATCTTTCTTTTCTATCTCTACTCCTTCTTTCTTTTCTTCATCAGATACATCTTCTGGGTGAACCCACAATAGTGGGTTACACTTTTTTAGACATACTGATTTTTGCTGAAATAACACATTTTTAATAAAATATGATTATTTAAGCCTTTATAGGTTCCATTTGAAGGAATTAATTACAAATGGTTAGATCAAAGACTCGTACTTTAAAAAAATATTAATATAACATCTATACTCCTCATTCATACATGTAATGGAGTCTCCTTCACACCTATTAAAATGCTGACAAAAAATCACTTTTACTTTATCTTTTGGCAAATCAAATGAATCCATTTGAAAAACCTATCTATGTAGTAAGGTACTACTGAGAAAAATATTTCCAATGATTATAATGTTAATATATATTAAGTTTAATATGACTTTATATTTTTAGTTTTACTAAACAAAAATATTTCACCGCATGTCTACCTCTATGTTTGATGCTTATGGAAAAATAGTAAATGAGAGAAAAAAAATCTAAAAAATATCTATACCCTAGGTATTTAACTTCTCTTTCTATTTAAAAAAATAAAAATGAAATCGAACAAATACATGACAAGTTATAAGCTATGTAGTCAAGGTATGTCAAAATTACAGTTTAGTCAACTTCAAACATAAATAAAATATGAAATAATAATGATAATATCATCAAAATAATTGCATTCCCTCTGTATGGATGTTAAAAAACTAATTTCAAAAGAATCACATTGATATCTATTTTAGAAAAAAAGTTATGCTCTATGAAAACAATGTAACTCTTTCAAAATGACGTTTTCAGCAACATACCAATTTTTGTGGGAGAAAGAAAAAACCATTCAAATCAATTCAAAATATATATATATATATATATATTTAGAATCTAGATAGAAAATCTTAAAAGACTTTAATTTACGTCATCTTTCATTTCAAATGGTTTAATGACAATATGCATCCAAATCTGATTTTTTTTTTCAAAATGTAGAGTTCAGTGTCCGTTTAGGCAAAAAAGTGTAACCCACTATTGTGGGTTCACCCTTCTATGACTACTTTTTCTTGCCGAGTGGGAGGGGTATTGCTGCATAAGATTTTTGCTTCCTCAATGCTAACAAATGCTTCCTCAAAATTTTCCAACTCCTAATGAGTAGCTGCCATGGCTATTTCCACATTATCTATGATAATTGTGTTGTCTTTGGGTGATTTTTTCATAGGCATAGATTGATCTGCTTCTGTTTGAGTTTTTGCTATGGGCACTGAGTCTTGAGGACCTGTCATTGGTACATTAGTGGGCTTTGCCACTTTATCTTCCTTGATGGGTGCATGAGTGATGGGCGCAGTAGGTGGTTTGATCTGTTGTTCCAACAACACCTTTTCAAAGGCCTTCTCTATTTCCTTTGTTATCAACTCATAATCTTTGTTCATAATGTGAAGAGTTCTCATTTTTGTTCTAAGGTGTGGCTTCACCAAATTCAATATCAAATCCACTTCTTCTTTACAACATACTGGTAGAGTATCTTCTAATACTTTTTCTCTTATTCTTAGATCTTCTTCATTTGCTTGTCTCTTCAAATTTTCCAAAATATCCCATACTTTATTTGGAATTTTTGTTTTCAACTCAAGGACTATTTTCTTGAAATTGATCATATGTTTGACAATCATACTATGAATTTCTAATTTTTCAATCTCAGTGTAAGATTCATAGAACTTTCCTACTTGATCAATTCTTCCCTCATCAACAATATCTTTATCCATTCAGTTTCATAGAATTCATATGCCATTGCATATTCAACAATGGGGTGATCATTCCATTTTGTGTATTCATCCATGAAGGTTTTGTCTGGTTTCAACATTGTTTCCATGTGCACCCTTAACCTATCTAGTCCAACAGGTTCATTCTTACAATAGATGTAAGCCCTTATGTCTTCTACATGCATGACGCCCATCAGCGTGCGGGAGAAAGCTCCCTCTAAATCATCTAGGATTGATTTAAATGGGTGCCTCTTGAAAATATACCTCTTCTTCTTAGTAACATCAAAAACAATGGGAGTGGACATGACTTACTTGATATTCACTTTCCAAATGATCTCTGAGATGTTCTGATGGTTTCTGAATTGGCGCAACGAGCTAGGGTTTCTACAACCGATCAAATGCACTGTAAACATTGATAATTTAATCTCCAAATCTTCACAACAACTTCCAAGGCTCAATCATCTCTCCAATTGCTCTGAGTATGAATGCAATGAGTGAACAAACAACTTTCTATGTACTTAAAGTAATAAATTTTCCATTAATGCAACTCGCGTAAACCAGGCTGTCACTTCAAATTTTCAAACTTGAGTTCCACTAACAATCAGCATGTGTGCTCTTGGACAATGGTTCCTATACACTCCAATAGCTTAAGTCCAAAGGTGCATACTCTGAGGATGAGTATATTAGCCACGTGGGGGTCTAGAGCTAAATTAGCTCCCCCTATGACCCTGAAGGCCATTCATGCAGATGTAGAGGGTGCGTCCACCTGGGATGCATTCAATATATTATCAACAACATTTTCCCTCTTTCCTTCTAACCAAATCATGCTCGCATCCTCTAAGGCTTTTACAAACTTGACTTCTGCTTCAGGATCCAAAACTGGTTCTTTGGCCTTTTTAGGGCTTTCTTGATCTTGCGTCCTTGATCTACAAAACTTTGAGATATGTCTAGCCTTGTTACAGGTGTGACAAATCAGTGGAGGTCTATTATTCCTCGACGCATTGACATGAGTCACCATTCTACATGTTCTAGTTGAGTGACCATTATTGTTACATATCTGACATGTAACATTCTGAGAACTTCTTGCATTGGTCTGATTCTGATTTCTTTGATCATGTTGAATCTTGTTCTTCTTACTAGTCTTGCAATTTATTGCTCTATGACCAAATATATTACATGTATAATAGTAACCATTGAAGGTTTTTACCTCTGTACAATTCCTTTCAATGTGTCCATGCTTGTTACATGCAAAATAGGTGCATTCTATAGGCTTGCGCTCATTCTTGGGAGGATCACTTTTGTCTTTGGTTTGATCTTCAATCTTCTCTGTATCAGTAGAGTCCTTTTGTGAATCCTTTCTTGCTTGCATACTGTCAATCTGATTATGTGCTTCATTGTATCCAATACAGCTAGTGTCTCCTTTTATTCTTCTTGCATACAACTAAGATTCTACCAATTTAGCACTGGTGTGTAATTTGTCAATATGATCCTTTGACTTCTTCAATTCAGATTCCAAGCTCTCTTTGACATTTTTTAGCTCCAAGATCTCTAAGTTAGCTTCTCTTAGTTCTTCATTCAGTTGAAGGTTCTTCTTGACTTGTTCATTGTAGACATCTTGATTGTTCATTAGTTTGTCATCTAATTCTTCAAGATGACTCAATAGAGATGCATTTTCTTCACTCAACTTTTGGACTTTTTCTTCTAGTTCACTATTAGAGTGTCCTTTCAAATCTTTTCTTAGTCTTTTGATAACTAATTGAGCATCGCTGAATTTTTCTTTTAGTTCTTCAATTTCTCTTTCTAAATTGTCCTTCAAATGTTTCATATCTACTTTGTCCATGATCTCCTCAAGTGGTTAAACTTCTATGCTGAGGACCAAAGCTCTAATACCAATTGTTAGGAATGGGAACACTGAGAGGGGGGGGGTGAATTAGTGTTCACTGTAATTTAACTTTTCACTTTAATCTAAATACTGAATTACAAATGCTTAAGTACTGAATTAAACATGAAACATAAACATGAAACATGAAATCAACACATGACACCAATATGGTTACGAGGAAACCCAAATAGGTAAAAACCCTGGTGGGACTTGATACCCACTAATAATCTGCACTAGTGTTTTGTGGTCCTTGTTAGAAGATCCTTTACCCTGTTAGGAGTAGCTTTACAATGCTTTTAGTAAAGTAGACCTTGTTAAGGGTCAGACCCTGTTAGGAGTCTTTTACAATGATCCCTGTTAGGGGAGTGGACTCACTATCCTAGAGCTCACTGCTCAAATGATGAAGGCTACAACCTTCTAAGATCAGATACACACTTTATTTGCAGGTGAACTGTTGCTGTGACATTGCTTGTCTGATCAGTTCCTTTGGTGCGCTGATGCTTTGACCTCTAGCAAAGCTCTAATACATCTTATTCTCACTTTGCATACCTCTTCTCTACTTATCTCAACTCTATTGCAACTTGATTGACTTCCATACTGATTACAATGGGTGCACCTTATATTTATGCGCTCATACCAAATATACAATTAGGTCGGCCCTATAACTAATTACAAATAATGCTTCCAAATGAATTGGCTTAAGCATGCTTACAATTATACATGTACATATGTCGGCAACCTAAATATAATGGGCACATAGCCTCTACAACATTAATTTACAATCGCAAACCAAAATAGTCACTGTTGGCTCTATGCTCTGTTCTCTGCTGGCACACACCAGCTATGCAACTTCAACTGACTGTAACTTTCACACCTTTGCATATCTACTTATGCTCTCTTAGACTAAGCATAAGTATAGTCTAACAACCTTAACTTCTAGGGTGCATACCTTAATTCATCCATACACACATGCGCTAATGCTCTGAGTCTCTAGTGCTCTGTATGTTGTCCAATCTTCAAAACTTAACTGAATTCTAATCTTTTCACTTAGTGCGCTGACTCCAAACTGCTATATGACTTTGTTGCAATAATGACAACACTATATCTAGTTATATATCTTAGTATAGACAACTTGCCAACACTTTTTACGAGACAAATGCAAGTATGTTTATTTTTGTTTTGACATGTTATTAATTAATCACCTAAATATTATAAAATTAAATAAATATTTATTTAGAGAACAAGTTAAATTGATATATGAATAATATGCATTGCAAGGTGCAGCAGATGATACTATGAAAACACCACAAAGTGTTTGTTTGACTAGACATGCACTGCTAGCTTTGACATATGAGGTATAGTTTTTAAATATTCATAAAAATAGAATAATTTCTTAATGTCAAGATATCTTTTCTTAATATGTATATTTTTTTTATGTTTTATAGGGCTTGTTAGGGGTTCAGATGTCCAAAGCTGATGATGTGATGTTTTATGTGATTGAATTTTTCCTAGAGAGATTTGCAGTATCATATTTTTTACACCTCTTGTTTATAATTTTAATTGAATCCGTGTGTTATCATATCCATTTCTTCTATGTTAATTTTGTTTCTGCTAGGGTATCCCAGCTGGCTCCAAGACACCAAGATGAAAAATGAAATCCTTGAGGATACCCAAAGTACAAAAGGTAATTTAGTACAATTCAAGTTTATTTGTTGAAATTTATTATGATTAAACATGTACATGTATATTGATGAATGCACATGCCTTATTTTTTCTATATACAAAAATAGTTGGGTTTTACAGAATTAAAGAAGGCACCGGATGTCATTGATGTTCAGGAATGGGAAGAGGTAACATTTTTATATTCACTTTTGATTGTATTCTTGTTTGTTCAAAATATCTTATAAATCCTTCCTCTATGACTATGATATATGTTATGATTTTCATATAGGAAATGGTCATTGCCACCTCATCAATGACGATGCCTCCTAAGAGTACATGAGAGCTATCTAAGGCTCTGATATATATATATATATATATATATATATATATATATATATATATATATATATATATATATATATATATATATATACACTAAACATATGGATTTAGATATGAGTACATGCATTTTTACTTTTGTAGTGTTTGTCATCAACTTTGGGTTATTAACTTGTGTTAATTATATTTTACCTATTAGAGCTCCCTTTGCAACTTCCTACAGATTCTTTACCATTCCATTTTGTTAGGATTTCTCACCCACAAAGGATCCCATCAGCATTACTACATAGCCCAAGTGCAAAAGAAAGAGATGAGGTAATAAAAAATTCAATTGTAAATAAATTACAGTCCAAGATTATTTTTTTTAGTATTTGGAGATAAGATATCTATTTAGAATTTGAATTTTTCTTGTGCAGGAACCCAACGAGAAACATACTACTCTGAAGAGACTCAATTTTGATGATCTAGCACAATCATCGATATTGATAGAGATATATAGATGTAGTTGTGCTCATTAAATGACATTTCTATATACATTTGATATTTGTATTTTATATATGAATGTTGACATAGAAAATGCCATCCTTTTCTAACTCTACTATTGATTTGGCATGTATGCCATTTTTGGAAATGTACACAATTATTGTTCACTTTGATATATATGAAACTTGAAATTTGATCCAATTTATTCATTGTGTGCATACCTTTGTACTTCAAAACTTAATTTTTTGCAATTAATCAAACATGTTTGTTCATTATTTAATATAATAGAATTGAAACATGTTTATAAAATTCATTTTGGCATTGATAATGTAATCAAAGTCATATGTGACTTAATTTGATGAAATAAGGCATGCAAATCCAAAATATGTAATGATTTTGTCTATTGTGTCAAATTGTCCTAATTGACCAAATAAGGGTCATAAGAAGATATATATTAATGGGTGGTTTATGTGGTTGTTGTTTCTTGTGGATTGGTTAATGGAATATGTATATTAAGTTTTATGAATAGATTTTTCTATAGGAAGGATCATTGAATGGATGGTTGGTGCAAAGGGCAAGGTGCTTAAACCACTTCCAACCTACGTTGAGTCCTTTCACCAATAGGATCCTCACAAGACACCTATTACCAAATATTTCCAACCAGACTTGAACTAGGCTTGGACTTGTCTAGATCCATCTCCTAGGACTCCTTCCAGGACAATCCACAACCCCACTTGATGAGTTCCCTCATCTACACTTGTATATCCACAACCTAGATTCCCTTTCATGCACTTTACCCTTAGATAAAATACATCTTCACTTCCATAAGACCACTATAGGCCAGAGACATGTCTCACACACTTCTTATGTTCTAACTACACCATTTAGACCCTTCCTTTGGTATAGTCTTGGAAACCCTAGATCATGAACTCCTTAGTTAGGCCTAGTAGAGACCTAATGCTTTTAGCCCTCCTAATCGGGTAAATTGAGTTAAACACAAAATTATTTCAAAGAACCAAAAAAAAAAACTTTGGATTCAAATACCCTTTTTAGAGGGCTATAAGATTTGAAATTTATGGCTATAGATTCCACCAATTGAGCACTTTACCCAGAAGCCCTAGATTTTAGGATTTTAGGCCTAACTCATGCATTTACAAAGGAATTGTATCACATCCACTTCTTCAAATCAAACCAACTCTTCCAAATGGTCCTCCTTGATTCTAATACTCACGACCCATCACTGTTTTGGGCATGTCCTTGCATACAAGCTCAGTGCACTTCAATTACATTCAGAAAATGACTAGTCACATACGGATTCCTAGTCTCTAATTGCCTCCAAATACCCAGGAGCCCTTGTCTGTCATGGCCAATACCACATGAAACTTAAGGTACACTTGGAAACCCTCCATTTCACTGAAGAAGATAATTTTCCAATTGTGGAATTAAGAGGAATTGCCCATTTATTGCTAAAATACTAGTTATGAGGGTTTAGTGACCTACAACTAAAAAATTGAATAGAGCTTCCTACTCACAAAACTTCAAGACCTAAAATCAAAACCAAAAAAAATCTGATTCATTACTCTAACTCCAAATGTATGATTTGTCACCAATTGAATTTGTAACAATGCATTTACACAGAAAAATTGAGCTTTTTGACACACAAACTCCACGTATTTCTTCATTAACTCCATGATTATATTTGAAAATGTCCTTATAGGAATGGAATAAAATTTTTCCACCCAAAGAAACCCACCTAACTTATATTCAAGTTAGTTATCCATTGAAACATAACATTTTGCAAAAACTTGCAATGTTGCAACTTTGCAACTTTTGCAATTTTGCAAATTTTTGACAATTTGGCCTTATTGGAAGCCTTGACCATTCATAGGTGATTAATGTGAACTCAAACATGAAACATGAACCCCTTTGTAGAAAAAAAATCATGTTGACATCAATAGAACATCCACCAAAATAGGTTGACCACCTTTGACCAAGCATGGATGAATACCTGATTTTAAACTTTCCCTTTCACCTAAAAAGACTAATGGCACAAAAGACCTTATTAAAAAATTGGGTGGCCATGAAAATCCTTATTACATTCAGATATCCCCCTGCATAGTGAATAATATCACATGAAGGATAGGTGCTCCTGCACCAATGGTTGATACCCTAGGGTGGAAGTTTGCTTGTGAAAAGGGTGCATGGATGGTGCGATGGTGAAGATCTGAGAGATCTTCCTTAAGGAGGGTATGTTTTTATGATGGAATTAGTTTACATATGTTGAATGGATGGTGAACCAAATCTTGTTAGAGTCTAGAAGTGATTAGAAGGTGCATTTTGAGAAATCCCTAGGTTTTAAGGCCTAAAAGTGAAGGTACATGAGTTGAGAGAACATGAGAAAATGGAAGCCATTAAAACCCATAAATTCCTTGGTTTTTCATCATAACTCAATGTTTTCCAATGGTTTTGGGTTCTCTTTATACGTATTTGATATAGTTCCTTTGTAAATTTGGGCTCATTTAGCATAATTTGAGAATTGCAAGGTATTGGTCCTGTGTGTTGGTCCAAAAAAATAGTATCATTTTTTGGATATGTTGAATAAATTCCAAAAGGGTATCTAAAAGTGTAGTTTTTTTAGAAAGTGTTTTGTAAAAAGTTGGTGAAAAGTGTGATATACTTGATTTTACCAATGTTGCTTAGTGACCCTTAGGGACACTTTGGTCTGGTGTCCTCACGAACATTTGAGGGACACTGTGGGTGAAATGGAGTTGTCACTAGTGATTACCTTACCAACTAGAGCTAATGGAGTAGATGATTTGATCCCATAGAGAATAGATTGAAAGATACCCAATGTTGCTCATTTCAATTGAGCAACATTGTAAGTTTTTACATAAACCGAGATAAGGATGCCAAATTAAAATGGAGGGGAATCTCCAAAAATTTAGATGGGTAATTATAGGCCTCTATAGCATGGTCCTATAGCACTTGATGATTAATCGATACCTCATAGGAGCTATGAGATATGCCCCATGAAGGATTGCTTCCCATTGTTGCTTAGTGACCCTTAGGGACACTTTGGTCAGGTGTGCTTGTGAATGTTCGAGGGACTCCATGGGAGAAATGGGATTCTCACTAGTGTTTACCTAGTCAACTAGAGCTAATGGAATAGATGATTCAATCCCATGATGAATAGATTGAAAGATACCCAATGTTGCTCATTTTAATTGAGCAACATTGTAACTTTTGACATAAACTGAGATAGGGATACCAAATTAAAATGAAGGGGAATATCCCAAAATTGAGAAGAGTAATTTTAGGCCTCCATAACATAGTCCTATAGCACCTAAAAATTCATCATTACCTCTCACGAGCTCCGAGATATGCCCCAAGAAATATCATTTCCCAATGTTGCTTACTGACCCTTAGGGACACTTTGGTCAAGTATGCTCATGAACATGCGAGGGACTCCATTGGATAAATATGATTTTCACTAGCATTTACTTGGCCAACTAGAGCTAATGGAGTAGATGATTTTATCCCATGACAAATGGATTGAAAGATACCCAATGTTGCTCATTTCAATTGAGCAACATTGCAACTTTTGACATAAACCAAGATAGTGATGCCAAAATAAAATGAACATGAATCTCCCAAAACTAAGATGGGTAATTGTAGGCCTTCATAACATGATCATGTATCACCTAACGATTCATTGATACCTCACACGAGATCTGAGACATGCCTCAAGAAAGATTTCTACCCAATGTTGCTTAGTGAACCTTAAGGACACTTTGGTCGAGTGTTCTCGTGAATGTTTGAGGGACTCCGTGGGTGAAATGGGGTTGTCACTAGCACTTACTCAGCCAACCAGAGCTAATGGAGCAAATGATTCAATCCCATAATGAATGGATTGAAAGATACCCATTGTTTCTCATTTCAATTAAGCAACATTAGAACTTTTGACATAAACTGAGACAGGGATGCCAAATTAAAATGAAAGGGAGTCTCCCAAAATTGAGATGGGTAATTGTAGGCCTCCATATGATGTTCATCTAGCACCTAAAAATTCATCGATACCACGCACAATCTCTGATATATGCCCCAAAAAATATCACTTCCCAATGTTGCTTAGTGACCCTTAGGGACACTTTGGTTAGGTGTGTTGGCAAACATTCAAGGGACTCTATGGGTGAAACAGGGTTGTCACTAGCATTTACCCAGCCAATTGGAGCTAATGGAGCAGATGATTTGATCCCACAGTGAATGGTTTGAAAGATATGAAACATGAAATATGAAATGTGGTACATGAAATATGAAAAATGATATATCTAACCATTCTTTGAACTGGATTGGGAAACCTTGAAGTGGAGATTAATATTTAATATTTAAGTAAGAAATTTTTAAATAGATTTCACACTTATTTGTTGTTGAATGTACAAAATAAAAGGTAAAGTTCAAAAGCAAATGCCAGATTATTTTGAGGTAGGGATTGAGAGGATTAAATACATATATTTCAATAATATATTTGCAAGTCAGGCCCATTACACCTTTTATATATACAAAATTTGACATCTAACATGCACATGACAACTCATTGCCCTTTTTTTACATGAAAATTGGCATCTAATATGCACATGGCAGCTCATTTCACCTTTTATATACAAAATTTGGCATCTAACATGCACATGACAGCTCATTGCCCCATTTTTACATAAAAATTAGCATCTATTATGCACATGGTAGCTCATTGCCCTTTTTTTATATAAAATTTGGCATCTAACATGCACCATTGCCCTTCTTTTACATAAAAATCGGTATCTAATATGCACATGGCAACCCTTTTTTATACAAAATTTGGCATCTATTAATGCACATTACCTCTCATTGTTTTTTTAAGTATAAAATTTGGCCTCTAAATATGCACATAGAGAACCTTGAAGATATACACAAAATTGTCAAAATCATTCTACCATATTGTAGAATCATTCTTCTAGATTGCCAAAAATTAATCAAGAGAACCTTTTGGATAATCTCTAACCATTATTGTGGCAAGTATTGCCTCATGGCTAGATTCACGAACTTTCCACAAATTCTTGTTAATAGGTCTTCCAGGATACTTAATCAATTGAATATTTTTTTCAATAATAAGGTTAGAGTAATGGAGAATATGTCTATATGTCTCAAAGTCCTCAAACAACTAGGCATTAGAATTCTTGATAGGGTACCTGCATTTTATAGAGTTTAATACCCAAATCAATGAAAAGTGTAATAAAAAGAGTTTAATAGGTACGCATACAACTGGACACAACAATATTACCTTCTAAGCCATGTCTGTGTGACAACAATAGATCCTATTGGGTACTGAATACCCTCTCCATCAATGACTGTAGTTGTCAATTTCTTTTTGGCCTCAATGCAACAACACAAAAAGTAGTATGTTCCTTCTTCATTGTTCTCATTTGCAATTACTACATATGCATGACCTTCATTTAATAGAAGGATTATTTAATACCAAAATCAAAATTTAAAGAACTAATAAATTAAGCTTATAATTTAACCTACGAAATCTAGAGAAATTACCTAGTTCAACTAGGTTTGATACATGGTCAAAATCCATTGATGCTTCAAACTGGTTTATTTTTAGTTCTCTGGGAAGTTGATATGTATCTAGGGTTTGAAAAGGTCTACAAGACCATTGGTCAACCCACTCTTTTGATGCACATTCATCCCACACAAAATGCATACACGAATCTAGCAAAAGCATGTAATTTATCTAGTAGAAATAGCTAATGATGTTGCATTTGAACTTCTAAATGAATGAATATCGCTTGATCCTGTAAGTGTACAAAAATATAGATAGTTTTCAATGTTAGATTCATGTATCAACCAAAAATATCTAGAAACCATAGACTTACATGCATTACCTGGTCCCATCATAGAGTTACACCACTGCACAATTGTTTCTACATCTATTAATACTACGCCACCTTCATACTTCAATTCCTCTTTGGTAAGAGCTCTTTTCACACATGCTCCCACACCATCATGCTCTCCCTTTCCATGCCCTACCTTAGTGAAATTCCAAAAATATTTTACACCACTTGTCACATGTATCCTTGTCAACTAGTAGAACATCCTTGCATTCTTGAATTGTACAGTGCAATTGTCCAACCATATTAATTATTAGTTGTATATTATACCTTTTTTCCTTAAACTGTCATAGAATAATGTAAAGCATCCTTGCACAAACTCTGAGGAATAAGTACAATCATCACTGATATAGAAGTGATACTCTCTTATAATTGTTATGTCCTCCTCTATGCTATCATGTGCATCCATGAATGTTATGTGTACAAAAATTATAACTTTTGTAGAGTGGTAATACATAGGCTACACTTAATTTTGAGGTTTCAGTGTATAATTCTTAGAAAAACCAATGACAAACACAATAGTACCAAGGGGAAAAGTGTCCTTACACAACTTGAATTGCTCACCTAACCATCTAGCTCTATGTGTGTGACCTATGTACTCATAAACTAGTTTCTCTTGAAACATCTTCATAAAATTAGCTACGCATATATCCCTTTTCACTAACTCACACCTCTTTAATTCTTTTCCATCTTTAACACCATATGTGACTGCCTTGTATTTTCCAAAAGAAACTAGTGTCTTACCAATTTCATGTGTGCTATCTAGATGTAGGCATCTAGGCAACTATTGCAAACCACTGCATGTAGGAAAAAATCATTTCAGACACATCATCTTATAGTAAATGCACCAGTCATCTAATCTACATAGTACACCTGAAATAAATTCTCTTGGTGACTAATTAGGAGGTTCTTGTAGACCACATTCTTACAAAATATCATTAGTGTGCAAAGTACAACATATATAATGATAAATATCATAATGCATAGAAAATTCAACATGGACCCTACAACAACATGTAGTATGTGCATGATTAATCTTAACATTAAATGATTTTTTCATCTCAAAAAGTCTTTGGCTAATTTTAATATGAGGAAAGATTTGAAGAAACCTTTCATAAAACTGTGTTTAAGTCATGTCTAAATAGCGTTTTGGATGTGGCTCATGATTTCTAATCCTAATTCACTTTCTAACAACATCTATTTGGTTGGGTGAAACCCTTGTGTTTTCATGCCAAAATTTTTCAATTAACATTCTTAGTGCATCAACAACAACCTTGTCCTTGCATGAGATTCTACCTGAGAATGCCCAAAGAGAATTATTGTTAGGATCCCTAATTTTATCTCACTTGTCTAAGGAATTGTGTAATGTTGTTCTACTTATTCTTAATGACTTTCTTGTTTTCCTTATTAAACGAGATTTTTCCATTTCCTTTCCCATTATGGTTGATGTGAGGACACGTTGAGCAACATTAGCATATTTTGTATGTGTTTTTTGTACCAATGGCTTGGTATGCATCAAATAGATTTATCACAATAGTTCTTTCACTACTATTTTTGGTTGTTCTTAACCCCAAAATTCTCATTGTCTCTCTAAATTTTAGATTTTTAATCATTGCAACAACTAATTGGCATCTTCCACTTTGGTTTAAATTTTCAAAATAGTTATTCCAAATTGTTTTAACCATTCTTCTACAAGTTCTTTCAAAAAAATTATCATGCATTGGCATCACAATATATTTATCAATGTCAATTAGAAACTTTGGTTTTTAAAGAATTATTCTAGGAGGTGTTAAGATATGTGCATGCTCTTGGTTTTCATTAGGTTCATTATGTGCATTAATCTCATCAAATTCATTAGGTACATTCATCACATTAATTTCAAATGGAGTATGGTCATTGCACTCATTAGGTGTATTCGTCACGTGCATTTGAATTGGTGCATGTCGATCATTTTGATTTGGTTGATTAGGTAAATTTATCATATCAATTTGGATTGTTTCATTTTTATCACTTTCATTGGGTGCATTAGATGTCATACATCCATGTAACCTCCTCATAAACTCCATTTTTCTTATCTTTGTTGCCTCTCATTGTTCATTTGTTCCTCTCTTATTCTTTCTCATTACATTAATATTGATTGTCCTACACATAACATCATGATGAAAATCCACAATCAAATAGAAAGAAAACAAAAAATGAGCATCATTTTATTATAATCTAAAGAAAATCAATCATTTCAAAGAAAAATTGATAAAATAATTACAAACTTTATTGTTACTGTCCTAGAAGCTAATGTCAAACAATGCAGTGGGACCTTCAAATAACTTGCACTGCTTGTTTCTAAAATGTTGGGAATATATTATATAGATTTTATCATAACCCATACAGGTTATGGAAACCAATGAACTAACATTCTCCTCATAACTTGTACGGGTTATGAAAAATTAGAGGTTCAAATCTACTTTTCCATAACTCATACAAGTTTTGTAAAATTAGAACCTAGGAAGGAAGGGAGAGAGAGAGAGAGAGAGAGAGAGAGGAGGAAATGAGAAGAGAGATGAGGAAATGAGAAGAGGGAGGAGGAGAGAGATGAGCTAAAGATCAAGAAGGATAATTATGGATCACAATAGATAGAGAAGTTGATGAGGGAAGGAAGATGTGTGTGTGTGTGTGTGTGTGAGAGAGAGAGAGAGAGAGAGGGAGGGAGGGAGAGAGAGAGAGAGAGAGAGAGAGAGAGAGAGAGAGAGAGAGAGAGAGAGAGAGAGAGAGAGAGAGAGAGGAAATGAGAAGAGGGAGGAGGAGAGAGATGAGCTAAAGATCAAGAAGGTTAATTATGGATCACAATAGATAGAGAAGTTGATGAGGGAAGGAAGATGTGTGTGTGTGTGTGTGTGTGTGTGTGTGTGAGAGAGAGAGAGAGAGAGAGAGAGAGAGAGAGGCATGCCTTTACATCTCCAAAATGCATATGTATTATGAAAGAATTAAAATGTACTTTTTTCTTTTCAAAACCTAAGCGTGTTATGATGGACACCAAAACCCATATGCATTTTAGGCTTGGAAAAAGGGTTGGTAAATGACCCTAAGGTTTGAAAGCCCATTTTCCCTCCATTTTAGTCCCATTACATATTTTTTCATCTTCCAACATGAATTCTTGACTTCATCCTCATCAGGTTTACAAATGATCAAGTGGGTATCTCTAAAATTACCACCATAATCTCACATGTCTTCTCATCTTTCTAACCATATAAGTTTTTCAATTTTTGGGCAACATTAACATAGTGAAATTTAATTTTCTTTACGAGTGTCTTGACAGGCCTCACAAACATATGTCTACCATTTTTTAATAACTTTTGATCTACTTGACCAATTGCAAAACAAATTACATATTAATGTTCTACACTAGACTCTATACACTTTTTTTTTTTTAAATGCATTTTCAATTATTTTGATGCAAGTTATGCCAAGCACACAAACAAGTACCATATTTTCAGTATGTAGTCACTTCAAAAAATCATTAAAAAGGTACTCAATAGAAAATTATGAAAAAATACACAACTTCTAAATCCCACTCTTACCTACCGTCCTACCAAACGGTTTTCAAAATACTAAATCTAACTATATCTTTGTTGAGGGCACAAAAATAGCTATGTTATGTTTTTCCAAAAAAAATAGGAACAAATTTTCATGCACGGAGGACTTGACCCTCATAATCTTATCTATTTTTAAAAAACTTTAGTAGTTTAGAAACTATATTCAAAGTACTACAATTCTTATTCTTTACACATCTTCTAATTTTGAGAGCAAGACCTTTCAATTTCTCTTTGAAGTTCAGGTTTACCTAATTTTCAAAAAAAATAAAATTGACCACTTATACTCCCCATCCACCCCCTTTTTTGCACAACATCTTAGCGCACTTACCCTTTAAATACCCCAACTTGTGAGAAAAGATAAGGTATAACAAACCATGTAAAAATATGCAAACATGTGAGTATAAACAAGGCCAAAAAAATTATATTAAATTTTCCAAAATGTGGGATCATAGAAAAGGCATTTTAATTGTTTTTACAAAGTGCAAAATCTCCACATAAAGAAAAGTATACATTGATGATAAGATGCCAAATCTGAAAATATAGAAACATATGAAAAATGAGTGATTTGTTTGAAAAAATACCTTAAATAAATTTTATCACTAGCAATGCCATGGTTACAGCATACAAAAAATAGATTTGTTAAAGAGGCTGTTAGGAATAGTCCCAAGAGATAACTGAGAGGGGGGGGCGGGGGGGGGGGGGGTTTTGAATCAGTTATCTACAAGTTTCAATTCTTTATCCAATTAAGTATACTTAAACATAAAGCATAAATATAATGAAAGAACACTTGAACACAACACCAATATTTTGGTTACGGGGAAACCCAAATAGGTAAAAACCCCAATGGGACTTGATACCCACTAATATTCTATACTAGTGTATAATGATCCTTGTTAGAAGATACTTTACCCTGTTAGGAGTAGCTTTACAATATATTAAGTACAGTAGACCTAGTCAATGGTTAGACCCTGTTAGGAGTCTTTTACAATTGTCCCTGTTAGGGGAGAGGACGCACTATCTAAGAGCTCATTGCTCAAATGGGCGAAGGCTACAACCTTATGAATAACAGATACACACTATATCTAGATCTCGGCGAACTGCGATTTGACTTGCTATCTAGATCAGTTCCAATGAATAGAAAAATTACTTGTCACATAGACCTTATTTTGATGGCTCAACACTTCGCACACTGTGCTCTGCTCTGCTTAATCAACCATGAACCACACTCAAGCAATCACAAATGACTGCCTATAAATATCTTTGCTCCAAATGATATAATCAAGTTAGCCTGTTAGAACCATCTTGAAACCATATTAGAGAAACTATAACAAACTCAAATAAACATTATGTTGGCTCTATTATGCACGCAACTCATTCTAGGACCAATCTAATAAAATAAATGTAGATGCACACTACACACTGTTGGCTCTACCAAAACAACTGGAACTTTCTCTATAAGCTAAATTAACTCATGTACTCTTAACCAAAAATTAATAACACTTCCCCAAGCTTAACTCCAAGGGTGCATACCCTCGAGATAGGCGCAACTCAAGAAACAATAAAAATTTTGTCAGCTCTTCTAAACAAACACAGGAAATTGCTACTGGTGAATAGTGACTGCATAACTTCACTTGTGTTCATCATCAGACTATGTGTCCATAAATGAAACACCAATAACATGTCTTCAACATATATCCAAGCTCGCAAGGCTCCATGATAACTGTACGAACAACCATACACAGAACACTATCTATTACTCTATCAGGAACACTACTGACACCAGCTGCTATATAACTGTCTGCACTAACAGTTAACCTCCGTGCCCATGATATCATGTCCATGAAATAAATAATGAAATCTTACTGCATAAGACTTCCATGCATGCTACTTTCCATATGTTGTCGTCAATGACAAACATACAGTCAGTACTGGCCTCCTAGACAATCTCCAACAATCTCCCCCTTTGGCATTGATGGCAATATGTGGAATGAAAAATCACCACCAACCCACATGAATAATTCTATTATAACATTATCCATTTCCTCTTCAAAACTCCCCCAAAGATGAATCCTCCATCTGCTACAATATTTTCTAATATTCTCCATTTCCTCAACTGTACTGCTATCATAACTGAATGTTTCTCCCCCTTAGTATGTTACTCCTCTTTTTACTTTTGTTTTTCATGACTCTATATATACTCCCCCTTTGACATCAATGGAAAAGGACACCACTCATTTTAAGCACCGGTACTACTCCTGAGGTAGAGTAGTCAACCTTCCACTAGTCCCTGAGGACTGATGCCTTTCCTTCTTTTTCTAAGCAGAATCAGGGAAGGGAATGGCTCACAACTTCTCCTTGAGATACTCAAAAGTATCCTTAGGCAAGGGCTTTTTGAATATATCCATCAACTGATCTTTAGTACTCACATAATCCAACTTGACTTCTTTCTCTGCCACTTTCTCTCTTAGGAAGTGATACTTGATCTCAATGTGCTTTGTCTTTGCATGCATCATAGGTTTTTTTGACATATTGATAGTGCCAGTGTTATCACAGTGAATAACAATAGGATAATCAATTTGAATTCCAAAATCCTTTATCATTTGCTTGATCCAAACAATTGTAAAATAATTCAAGGCTGCTGCAACATACTCCACTTCTACTATTGACTGAGAAATACAATTTTGTTTCTTGCTTGTCCAAGTGACAAGTCTATCACCAAGAAACATTGCTCCACCTGAAGTACTCTTTCTATCATCAACACATCCTGCCCAATCTACATCAGTGTACATATGAAGCTCAACATTTTTTGAATTAGGATACCATAGACCAAAATTTATAGTGCCCTGCAAGTATCTAAATATTCTCTTTACTTCCATGAGGTGACTTTGTTTAGGCTTTGATGCAAATCTTCCAACTATACCAACTGAATTGGAAATATCAGGTCTAGTCTAAGTAAGATATATGAGTTTACCAATCATAGACTTATACAATGTTATATCTACTGTTGGTGAGTCATCTTATTTTGTAAGCTTGCATCCAGTGATCATAGGAGTTCCTACTGGCTTGCAATCATCCATCTTGAATTTTTTTAGTATCTCTTTCACATACTTTGATTGATTAATGAAAATCCCTTTTTCTATCTGTTGCACATTTAGTCCCAAAAAGTACTTGATAGGACCAATCATACTCATCTCAAACTCATTCTACATTTCTTTGGCAAATTCAGCACTGAGTTTGTCATTACCTCCAAAGATAATGTCATCACCAAATATAGCTGCAAGTAGTAAACCTTCAAATGTCTCTCTAATGAATAGATTACAATCTGCTACTCCTTTATTGAATCCAATCTTTGTTAAGTATCCATCTAGTCTCTCATACCATGCTCTAGGGGCTTGCTTAAGTCCATAGAGGGCTTTCTTTAATCTGCATACCATATCAGGTCTGTCTGATAAGGTGAATGCTTCAGGCTGCTCAATGTATACTTCTTCTTTCAAATCTCCATTCAAGAATGCTGACTTGACATCCATCTGATAAACTTTGAAGTTTTTAACTATAGCATAGGCTAGAAACAACTTAATATCTTCTAATCTGCTTACAGGTGCAAATGTGTCTGAATAATCAATGTCTTCTCTTTGTGCACATCCCTTACATACTAATCTTGCTTTATTTCTTACTATTGTACCATCTTCATTCATCTTGTTTCTGAATATCCACTTTGTTCCAGTCACATTCTTATCACTAGGTCTTGGGACTAGTTCCCAAGTGTCATTCTTAATAATCTGATCAAGTTCTTCTTTCATAGCATCATGCCAATCTAAATCATTATAGGCATCTTCAACACTTAAAGGTTCAATCTGCGATAGTAAACATACCGCTTCACTGCTAGCTAAGTTCTTTGCTTGTGATCTTGTTAAGACTTTGTCGCTCTGATCTCCAATGATGTCTACCTTGGAATGATTTCTTGATGTAAAGTTTGGAACTTTAGGTGATGCTGATTCATCAACCTTAGGAGTATTTTATTCACTTATCTCAGGGTCATTGAATAATACATCAATACTGTCAAAAATTTCTTCAATAATTATCTCACTAGTGGAGGGTCTATGTTCTTCCTCAAACATGGGTGAGTAATCATGATATCTTTCTTGAATCATAAACTTTTCATCAATCTTTACATGAGCACTTTCAATGATCTTATTCAATCTTTAATTGAAACATCTATAGGCTTTACTTTTAGTAGAGTAACCAAGAAAAATACCTTCATCACTTCTTGCATCAAACTTGCCTACTGCTTCATCCCTCTTGATGTAGCAGTTGCTTCCAAAGATTCTGAAGTATTTTACTATGGGAACATTACCAAACCATAGCTCATATGGTGTTTTGTCAGCGCCAGGCCTTAACTGAATTCTATTTATGGTATAGACTGATGTATTGACCGCATCTCTCCAATAGGTGTGTGCAACTTTTCCTTCTATCATAATGGTGTGTGCTGTATCAAGAATGATCCTATTCCTTCTTTCTACAATTACATTCTGCTGAGGGGTTCTAGGTGCACTTAACTATCTTTTTATGCCATGTTCTTTGCAGTACTCATAGAATCTATCAGAAGTGAATTCTCCTCCTCTATCCGATCTTAGACATTTTATCTTTACTCAAGATTCATTCTCAACCTTAGCTTTGAATATTTTGAACTTCTCAAAAGCTTCTAACTTATCTTTTAAGAATGCAACCCACATCATCCTAGTATAATCATCAACAAATAAAATGAAATACCTTTCACCATAGTATGATTTTGTTTGAGTTGGACCACATAGATCTGTATGAATCATATCCAACTTGTTCTCTGTTGAATTCTACTTGCTCTTGAATGAATTTCTCACATGCTTCCTCATCACACATTCCCTGCATATAGTATCAACTAGCTTGGCTATGCTAGGTAGATCTCTTACTACCTTAACATTACTTATCTTTACTATGTTATCAAAATTGATATGACATAGTCTTTTATGCCATAACCAACTGTCATCAACTTTAGCAACAAAACAACTTGCTTCTGAATTGAGTTGAAAAACATTACCTCTTGTCTTTTTTCCTGATGCAATCATAACACCATCTTTGTTGTTAATGATGCATTTGTCATCTTTGAACTTCAACTGATAGCCTTTTCCAAGTAACTGTCCAACACTGAGAAGGTTATATTTCAAATTATCAACATAAAGAACATCATCAGTACTGTTCTTTCCATCCAAAGTGATGGCTCATCTACTAACTATAGGTTTAGGAGTGTTGTCTCCAAATCTGACCATACCGCCATTGTATTTGTCCAAATGAACAAACCTGCCTTTATCACCAGTCATGTGATGTGAACAACCACTGTTTATAATCCAGTATGTCCTTATGTCAGCTTGTGAAATTAATGCTAGTTCTTGATTCACTTTCTTGTCTAAAATAGAAATGAATCCAATTTCTTCTTCACTAGATTCTTCATTTGAAACTCCATCTCTAGCATAGTAGCATTCCTTAGAATACTTAGGCTTGTAATCCTTTTTGAATTTTTTAGCTCTAGTGGGACACTTAGATGCAAAGTGACCAATCTTATTACATGAAAAGCACTTAAATGGTAATTGACCTTCATAGTTTCCTTTTCCTTTCTTTTCTCTTTTGGCAATCATAGCAATAAAATCATCTAATGTTTTCTCTTCATCATCATCATCAAAATTACCATAAGTGTTTGCAGATTTCTTACCATGAACTATTGCTTTGAAAGTTGTCTCACTCTTTGGTTCTGTCTTCAATCTTGAAATCTCAAAAGCTGAGATTTTGCTGATCAAGGTCTCTCTCTTGAAATTTGATGTAAGCTGCATGGTCTCATCAAGGATGTTAATCTTGCTTTCATATTCTGGAGTAAGATTAGTCATTAACTTATCCATAATGTCTTCTTCTAAGATCTCTCCACGATTGTTCTTGATTCCAGCAACTGCTTCATTAATCCTCTGATTGTAAGCTCTGATATTTTCTTCAGGCAGCATCTCTAATGCATTTTATCTTTTCTTCCATGTCTTTCTACGCGCATCCTTTTCTTGTTTGTCTCCTTCAAATATGTCTTCAAGGTGCTTCCAAATTTTATGGGATGTATCTATCCTTTTTACTTCTGAAAATTCACCATCAGATAGGGCACTGATAAGGGCTTCTTTTGCAATAGCTTTCTGATGAAACAATTCCTTTTGTGTGTCAGTAGTATCATCTTTGGCAAGGTCTTCTAAGGTAGGAATTTCGGCTACTTTGATAGTTACATTAAAAACTTCAAAAGCAACGCACTGCAATTGAGTCACCATCTTGTTCTTCCAATCAAGATAATTCTCTCCATCAAACTTAGGACTTTCTTTCCTGAAGTATTCCATTTGATCAACCTCAAGTTGTTAAACTTTCTCTCCGAGGCACTTGGCTCTGATACCAATTGTTAGGAACAGTCCCAAGAGATAACTGAGAGGGGCAGGAGAGGGGGGGGGGGTGAATTAGTTATCTACAAGTTTCAATTCTTTATCCAATTAAGTATACTTAAACATAAAGTATAAACACAATGAAAGAACACTTGAACACAAAACCAATATTTTGGCTACGGGGAAACCCAAATAGGTAAAAACCACGGTGGGACTTGATACCCACTAATATTTTGTACTAGTGTATAATGGTCCTTGTTAGAAGATCCTTTACTCTGTTAGGAGTAACTTTACAATATATTAAGTACAGTAGACCTGGTCAAGGGTCAGCCCTATTAGGAGTCTTTTACAGTTGTCCCTATTAGGGGAGAGGATGCATTGTCCAAGAGATCACTGCTCAAATGGGTGAAGGCTACAACCTTCTGAATAACAGATACACACTATATCTGGATCTTGGTGAACTGTGCTTTGACCTGTTGTCTGGATCAGTTCCAACGAATAGCACAAGTACTTTACTTGGTCACATAGACCTTCTTCTGATGGCTCAACACTTCGTGCACTCTTCTCTGCTCTGCTTAATCAACCATGAGCCACACTCAAGCAATCACAAATGACTGCCTATAGATATCTTTCCTCCAAATGATATAATCAAGTTGGCCTGTTAACCATCTTGAAACCATATTAGAGAAACTATAACAAACTCAAATAAACATTTTGTCAGCTCTATTATGCACGCAACTCATTCTGGGACATGTCTAATAAAATAAATGTAGACGCAAGCTACACACTATCGGCTCTACCAAAACAACTAGAACTTTCTCTGTAAGCTGAATTAACTCATGCACTCTTAACCAAAAATTAATAACACTTCTCCAAGCTTAACTCCAAGGGCGCATACCCTCAAGATAGGTGCAACTCAAGAACCAATAAAATCTCTATGGGCTCTTCTGAACAAACATAGGAAACTGCTACTGGCGAATAGCGATTGCATAACTTCACTTGCGTTCATCATCAGACTATGTGTCCATAACTAAAACAACAATAATATGTCTTCAACATATATCCAAGCTCGCAAGGCTCCATGATAACTGTACGAACAACCATACACAGAACACTGTCTGTTACTTTGTCAGGAACATTGCTGACACCAGCTGCTATATAACTGTCTGTACTAATAGTTAACCTCTACGCCCATGATATCATGTTGATATCATGTCCATGCTATAAATACTAAAAGCTTACTACATAAGACTTCCATGCATGCTACTTTCCATATGTTGTCATCAATGACAAACATACAATCAGTACTGGCCTACTGGAAAATCTCCAATAGAGACATTATAAACTTTAAGCAATGTAGGAAAATAATGAATGAATGACAATATTATGCATAATCAAATCATTCAAATGCATGGATTAAGCATTGAATGGGTGTTTGTCTACAAACTTAAAAATATATATTTGTTTTAAATACCTTCCAACAATCAAAACTCAAATATAATGCAAGGACAAAGGTATGTCCCACTTGGCATGCCAAATGTCAATGGAGGATATGAAATTAATCTTCAATCTTTAAAGCACAATATTTAGATTTGTGTTTTGAACAAAATCCACCACAATATATTCTCTCTTTTTGTTTTGGTCTAATTCCTTTGCGTAGTAAAAAGAATCTTACTATTGTCTTATTGACAACAATGGTTGAATGTGTAGTTCAACAAATGAGGCAACTAATTAAATCATTTGATTATATTTAATAATATATTAATATTTTATTGACTTCAAATATTTTGTATCATTCAACTTTTTAAGATTAGTGTTACATGTCAAAATGAAGCATATTGGGTTCTATCACCATTACATCAAACAACTCATTGAACATGTGGTCCATCTTCGGTATTACAAGATAAAAGACTAGATAACTAATATTTTCACTAAGGCCATATATGAGGCCAAGTTTATAGGTCCTAAAGGTCTTTTAGGCTTGAGAGGTCATATGAACATCCAATATTGTTATTCAACAAGAATTGTTGTGGATGTCAATTCTTATCTTTTGGATGCGTTTAACTCAAGCTTGCAAAACCTAATATTAGTCAGAGTAAATAATTTTCATACTCAAATAACCTAAATGTTGCATTTCTTAAATTAAAAATTTATCAAAACAAACTTATCAGTTTCTCCTTCTGATGATGGAAACTTGTCATTTTTCTCCTTTTGATGATGGATCATAGAGTGTGATAAACTTATCATTTTTCTCCTTCTTCTCTTTCGTCGTGATGATGGATCACAAGTGTGATCCAAAACGTTGATGCAAAAAAGAACACAATCATTTCCAGAAACAATTATGCACAATACTATAATTGTGGACAACTGCCAACTTTAATAAACTTATCTTCGATTATTATTCTCTAATATAAATAATCTAATGATAAAATAGTCAATAACAATTTTATATTTCACTTATATCAAAAGTTAAATTTAATGATAATTTTATACTCCATTCATATCAAATGAAGAAATTTATACTTACTACTTTTGAACATGAATAAAATCTAAAATCTGCCTCTTGACTATCCAAATCTAAAATCGGATTGACTTTTGACTATTAAAAATAATCTGTAAATACTATATTTCTAAATCTCATTGTAATAATTTTAAAACCTCCAGATTGAATTTTTTTCTATATTTTATTTAAAAAGTTATAACTGTGTTGAAGAATGTGAAATTTAACAATATTCATAGATTGCATCTCTGGATCATTAAAAAACAAGTGTTCTCATCGGGCAAAATGCACAAAAGTTGCAAGTTTATCTCTTGCATGGTTCCCCAGATTCTGAATTTTTTTTAAAACAAAATTCCAAAAACCACTTTGCGTGTGGAGATGGGCAAAATCAGATCTCTTATCAACCTGAAAATTGCTGATGAATTTCGACGTTAGTTTCTTGAATACTGTGGAGATATTTGTCAGTCTGCGTTAAGAAGCCATGTGAAATAATGCCATTAAAACGGTGATGTTGTGTTTTATATATTCTTGTGCAGAAAATGTCTCTGTGGAATCAGATTCGAATGGCCACTTCAAATTTTCTCAGTCGTAAGCTTTACGGTTTGTATACTCTGATTTAAGATCGACAATTAATTTATATTTTATTATCAGTTGGGGATCAGTGGACAATCTTTCTCTTCACATGCCATGAAATGAGAAGATTTTTTCAGTGGTTTCAGTGATCAAGGGAGAGAAAAACACTTTACCAACCTGTAAAATCACCCATTATTAAAGCTTGAACAACAGATAAATTATGGAAGATAGAGCTGGAACAAAACAGATTTCAGTCAGGTAAGAGTTGATGGATGCATATTGTATAGAAAAACTGAAATGAGATAAGAGGAGTATATCAGATTTTTATAAGATGTAAACTCTTTGAATTAGATTGTGTAGAAGTTTATCACATTCTATAATGTATTTTCAGAATAGAAAAGCTTTAGAAATATGATGATATTTGCATAGTTCATAATAATAGATTATGTAATTTTTATTTGAACTATATTCTATGATCTATTATCAGGATGAGATAGTAAGAAAAGTATTTTAGATCACATCTTATGATCTATTATTAGGATGAGATAGTAAGAAAAGTATTTTAGATCACATCTTATGATTTATTAGATCGTGTTGAAATAAAACGACAAGAGATGGAGTAGATAGTAAGAGAAGAAAATATCTTGTCTTACTTTTTCATTGTGATAATATATCATGGAGAGTTGAAATAGAACAAGGAGAGATGTAATAGACAATAAGAAAATAAAATATCTTTCTTACTTTTTCATTGTGATAATATAGATTATGGAGAGTTGAAATAGGAGGAGGAGAGATGGAATAAATGGTAAGAGAAGAGAATATGTTCTTTTTCTTTTTCATCACAATAATAAATCATGAAGAGTTGAAGTAGAACAATAAGAGATGGAATAAATAGTAAGAAAATAATATCTTCTCTTGTTTTTGCGGTGTGATAATAGATAACAAAGAGTAGAAATAGAACAAGGAGAGATGGAATAGATAGTAAGAGAAGACAATATCTTCTCCTGTCTTTTCATCTGATAATAGATCATGAACATTCACAATAGAACAAGGAGAGATGGAATAGATAGCCGAAAGAATATCTTCTCTTACCTTTTCATCTGATAATAGACCATGAAGATTCAAAATAGAACAAGGAGAGATGGAATAGAAGAGAATATCTTCTCTTGTTTTTTCATTTGATAATAGATCAAGAAGAGTTGAAATAGAAGGAAGAGAAATGGAATAGATTGTAATACTCTTTCATGGTTAAAATAAATCATAAAAAGCGATTTGAAACATTGTTGATTTTTCATAGTTCATGATGATCGATTATGTAATTTTTTTAAAAATTACATTCTATGATCAATCATGATGATAGTAAGGAAAACATTTTCGATAACTTTCCGAAATGAAATAGATAGAAAAGAGAATACTATCTCTTACTTTTTCATCATCTCCAATTGAAATAGAAGAAAAAGAAATCATAAAGAACAGTCCAAAACATTGACACACACCCCCAAAGAAAGAAGATTTCAAACTCTTAACAAGTTGATTGACATTTCATGGGCTATTTGTACTGCACCACTGCTTCAGATTCTTTATTATTCCGTCTTCTTTTCTGCATTGAATTCGGTAAAGTGATATATAATTGCTGCCTGGAAGCAGGAATCTGCAGCATCTTCTTAAATTATTATTGGCGTTCTTCCATATGAGCAATGCCAACACATACTCGATATTTTTCACTATCCCTCATGAATTTGTTCTGCAGCGAAAACAATACATGGAAGATCTTTCTCACAATCTCTCATTAATTTTTTAGGCTTGATATTATTGGAGGATAGTTGACAAAGTATTTAAGCCTTTCTATATTGAACACTCTTATCAATCAACATTATAAAAAAAAATTGTCAACATTAAAAAAAAAATGTGTCTATCCAGAGACTCCATGATGAATGTTTGTGGCCGAAAATCACTTGTGACTCCACCAGATTCCATTGTTGGACAGATTAAAATATAACTCACACGATGGAGCCACCACAATTTCACGGAATCCTTTCATTTAATGCAACTTTGCATGGTTTTACATCTGGTTTCTCTTTTTTGGGTGTATGTTGACTCTACTTTCAACTATTCATTAGATCTTATTCCTAAAGGATACATTTTATTTCTTTTAAATAAAATTTCATCTACAACTTGGTTTTCCTATTCACATATCTATATCTTTCATTCATTTGAGTTAATTTTTATTGAATATAAAATTATTATATAATAGAGTGTATATTAAAGAATTTGATTTGTATTTGTAAGACTTATATTTAATGATATCATCTTAGATTATGTTAATCATCAAAAGGTTTTCAAGGATTGTATCTTGCATGTTTATGTAGAATATTGTTGTTGTTTGATCTGATTTAGAGTATCTAATTCTTTTAAATTTTATGTCTATATATTAGATAAATTCACAATAGAATGTTATCCAATCTTAGATAGATATAAGCATATCTTGATAATTTCTCCTTAAAATATTATCTTTATATATATTGATCTCCAAATTGATATTATATCAAATCACTTATTTGATATATATCTATATCAATATAATATAAATAATCTTCTTATTAACTAATGTGTATAGAGGAATATATATATATATATATATATATATATATGATGGAATATGGATGAAGTGACTGAGAGGGGGGGTGAATCAGTCAACCATAAATCACTTCACAATTAATTCTTTCCAGAACCCTTAGGATATCTTAACAATGTTATCTGTTTTAGCACTCGGTAAATAGATTGCAGTAATATTGAAGATGCAGAAAGTATTAGCAAAATTATCTTTAGATATTCATCAGCACATGTATATGATTGAGAAAGCAATTAAGAACACAAGAGACACAAGATTTAACGTGGAAACCCAATATGGGAAAAACCACCAATGTATCTAGATACTGATTTTCACTTTTCTTAAGTGATGCCCGGTTAGAAGCCAACCCAGGAAAAAGTTACAAAACACACTGTTAGGTGTGACCTTGTTAGAGGATTTAAAACACCCTGCTAGGAGTGGCCTGGTAAGAGGTCTTGAAAATAATTCAATGGAATTGTCACCTTGTTAGAGGATTTACAATATGGTTGTTAAACCAACTCGGTTAAGAGATTTAGAATTCACTGTTACAATGATAAGAAGGTAACAATGAAAAATGACCTGTATAATAATGCAACTGTCTTGCTGATTACAGATCTCTGTTCTGCATAAGTCTGATCCTTTCTGATCGAATAAATCTCTGCTGCACCTCAAGGATATCTGAACATCCTTCACAAATTCGCATACACCTTTCCTTCTTTTCTTCTGTAAATCTTCTGCTTTTTTTCTTGTTTTCTTTTCACATTTGACCTTTTATTTATATGATTTTAGATTTGTCAAATCGACATTATTTAGTATAACAGTCGGCTGAATTAAGCAAACTCTATTTGCAAAAATCCTTCAAGGGCTGACAGTGCTCGGTGACCATAACTTTCTATAATCTTTCGGAGACCGAGGGAACTCGGTAAACACCGACAATCCTTTACCTTCGATAACCGACTGAACTCGGTAAACACTAACTTTTCTTCGATGACCGACTGAACTCGGTAAACACTAACTTTTCTTCGATGACCGACTGAACTTGGTAAACACTAAATTTCCTTCGATGACTGACTGAACTCGGTAAACACTAAATTTCCTTTGGTAACCGAGTGAACTCGGTAGACACTGATTTTTTTTGGTAACCGAGTGGACTCGGTAAGCACTAATATTCCTGTCTGGTAGACCGACTGAGCTCGATAGTAACTGGTTGCTGCGGACTATGACATTGTGTGACATCAAAGACAATACATAATTGAGTAGCAATTTCCTTTAGACAATTGTTTCCAACAATCTCCCTCTTTGGCATTGATGGCAACACAATATGTCATATCATAAGAAATTTGAAAGAGTTAGCTCGGTTCAGATTCAAATCTCCCTCTGTCAGTAAACTTCCTGTATCCTGAAAATTCTTCCTTCTGATTATTGAAAATTTCTTGAAGTAATAGCAAAGACATAGCAAACACTCCCTCTTTGACAACACATGCCAAAGACAATTCACATATTACCGGTGAAAATTAATGTACCTCAAGTACTGATTCATATGCAATGATTCCTTGAATATGCTGCATCAACTAGTTGATTTTCAATCATGTTCTAGTTGATGCATCACTAAAACTGTATTTAGTGAGCCTCGGATAGGGGAATGAACCCTAACTTACCTCTTAGATACACAAATGCATCCTTAGGTAATGGTTTGGTAAAAATGTCTACAATCTATTCTTTTGTATGAATATATTCTAATCTGATTTCCTTATCCTGCACCAATTCTCTGACAAAGTGATATTTAATAGCAATGTGCTTGGTTTTGGAATGCATCACTGGATTCTTAGAAATGTTTATTGCACTGGTATTGTCACAAAATATAACAACTGGTTCTTTGATTTCAACCTTCATACCTTCTAATAGCTGTTTAAACCAAACAATATTTGAATAGTTTACTGCAGCAGCAACATATTCTGCTTCAGCTGTGGATTGAGATGTGCAATTCTGCTTTTTACTAGTCCAGGATACCAGTCTTTTTCCAAGAAAAAATGCTCCACCACTTGTGCTTTTTCTGTCATCAATGTTTCCTGCCCAATCAGCATCAGTAAACACTTTTAAGTCTAGATTGCCTCCAAATTTATACCACAAACCATATTCTTCAGTTCCTCTTAAGTATCTTAAGATTCTTTTGATTGCCATCATGTGATTTTCCTTAGGTTTTGCTGAGAATCTAGCTACTATACCGACTGCTAAGGCAATATCAGGTCTTGTATGTACTACATACTGTAATTTTCCAATCATAGATCGGTATAGGGTCTAATCAACTTCTTTTGAATCATCATTTTTGGTAAGTTTCAGTCCAGTACACATGGGTGTACCAACTGGTTTTGAATCTTCCATACCAAACTTCTTAAGTATTTCCTTAATGTATTTAGATTGAGTAATGTATATACCATTCTTGCTTTGCTGAATTTGAAGACCAACAAAGAATTTTATTAAACCAAACATAGACATTTCAAATTCTTTGTTCATTTGCTCTGAAAATTCTTTGCACTGATCCTCATTCCCTGTAAATATAGTATCATCCACAAATATTTCTGCCAATACAATTTTGTCATCCGGTCCTTCTTTAATATACAGATTGTTGTTATCATTAGCTCTTTTAAAATTAATCTGAATCAAATAGTTATGGAGTCTTTCATACCATGCTCTAGGAGCTTGTTTTAAACCATACAATGCTTTGTGTAACCTGCAGACCATGTCCCTTTTATCTGGATCAACAAAACCTTCAGGTTGTTCAATGTAGACTTCTTCATCAAGAATTCCATTGAGAAATGCAGATTTTATATCCATCTGATATACCTTAAATCCTTTGTGTGCTGCATAAGCAAGTAGAGTTCTTACACCTTCTAATCTTGCAACAGGAGCGAAAGTTTCTCCATAATCTATACGTTCTTCTTGAGAATAACCTTTACATACTAGTCTAGCTTTGTTTCTAGATACTTGACCATCTTCATTCAGCTTATTCCTGAATACCCATTTTGTTCCAATTACATTCTTATCTTTAGGTCTAGGTACAAGAGTCCAATTTTTGTTCTTTTGTATTTGTTCTAATTCTTCATTCATTGCTTCAATCCAACTTTCATTTTCCAATGCATCTTTGATATTTCTAGGTTCAAAGTCAGTAAGCAGACATGTACCTTTTAGCTTGCTTCTTGTCATAGTACCATCTGATTTGTTTCCAATGATTTGATCCGGTGTATGATGTCTTCTGACATATTTGGCTAGTATAGGTTCCTTGCCTTTTGAATGATTCATGTTGTTGTCTTCTAGGATCTCTTCTTCAGGTTGCTCGGGCTCGGTAGATATTTGCTCGGTAACTTCAGGCTGAGACTCGGTCTGAATTTCTTCCTGTGACTCAGTTTGAACTGCTTCCTGTGACTCGGTTTGTGACTCGGTAACTATGCTTGGCTTGGTAGATATAGTTTCCTTACTGATAGTTGTGTCTACCAATGTTTCAAGTTCAATGTAAATGAATCTTCTGTAGTTCTCAGGTTCCCTTTTTCTTTCTTCCTCAGTCTTTTCTGCAAACTCATCAAATTTTACATGTATACTTTCTATGACTTTGTGAGTAGATAAGTTCAGACATTTGTATGCCTTGCTTTTGCTAGAATATCCTAGGAATATTCCTTCATCACTTTTCACATCAAATTTATTTCTTCTAGATTCTTTTAAGATATAACACTTGCTACCAAATATTTTCATGTAACTTACATTGGGTTTATAGCCATACCATAATTCATAAGGAGTTTTGAATGTGTCTTTCTTCAGTTGTACTCAGTTCAAGGTATGAACTGCAGTGCTGATAGCTTCCTTCCAGTACTTTATAGTGATGTTCTTTTCTATCATTAGAGTCCTTGCACAATCCATAATAGATCTGTTTCTTCTTTCTGCTATTCCATTCTGCTCAGGAGTTCTAGGAGCTGATACCTATCTTTTGATTCCTCTTTCAATGCAAAAGTTGTTAAAATCATGGGAGATGAATTCACCACCTTTGTCTGATCTTAAACATTTCAATCTTTTCCCTGTTTCCTTTTCTACTCTTGCTAAGTACCATTTGAACTTTTCAAATGCTTCTGATTTTTCTCTTAAATACATAACAGTCATCATTCTAGAATAATCATCAACGAAAAGAATAAAGAATTTATCTCCAGTATAGCTTTGTATTCCAATAGGTCCACATAAATCAGTATGCACAATTTCCAAAATTTCTTTAGACTGATAGTTCTTGCTCTTGAAACTAGTTTTACTCATTTTGCCAATCTGACAATTCTTACATAGACCAGTGTCAGGTTTCTTCAAAGTAGGAATGCCTCTAACCTTCTTGAATTTGCTTATTTTTATCATGTTATCAAAATTCACATGACATAACCTTTTGTGCCATAGCCAACTTTCTTCTATTTGAGCAATAAAGCATGAATATTCAATGAGATCAAGATAAAATAAGTTACCTTTTGTTTGTTTGCCTGATCCAATGAGTTTTCCTTTTCCATCCAGCAGTCTTGCTTGACCATTCATGAATTCAACCTTGAAACCAGTGTTGATTAGCTATGCTACACTTAGAAGATTATGTTTTAGTCCTTCAACCCAATAAGCATTATCACATATGAGTTCTTTGGTTAATGAGATTCTTCCTTTTCCTTTTATACAACAAGGTTCATTGTTTCCAAATCTTACATTACCACTATCACAGTCTTCTAGATATTCAAATTTTGTCTTGTCACCAGTCATGTGGTGTGAACATCCGCTATCTATTATCCATATATCATCTTTGCTTATATGAGAAATAAGTGTCATCTTATCTTCATCATCATCAGATTCATCTTTTATAGCAATAAAGACAATTTCTTCTTCACTATCATCAGAATCTTTAGCCATAAAACATGATTTCTTACCTTTATCCTTGTATGATTTGAAATTCTTTTTGCCATAGTACTTGTGACTTCTCTTCTCTTCCTTGACTTGCTTGTTTGGGCACCTAGCTGCAATATGTCCAATTTCTTCACATGAAAAATAGATTAAAGGAGTTTTACCTTTATATTTACCTTTCCCTCTAGAGTACTTCTTTGCAAGTAATGCTTCTACAATTTCAAGATCACTATCAAAACTTTCTTCTGATACTTCTTCACTTTCTGACTGAACTTCTTTAATTTTCTTGTTCTTCTTTAGTGAAACCTTGGCCTCAAATGCTGATTCAATATTTTTGGAACTAGGAACATAGTTGTCATAGTTGTCTAATTCAAAGGCTGTCAATCTTCCAACTAAAGCATCCAAAGTTATATTGTGGTTTGTTTCACATCTTCTTTCTTGAATAGCTGATACTCTTATTGCATAGATAGGGAGTAATGTTCTGAGTACCTTACTTATAACAGTTTCATCTGAGATTGTTCCTCCAGAAGCTCTAATTGCACTTACACTTGCTTTGATTCTTTCAACATATTTTTCAATGTTTTCATCTTCCTTCATATTCATCTTGTCAAGCTGTCCTCTTAGGCTTTCTGCTTTGGCTCTTTTCACATTTGCATCACCACCATATATTTTCTTCAGTGCTATCCACATTTCATATGCAGTAGTGCAGTCTTTAATATCATCAAATTCTTCATAGCTGAGAGCAGATGCAATGTCTATCATCATGATGTTGTGAGTCTTTTTATCTGTAATGTCTTCAACAATTAATGCGCCATTAGGAATTGTGTATTCTTCATCAATGTATTTGCATCCTGAATCACCAATGGAAGCCAGATGAAGTCGCATGAGACCTTTCCATGCTGAAAAGTTATCTCTGTTGAGCTTTGGAATTTCTCTCTTGTAAGACATCCTGATCTTTAGCTTAGGTCTTTGAAACCCTTCCTGCAAGCACCAAGAGCTCTGATACCAATTGATGGAATATGGATGAAGTGACTGAGAGGGGGGGTGAATCAGTCAACCATAAATCACTTCACAATTAATTCTTTCCAGAACCCTTAGGATATCTTAACAATGTTATCTGTTTTAGCACTCGGTAAATAGATTGCAGTAATATTGAAGATGTAGAAAGTATTAGCAAAATTATCTTTAGATATTCATCAGCACATGTATATGATTGAGAAAGCAATTAAGAACACAAGAGACACAAGATTTAACATGGAAACCCAATATGGGAAAAACCACCAATGTATCTAGATACTGATTTTCACTTTTCTGAAGTGATGCCCGGTTAGAAGCCAACCCGGTAAAAGGTTACAAAACACACTGTTAGGTGTGACCTTGTTAGAGGATTTAAAACACCCTGCTAGGAGTGGCCTGGTAAGAGGTCTTGAAAATAATTCAATGGAATTGTCACCTTGTTAGAGGATTTACAATATGGTTGTTAAACCAACTCGGTTAAGAGATTTAGAATTCACTGTTACAATGTTAAGAAGGTAACAATGAAAAATGACCTGTATAATAATGCAACTGTCTTGTTGATTACAGATCTCTGTTCTGCATAAGTCTGATCCTTTCTGATCGAATAAATCTCTGCTGCACCTCAAGGATATCTGAACATCCTTCACAAATTCGCATACACCTTTCCTGCTTTTCTTCTGTAAATCTTCTACTTTTTTCCTTGTTTTCTTTTCACATTTGACCTTTTATTTATATGATTTTAGATTTGTCAAATCGACATTATTTAGTATAACAGTCAGCTGAATTAAGCAAACTCTATTTGCAAAAATCCTTCAAGGGCCGACAGTGCTCGGTGACCATAACTTTCTATAATCTTTCGGAGACCGAGGGAACTCGGTAAACACCAACAATCCTTTACCTTCGATAACCGACTGAACTCGGTAAACACTAACTTTTCTTCGATGACCGACTGAACTCGGTAAACACTAACTTTTCTTCGATGACCGACTGAACTCGGTAAACACTAAATTTCCTTCGATGACCGACTGAACTCGGTAAACACTAAATTTCCTTTGGTAACCGAGTGAACTCGGTAGACACTGATTTTCTTTGGTAATCGAGTGGACTCGGGAAGCACTAATATTCCTGTCTGGCAGACCGACTGAGCTCGGTAGTAACTGGTTGCTGCGGACTATGACATTGTGTGACATCAAAGACAATACATAATTGAGTAGCAATTTCCTTCAGACAATTGTTTCCAACAATATATATATATATATATATATATATATATATATATATATATATATATATATATATATATATATATATATATATATATATATATATATATATATATATATATATATATATATATATATATATATATATATATATATATATATATATATATATATATATATATATATATATCAAGAAGGTCTCACGAAGGGACATACCTCTTCATGAGACTAAGTGTCTCATGAAGAGTGATGTCTCTTCGTGAGACATTCTAATTACCAAATTTTACCACCTTATCAACTTACATTATCAACTTGATATGTTTATCAAAGTTGATGTCCATAATCAACTTGTTAATATCAACTTACATGTTAACTCTAATCATCAAGTACAAGCCGATCTATATCGGCCTTCATTGTTGATAAGACATATGATAATATCATCTTTTTTTATAATGATAATGAAGTCGATATGAATATTTGATGATCTATTAAGCATGATTCTCATTATCGATAATAATAATCACTGTGATATAATTATCAATAATGAATAATCAATATCATAATTCAGATTCATAGTCGATACCATAATCGACATAAAGCAATATCATGATTTGATCGACACCATAATCGATACTATTATCAACTCAATGATTTTCACTAAGTTGATATAGTTATCAACTTATAATAAATTTAATAACAATATCAACTAATGATTTGGTTGATTCCATAATTGACTTTTGATAATAATGATAAGTTGATATTGTTATCAAATTTATTAACAATTAAAGTTGATAACAATATCAACTATATCATTGCTATTACTTTTACTCATATTAGTTATTAATAATAACTATGATAGTTATCAATTATAACTATCATAGTTATCAATTAATGATAACTATAGAATGAATCTTAATAAGAACATCAAATGTATAATGATAATGTATAAAACATATAATTCTCATTTTATCTAAAGAAGGAGATATATATCAAATACTTAGGTTAGAATAATCTGACCGAAGCTACAAACATTAACACTCCCTCTTAGCTAGGGAAGATTAATTCTATCATTCATTAGATATACAAGAGAAATATCACCTTATTGTGATATTAGGAGAGATGGTGGATTCTCGAATATCAAGTCACATGATGTTCATCAACACTCTCATATGGAGATCTATATGATATTTGTGCTAGCATCATTTCACACAATGCCTATCATAAAGATATCAAGTCATGGTATAGGGATATTATTCACACATATTATCCACCATGATAGTTTTAAATATTATCGCTTATCTATAGATATCAAGTCTTGTGATATCTACCATAATTTTTTATTCATCATCATGATATGTCCATGGATATCAAGTCACATGATATCTATCATGATACTGGGTTTACATAACTGTTTATCCTTTGAAAAGTCATCACCTTTAAA
Source organism: Chamaecyparis obtusa (assembly GCA_027943335.1). Taxonomy (NCBI): domain Eukaryota; kingdom Viridiplantae; phylum Streptophyta; class Pinopsida; order Cupressales; family Cupressaceae; genus Chamaecyparis; species Chamaecyparis obtusa. The sequence goes on from BSBK01000403.1 coordinate 421,081, forward strand.
ATAATATCCCAGGGCCCATAAAGTCATGGAATAATACACATGACAAGTAGAATTTACACATTAAACATTTTAATATAAGTACAAGTGAATAAATATTAAATTTAATAACTACATTTCAATCATACCAAGTTTCTTATGGAAATGAGAAACTTTTTCCTTGGCTAATAGTATGGTAAAAATGTCTACAATCTATTTATTTGTACTTACATGTTCCAATTGAATCACATTTCTACATACCATATCTCTAACATAGTGGTATGTAATCTCAATGTGTTTTGATTTGTCATGGAATACTAGATTCAATGAAAGTTTTATACAACTCTGGTTGTCATAATGAATAATGACCATAGGATTGATAGGTTCACCAAACAATCCCACTAAAAGTTTACGAAGCCATACTACTTCTTTTTCTCTCATGGATGCTGCAATATATATGGCTTCTATAGAACTTTGTTCCACTAAGAATTATTTCCTATTGATCCATGAGATCATAGATGATCCTAAACTAAAGCAGCACCCATATGTATACTATTTCTTGTCTATCACAAAACCAACCCAATCTGAATCAATGTACCCATGAAGGTTCAAGTCAATATATCTTTCTGCCTCTTGAATCATCTTCCTTGCCAAATGTGGCATCTTCTATTTACATCAAATCTTTAGGTTCATCCATAGATTTAATTTTGACATTCATCTTCAAGAGTCTCCATGCGAATATTATGAACATGATCCTCTTCTATTTTGAGGTGGTTCAAGATTCTTTGACTCATGAATGCCTTTTAAATTTATAAAGAAACATCTTTTCTTAATTCACTCTGACTAGATATAAAGAATTTTTCAATATTTTTATTCCTTAATCTCAAAATTTACACATTTATCAAAAGAACATTTCCCTTATGTTAGTACTAAGAAATTTCTCTTCCTAGATATATTTTTCTAGATTTTTAAATTTCCTGAACCTTATAGGGAATTATTATGACTCAAAAAATATATCTAAGACTTGTTAGAGAAATTATTTACAAAAGGTAACATACACATCCTCTAATTAACTATCTATATATATATATATATATATATATATATATATATATATATATATATATATATATATATATATAGTTTATTCCCTTAAAGCATATCTTATGAAGGAATTTCTCACCTTTCCTATGATATGTTATGATTGTTAAGTATTGGAATAAAATTTTCTTAGTATTGTTTTGTAGCTTTACCTTGCCAACTTCAGCTATGGAGACTTGAGGTTTAGGTTTATTTGGGCACTTCAAGGCATAGTGTCCAAACTAGTTGCATCTAAAACATTGTACTTTGGATATGTCCTTTCTTTTCTTAGATGATCTTTTGTCTTTAGTTTCTTTTTCATTCTTCCTCTTGAAGTTCCCTCTTTTCCCTTTCTTGTGAGAATGAGTATTTAACACATGAATGTCTTCATTTGTAGAGTTTTGACCAATACCCCTGGTGATTAGCCCGAATTCCTCTTGAATGAAGTCTATCTTCAACTAGTCAAAATTAGGGAATTTTGGACTAGCACTGATTCCTTGAATGAATGCTTCCCATGAAGTTGGTAGTCCATTCAAATATGACATAGATAACTCCTTTCTATCAATAAGTTTTCCAAAAGTGGAAATTTGTTCCCTTTATTTTGTAATCCTCACAAAGTATGATGAAATAGATTCTCCTTTGTTCATCTTTATATGATGCAGATTTTTCTTAAGTGATAATACCCTGCTAGTGTTATTAATCTCATACATATTTTCTAATGTTGAGAACATTGTGTATGCAGTATCCAACTTGGAGATAATGGGCACTATATGGTCTTTAACAATAAATATCAATATTTTTCCATGGCTTTATTGTTATTCTTTATCCATTGGCATTTATCTCCTTCATCTTTAGACATATCTTTCTCATTTTCTACAAATGTGTCCAATTCATGTTCTCTAAGAGTGAGCATAATTCTAAACTTCCATGAAACAAAATTTGAGGCTCCTTCAAGATGATCTTCAAATTTGACTTCATTTTTCATTTGAGTCTTCATATAGAATTAATGTTATCTTGTGGTGATTGATCAAAGACTTGTACTATATACATGTTGTGACCAATTCTAACCCTAAAGTGAAAAAATAAGCTTGTATAAAATGGCTTAGGGTTAGGGATTTCATTATGATGTATGTTTTAGTAGCTTCTTGTGGTGGTATTGAGTTGTAAGGGATTGTGGATTGTAATTAGGTTGTAATCACTAGATAATAATTATATTGGACTCATTGTTGGTGGATGTATCCCAGGGATTAGGTGAACCACGTTAAATCTTTGTGTCTTGTGTTCTCTTCTGTGTGGTTTATTATTTTTTGATATTGGTTATATTTTCATGTAACTATTATTTATGTCTTGTTAATCCTAACAAGTGGTATTAGATAAAGGTTTATTTTAGTTATCCTCTACAGTAAGGTATCACGGTTTAGTGGGAGTCTCATGGTTGAGTGGGAGTAATGGAAGACAAGGGAAAGCTGAAGGTTGAGAAGTTTAATGGGTAGAACTTTCAATTATGAAAAATGCAAATGGAGGACTATCTCTATCAGAAGGATTTATGGCAGTCATTGGAAGGAAAATCCAAGAAATTGTTAATAATGACTGATGAGGACTGGGATATTCTTAATAATGTCTAACTCAATCAATGGCTTTTAATATTATAAAAGTGAAAACAACTAAAGAGTTGATGGAAACCCTAGCAAAGTTGTACATGAAAAGCCCTCCACTTCAAACAAGGTATTTATCATGACGCATTTGTTTAATATCAAGATGACAAAAGGTGGATTTGTTACTAATCATTTGAATGAGCTTAATACAGTTACCAACCAATTATCTTCTATAAATGTTATTTTTCATGAATAAATTAGGGCTCTCTTGATTTTGTGTTCTTTTCCTAAAAGCTGGAATGGCTTCGTAATGGTTGTTAGTAACTCTGTTTCTGGTTCTAATACCCTAAAATTTGATGATTTTATCGATGTGATTCAGAGTGAGGAAACTCGTAGGAAAAGCTCAAGTGGATCTACATCTAGAAGTGTCTTGAACACACAAAGAAGGGGCAGAACAAATGAGAGAGGAAACAATTCTAGAAATCATGGGAAATCAAGAGGAAAATCAAATGGAAAGATATCTGAATCCAAAGGACCAAATGATTGATAGTACTGTGGAAAACTAGGTCATAAGAAGAAAGATTTATGGTCTCAGAAGAATAAATAAGGATACAAACAAGAAGGAAACAATGAGGAAAATGTGGTAAGTAATAAATCTGAAGAGGATTCTTTTCTTCTTTCTTTTAAAGAAAGTGTTGATGATTCATGGGTTTTAGATTTAGGGGCTTCATTTCATGCTACACCCAATAGAGGTTACTTTCTTGATTATGTCTAAGGAGATTTTGGGATAGTTTATTTGGGAGATAATGAACCATGTGAGATAGTTGGAAAGGGGAAATTAAGATTAAGTTGCAGAATGGGAATCATTCAGTACTACAAGAGGTAAGGCATGTTTTGATGCAGGGAAATTCTAGGGTACTTGACAAATCTGCATGGTAGTGTGTTAAAGTGGTTTTGTGTTGCTCGGTTGCATCTTTAATCGATGATCTCGGTTATTGAAGGAGGCTCGGTCACTGAAGGAACTCGATAAAACCTCTGGTGCTCGGTGGAACTTGTAATTGATGATGCCTATGGTGCTCAGTTGACATGCTTGTACTCAGTGATGCTTGTGGTTCTTGATTGATGTGCTTACTCGGTAATGCCTGGCATGCTCGGTTGTTTCATTGGTGCTCGGTAGTTCTGGTTTACCGACTGGAGTTCTTGAAGTTTTGGTTGGCCGACTTGGTGTATTTAATGTTGGTAGCTTTTGTTGTAATCTCATATGTGGATCTAGAGGCCAACATGGAGAATTAATTGTTTGTAAGGCTATTTGAGAGCCGACTATTGTTGCATTTAATATTTATTTGTAATAGAAGCCGACTTGGCTTAGGAGTTAATTATTTCTTCCAGCCAACTTGCGGTTGAGGAAATGTATTTAAGGAGTGTTTGGGTAGATGTTTAGGGAGTCAAGTAGTGAAAGTTAGTAGTTCAGAGAGAAGGATAGCATTTGAACCCTATGAGATCTTGAAGATTAGATAGTTTATCTGATAATTGTAATAGCAGAGCTAGTGGTTTGCATGCTTGGAGACAAGGAGATTTCTTGGAGGCGTGTGAGCTCAATTTTAGATTTGACTTAGTGTTTCCATTAGTTGTTGATGTGTTTCAGAGCTGGACTAGCTAGGATATTGCAAAAATACTTTTTAAGTGATTGTATTTGGCCCTAACCTGGAAGGCCTTACAGTCGGGCATGTTAATGAAATTTTTTTTGAAACATTATCTTGTTGTGTTATTCCACCTTGTTGGTCTTTGGCTACAAGTTTGGACTGTCCTTTATTGGATCCTCCTTACCCAGACTACATCAGGTGGTATTAGATCTTGAAGTTCTTGAGTGTGTAAACCGATCTCCAAATTGAGGCAGTTTGCACCAGGACCTTGTTGGTGATTTATTGCTTTTGATTTTCGAAGATCTTGAAGGATGCCTCTGAGAATATTGGACCCTAGAGTGATTGTAAATCTCTGTGATGTTGTGGAATTGAAGATTACATGGAAAGTTAAAGTTGATTTCAGATCTAAGATGGAACTGATGAAGAATGACATGATTGATGAGGTCATGAGAGCTATTGCTGGTATGCCAAGGAATCTTGGTACTGAAGATGGTTATGAGGAAGCTACTAAAGACTTTGAAGCTACTGGATCTAGTGGAGATGACTAGAGAGATAGATCTAGTGAAGATAGAACTAGTCAGTTACATAGATCTGGAGCTCAGTTAAGTACTAGTTACTGAATGGAGGTTTCTACTTTCTCTGGTACTTTGAGACCTGAGGATTTAATTGATTGGATTGGTGAACTAGAAGATTTATTTGAGCTTGAAGAAATTGAAGATCCTCTTAGAGTAATATTGGCACAGACTAAGTTAAAAGGACATGCTGCTCTTTTGTGGAAAGAATTACAAAGAGATAGATAAGATGAAGGTGAAATGAAGATCAATCGGTGGAGGTTGATGGTGACTAAATTGAAAGCTAAGTTCATACATGTTGAATATGAACTTGACTTGTTTAAGAAGTTGCAGAATCTAAAGAAAAAATATTTGACTATGGAAGAATATGCCGAGGAGTTATATAAGTTGACTATTCAGTCTGGACACAGAGAACTTGGTATAGAAAAGGTAGCTCGGTATGTGAATGGTTTGAGATTCAATATTTAGGATGAGCTTGCTATGCTGAAGATTGATTCGATTGAGGATGCTTATCAGTATGCTCTGAAGGCAGAAGATAAGTTGAAGAGGAGACAACATAGTAATCCCCGAGGGAAGGAGAAGCTTGATCACTCAGTGAAAGGTAAACCAAATGGTGAAGATGAACCAAAACCTGTGGAATTGAATAAGAAGATAGGTAGGGTTATCTTTAAGGGCACTTGTTGTAATTGTGGAGAAGAAGGACATCGATCTTTTGATTATACACAAAAGAAGTTTGGTGACCGAAGGACTATTGTGGTAAATGAGAACATTCAGAATGAACGTAAATCTGAGAACTCTCTGGTTCAGAGAACATTTCTCGGTGCAAAGGAGGGACCTTGTCAGAGGAGTAAATTGTTCAAAACTCGATTCAAGTCAGGAGGTAAACTTTGTGATGTGATTGTGGATAGTGGTAGTACTGATAACCTGGTAGCTGAAGACATGGTTTAGAAACTTGGTTTGAAGAGAATGAGACATCCTCATCCTTATAGGATTGGCTGGTTGCAAGATGTTCATGCTCTAGAAGTGAGGGAGCAATGTCTTGTTGATTTTCAGATTGGCTAATATAAGGATCAAGTATTGTGTGATATTGTGGAGATAAATAGTTGTCACATATTTCTCAGTAGACCTTGGCAGTATGATTGCAGAGCTATGTATGATTTTGTCAAGAATGTGTTTACTATTGAGAATAATAACAAGAAGCTTTCCCTTATGCCTTTTTTGGATACAACAATCAGTAGGAGAAACTTGAGCTTTGGTAGCCGAGATGAGTTGAAGAATTCTAAAAGGATTGATTAGTATGGAGAATAGACCTGTGCGTTATCAAGGAAAGCCTTGAAAAGACAAAGGAAGCTAAAGTGGAAGAGTATGCAAGCTAAAGAGTTGAAGGGCTTGTATGTGAGGAACCAAATCAAGATTTGTGTGTTGAACCCCAAAAGATGTTCTTCCAGCCTATGAGAACACACTCTAGTACATTTTGCACCATTTTTTGATGCACTATTGGTTGAAGTTTCTACCCAACACAGTCAAATAGTCGACCAATTGTTTCATCACTATTATCGACGTCAAAATATTGACCCATTGCTGAAATTGTCGAATGATCGATGTCAATATTGGTCAAAAATGAGGGCAATGTAGGCCGAAAATAAAATTGGCAAGTGTTGGTGTATTGGTTGATCTTTCGACCAATATAAATTAATATTGGTCAAAAAATTTGGTCGCTCCGACTAGGATGCCAAACTCGCGACGATCATATTTCACCACATTTGGTCAAAATATTTAGCAGCTCCAACTAGGATGCCAAACTTGCGATGCCACATTTTGACACAGAATGGTCGATTTTAGGCTAGAATTTTGATGTAGATGGGTCAAAATTTTGATGCAACACAAAGTGTTTAAAAAAATTTGAAGATAAATATCGAGACTAATCACCAATGACATCCTGATTGGTGATTAGTCTAGATATTTATCTTCAGATGTCCACACTCATTCTGCTTCTTATTGCCAGTGGGTTCTTGCTCATTCTATTTTCTAGACTACTTTGGGCTCTAGCAATCCATCTGCTCTGCGTGAAACTATGGGTTTTTTCATTTTATTTGAACTATTTAAGAGATAGGCTCTGAATAGTGATCCGTGAATTGGTAGAGCTTCCTCTTAGACACCCACAACTCTTCAAATCTATTGGTGTGAAACTCCCAAAGGGTATTCTACTCTATGGGCGTCCTGGTTCTGGGAAAACTTTAATTGCTAGGGCAGTGGCAAATGAAACCGGTGCCTTCTTTTTTTGTATCAATGGACCTGAGATCATGTCAAAGTTGGCTGGAGAAAGTGAAAGAAATCTCCAGAAGGCTTTTGAGGAGGCTAAGAAGAATGCCCCGTCCATTATATTTATTGATGAGATATTACAAAGATTTGTCAGCGGGCTTGCAAGTATGCTATTAGAGAAAATATTGAGAAGGTAAGTTTCAATTGTGGCGGCTTTTACAAACTAGATTTGATTATGAATTTCTTAATGGTTTTTTTTTAACTGGTTTGTTAGAATTTTAAATTTTTTGATTCAATTTTCCTCAACTTGTATCTTATTATTTCAATTTGTCATGTTCTCTTTCCTTTGCACTTTTACAGGATGTTGGTGAAAAGATTTGTCTTCTTCTTTTGAAATAAAATAATAAAAACTCTATGCCTCTGAAGACAAACAATTCCTCAATAGTTGGGTAAGCATCAGAGATTGCTTCCCTCTAAATTTTAAAGGTTTAGCTTCCTTGTAGGATATTCAATGAATTATTAACATAAAAACAAATACATACACTTTTAACCAGAAAGTGTGGAAGGAACACTCAGATACTCTTAGGTATTGAGGTAATTTCAAGAATAAACAGACAAATAAATTCAACTATGAGGAAACTGAGATCTACTAATTTACTTCTAAACCAGAGGTACTCATAAAATAGCTAAAGGGGAAGAAACTAAAAAGAAACCAGAAGTGACTAAGCATGAATAATGCATGCACAGATATAAATGTATCAATTCTCAAAGTAACTAATACATTCCAGATTTCAATTCAAAGATCTAAATCAAACCATGCATCTATATGTTAGGAATAGTCCCAAGAGATAACTGAGAGAGGGGGATGAATCAGTTATCTACAAGTTTCAATTCTTTATCCAATTAAGTATACTTAAACATAAAGTATAAACACAATGAAAGAACACTTGAACACAACACCCATATTTTGGTTACAGAGAAACCCAAATAGGTAAAAAGCCTGGTGGGACTTGATACCCACTAATATTTTGTACTAGTGTATAATGATCCTTGCTAGAAGATCCTTTACCCTGTTAGGAGTAGCTTTACAATATATTAAGTACAGTAGACTTGGTTAAGGGTCAGACACTATTAGGAGTCTTTTACAATTTTCCTTGTTAGGGGAGAGGATGTAGTGTCTGAGAGCTCACTGCTCAAATGGGTGAAGGCTACAACCTTTTGAATAACAGATATACACTATATCTAGATCTTGGTGAACTGCGCTTTGACCTGCTATTTGGATCAGTTCCAATGAATAGCATAAGTAATTTACTTGGTCACATAGACCTTGTGATGGCTCAACACTTCGCACACTCTGCTCTGCTCTGCTTAATCAACCATGAACCACACTTCAGCAATCACAAATGACTGCCTATAAATATCTTTCCTCCAAATGATATAATCAAGTTGGCTTGTTAGAACCACCTTGAAATCATATTAGAGAAACCATAATAAAATCCAAAAAACATTCTTTCAGCTCTATTATGCATGCAACTCATTCTGATACCTGTCTAATAAAATAAATGTAGACACACGTTACACACTGTCGGCTCTACCAAAAAAATTGGAACTTTCTCTGTAAGCTAAATTAACTCATGCACTCTTAACTAAACAAAAATAACACTTCTTCAAGCTTAAATCTAATGGTGCATACCCTCAAGCTAGGTGCAACTCAAGAACCAATAAAATCTTTGTCAGCTCTTCTAAACAAACACAGGAAACTGCTACTGGCGAATAGTGACTACATAACTTCACTTGCATTCATCATCAGACTATGTGTCCATAACTAAAACATCACTAACATGTCTTCAACATATATCCAAGCATGCAAGGCTCCATGATAACTATACAGACAACCATATACAGAACATTGTCTATTACTCTATCAGGAACACTGCTGACACAAGTTGCTATATAACTGTCTGTACTAATAGTTAACCTCTGTGCCCATGATATCATGTTGATATCATGTCAATGCTACATATACTAAAAGCTTACTGCATAAGACTTCCATACATGCTACTTTCCATATGTTGTCATCAATGACAAACATATAGTCAGTACTGGCCTGCTGGAAAATCTCTAACAATCTCCCCCTTTGGCATTGATGGCAACATGTGGAATGAAAAACCACCACCAACCCAAATGCACATTTCTTATATAACATTCTCCATTTCCTCTTCAAAACTCCCCCAGACATGAATCCTTCATCTGCTATAATATTTTTTAATGTTCTCCATTTCCTCAACTATGATGTTGTCATAACTGAATGTTGCTTCCTCTTAGTATATAACTCCTATTTTTACTTTTATTTTTCATGACTTAATACATATACTCCCCCTTTGACATCAATGGAAAAGGGTGCCATTCATTTTAAGCATTGGTACTACTCCTAAGGTAGAGTAGTCAACCTTCCACCATTCCCAAAGGACTAATGCCTTTCCTTCTTTCTCTAAGAAGAATCAGGGAAGGGAATGACTCCCAACTTCTCCTTGAGATACTCAAAAGTATCCTTAGGCAAGGGCTTTGTGAATATATCTACCAACTATTCTTTAGTACTTACATAGTCCAACTTGACTTCTTTCTCTGCTACTTTCTCTCTTAGGAGGTGATACTTGATCTTAATGTGCTTTGTCTTTGCATGCATCACAGGGTTCTTTGACATATTGATAGTGCTAGTGTTATCACAGTGAATAACAATAGGATAATCAATCTAAATTCCAAAATCCTTTATCATTTGTTTGATCCAAACAATTTTAGAACAATTCAAGGCTGTTGCAACATACTCCGCTTTTGCTATTGACTAAGAAATACAATTTTGTTTCTTTCTTGTCCAAGTGACAAGTCTATCACTAAAAAACACTGCTCCACCTGAAGTACTCTTTCTGTCATCAACATGTCCTGCCCAATCTGCATCAGTGTACACATGAAGCTCAACATTTTCTAAATTAGGATACCATACACCATAATCTATAGTGCCCTACAAATATCTGAATATTCTCTTTACTGCCATGGGGTGACTTTGTTTAGGCTCTATTGCAAATCTTCCAACTATGCCAACTGCATTGGAAATATCAGGTCTAGTCTGAGTAAGATATATAAGTTTACCAATCATAGACTTATACAATGTTATATCTACTACTGGTGAGTCATCTTCTTTTGTAAGCTTGCATTTAGTAATCATAGGAGTTCCTACTGGCTTGCAATCATCCATCTTGAATTTCTTCAATATCTCTTTCACATACTTTGATTGATTAATGAAAATCTCTTTTTCTGTCTGCTGCACATTTAGTCCCAAAAAGTACTTGATAGGACCAATCATACTCATCTCAAACTCATTCTACATTTCTTTGGCAAATTCAGAACTGAGTTTGCCATTACCTCCAAAGATAATGTCATCAACAAATATAGCTACAAGTAGTAAACCTTCAGATATCTCTCTAATGAGTAGATTACAATCTGTTGCTCCTTTCTAGAATCTAGTCTTTGTTAAGTATCCATCTAGTCTCTCATACCATGCTCTAGGGGCTTGCTTAAGTCCATAAAGGGCCTTCTTCAATCTACATACCATATCAGGTCTGTCTGATAAGGTTAATCCTTCAGGCTGCTCAATGTATACTTCTTCTTTTAGGTCTCCATTCAAGAATGTTGACTTGACATCCATCTGATAAACTTTGAAGTTTTTAACTGTAGCATAAGCTAAAAATAACTTAATAGCTTCTAATCTACTCACAGGTGCAAATTTCTCTGAATAATCAATGCCTTCTCTTTGTGCATATCCTTTACACACTAATCTTGCTTTGTTTCTTACTACTGTACCATCTTCATTCATCTTGTTTATGAATATCCACTTTGTTCCAATCACATTTTTATCACTAGGTCTAGGGACCAGTTCCCAAGTGTCTTTCTTAACAATCTAATCAAGTTATTCTTTCATAGCATCATGCCAATCTAAATTATTACATGCATCTTCAACACTTAAAGGTTCAATTTGAGATAGTAAACATACCGCTTCATTTCTAGCTAAGTTCTTTGCTTGTGATCTTGTTAAGACTTTTCCGCTCTGATCTCCAATGATGTCTGCCTTGGAATGATTTCTTGATGTAAACTTTGGAACTTTAGGTGATGCTGACTCATCAGCCTCAGGACTATTTTCTTCACTTGTCTCAGGGTCATTGAATAACACATCAATACTATCAAACATTTCTTCAATAACTGTCTCACTAGAAGAGGGTCTAGGTTCTTCTTCAATCATGGGTGAGTAATCATGATATCTTTCTTGAATCATAAACTTTTCATCAATATTTACATGAGCACTTTCAATGATCTTTTTCAATCTTAAATTGAAACATCTATAAGCATTACTTTTAGTAGAGTAACCAAGAAAAATAACTTCATCACTTCTTGCATCAAACTTTCCTACTTCTTCATCCCTCTTGATGTAGCAATTGCTTCCAAAGATTTTGAATTATTTTACAGTGGGAACATTACCAAACCATAGCTCATAAGGTGTTTTGTCAGCCCCAGGCCTTAATTGAATTTTATTGATGGTATAGACTATTGTATTGACCACATCTCTCCAATAGGTGTGTACAACTTTTTCTTCTACCATAATGGTGTGTGTTGTATCAAGATTGATCTTATTCCTTCTTTCTGAAATTCCATTCCACTAAGGGGTTCTAGGTGCACTTAACTATCTCTTTATGCCATATTCTTCGCAATACTCATAAAATCTGTCAGAGGTGAATTCTGCTCCTCTATCCGATCTCAGACATTTTATCTTTAGTCCAGATTCATTCTCAACTTTAGCTTTGAATATTTTGAACTTATCAAATGCTTCCGACTTATCTTTTAAGAATGCAACCCACATCATTATAGTATAATCATCAACAAACAAAATGAATTACCTTTCACCATAGTATGATCTTGTTTGATTTGGACCACATAGGTCCATATGAATCAAATCCAACTTGTTCTCTGCTGAATTCTGCTTGCTCCTGAATGAATTTCTCACATGCTTCCCCATCACACATTCCTTTCATATAGTATCAATTGGATTTGCTATGCTAGGTAGATCTCTTACTGTCTTAACATTACTTATCTTTACTATGTTATCAAAATTGATATGACATAGTCTTTTATGCCATAACCAACTGTCATCAACTTTAGCAACAAAACAATTTGCTTATGAATTGAGTTAAAAAACATTACCTCTTGTCTTTGTGCCTGATGTAATCATAACACCATCTTTATTGTTAATGATGCATTTTTCATCTTTGAATTCCAACTAATAGCCTTTTCCAAGTAACTGTCCAACACTGAGAAGGTTATGTTTCAAACCATCAACATAAAGAACATCATTAGTATTGTTCTTTCCATCCAAAGTGATGGCTCCTCTACCAACTATAGGTTTAGGAGTGTTGTCTCCAAATCTGACCATACCTCCATTGTACTTGTCCAAATGAACAAACCTACCTTTATCACCTGTCATGTGGTGTGAACAACCACTGTCTATAATCCAGTCTGTCCTTAGGTCATCTTGTGAAATCAGTGCTAGCTCTTGATTTACTTTCTCATCTTTAGGACCTGACTTACTATTCATCTTGTCTACAATAGCAATGAATCCAATTTCTTCTTCACCTAATTCTTCATCTAAAACTCCATTTCCAGCATAGTAGAATTCCTTAGAATAGTTAGGCTTCTAATCCTTTTTGAACTTTTTAGCTCTAGTGGGAAAATTAGATGCAAAGTAACCAATATTATTACATGAAAAACACTTAAATGGTAATTGACCTTCATATTTTCCTTTTCCTTTCTTTTATCTTTTGGAAACCATATCAATAAAATCATCTAGTGTTTTATCCTCATCATCATCATCAAAATTACCATAAGTGTTTGCAGATTTCTTACCATGAATTGTTTCTTTGAAAGCTGTTTCACTCTTTGGTTCTATCTTCAATCTTGAAATCTCAAAAGCTGAGATCGTGTTGATCAAGGTCTCTCTCTTGAAATTTGATGTAAGCTGCATGGTCTCCTCAAGGATGTTGATCTTTCTTTCATATTATGGAGTAAGATTATTTATTACTTTATCCATAATGTCCTCTTCTGATATCTCTCCACCATTGTTCCTAATTCTAGAAACTACTTCATTTATCCTTTGATTGTAAGCTTTGATGTTTTCTTCAAGCGGCATCTCTAATGCATTGTATCTTTTCTTCCATGTCTTTCTGCATGCATCCTTTTCTTGTTTGTCTCCTTCAAATGTGTCTTCTAGGTGCTTCCATATTTTGTGGGCTATATCTACCTTCTTTACTTCTGAAAATTCACCATTAGATAGGGCGCTGATAAGGGCTTCTTTAGCAATAGCATTATAATGAAACAATTCCTTTTGTGTGTCAGTAGCATCATCTTTTCCAAGGTCTTCTAAGGTAGGAATCTTGGCTGCTTTGATGGTTACATTAAAATCTTCAAAAGCAATGCACTACAAATGGGTTACCATCTTGTTCTTCCAATCAAGATAATTCTCTCCATCAAACTTACGACTTTCTTTCCTAAAGTACGCCATCTGATCAACCTCAAGCTATTAAAACTTCTCTCTGAGGCACTTGGCTTTGATACCAATTGTTTGGAATAGTCCCAAGAGATAACTTAGAGGGGGGGGGGGGGTGGGGGGGGGGGTGAATCAATTATCTACAAGTTTCAATTATTTATCCAATTAAGTATACTTAAACATAAAGCATAGACACAATGAAAGAACACTTGAACACAACACCAATATTTTAGTTACGGGGAAACCCAAATAGGTAAAAACCCCAATGAGACTTGATACCCACTAATATTCTATACTAATGTATAATGATCCTTGCTAGAAGATCCTTTACCCTGTTAGGAGTAGCTTTACAATATATTAAGTACAGTAGACCTGGTTAAGGGTTGGACCTTGTTAGGAGTCTTTTACAATTTTCCCTGTTAGGGGAGAGGATGCACTATCTGAGAGCCCACTGCTCAAATGGGCGAAGGCTACAACCTTCTAAATAACAGATATACACTATATCTAGATCTTGGTGAACTATGCTTTGACCTGCTATCTAGATCAGTTCCAATGAATAGCATAAGTACTTTACTTGGTCACATAGACCTTCTTCTAATGGATCAACACTTTGCACACTCTGCTCTACTCTTCTTAATAAGCCATGAACCACACTTCAGTAATCACAAATGACTGCCTATAAATATATTTCCTCCAAATGATATAATCAAGTCAGCCTGTTAGAACCACCTTGAAATCATATTAGAGAAACCATAATATTTTCCAACAAACATTCTGTCGGCTCTATTATGCATGCAACTCATTCTGACACCTATCTAATAAAATAAATGTAGACACACGCTACACACTGTTGGCTCTACCAAAACAATTGTAACTTTCTCTGTAAGCTAAATTAACTCATGTGCTCTTAACTAAACAACAATAACACTTCTCCAAGATTAAATCCAAGGGCGCATACCCTCAAGATAGGCACAACTCAAGAACCAATAAAATCTCTGTCGGCTCTTCTGAAAAAATACAGGAAACTGTTACTAGCGAATAGCAACTGCATAACTTCACTTGCATTCATCATCAGACTATGCATCCATAACTAAAACATCACTAACATGTCTTCAACATATATCCAAGTGCGCAAGGCTCCATGATAACTATATGAACAACAATATATAGAATGTTGTCTGTTACTCTATCAGGAACACTACTGACACAAGCTACTATATAATTGTCTGTACTAACAACTAACCTCTGCGCCCATGATATCATGCTAATATCATGTCCATGCTACATATATTGAAAGCTTACTACATAAGACTTCCACACATGCTACTTTCCATATGTTGCCATCAATGACAAACATACAGTCAGTACTGGCCTGCTGGAAAATCTCCAACACTATATATTTACATCTGATTGGATCAAAGTCTTATCAAAACAAGTCACCAACTATTTCAGAAAATAAAAGATTGCTAAAGCTATCTAAAAACTATCTATTTCTCCTATCTATATTTTCTAACCCTTAAACAATTTAATGCTCCAGCATTTATAGTTTTAGGTCTGAGAGAGCCTCTAGAAAAACCCGGCATCTTGGAGAGCAAGTAGAAAACAATTAACATAACTGATCACAGATTAAGCTAAAGTATTATGAAATATGTTTGAAGAATCAAAAATAAAACTAGAAAATCACCTAAAGCCACACCATCTTGTTCATGGATTCTCTGACGTGGCAGTCTTTACTAGCTTCCATGTCCTGAAGGCATTCACAATTTCCTGCACTGGCTATAAGTGTAAATTCTTTAACCCCATAAACTTCGCCCGAACTACACTCTTTTCCCATTTTAGTTTCCAGATTCTTTGTAACTGCTTAGGTAGTTGTCCTCTGTTCAACAGCAGCATGGACTCCACGTTGGTGATCTTGGTTAGGTCCTGAACTATTAGCCCTTCATTCTCCTTTAAAACTCCCATGGTATCAACGAAGGTTTTGACTATGGCATCAACATCCCTACTAGCTTCATCGATTTGTAAGATACTAGACGGGCTTACTATCTTAATATCCTTCAAGGAGTTAACATGCATATCCTTTACCTCTTCTCCTATTGCCTAAATTTGTGAAATTGAGGCCTTGAATAATGATCCTTTCCAACTGAGGTTTTTCTTTAGAATGAATAGCATTGATGCAGGAGCATCCTGGGTGTAAGAGCAATCTTGCATCACCCAAAAATATTTCTAGTTTCTTTTCAATAAGGGCTATCTTGTGTAGAGCTGCTATTTATGGAAACTTGCTATTTTTAGTAAGTTGGTCATACAATATCGGAATGTTCTAATTTCATAGTTGGAGGTTCATCTTAGTCATATCAGCCTACCTGTAAAGTCTCATTGCTAGATTAAGTCTGGTTTTGAAGATATTAAAACTTTTTGGTTTTGGAAATAGGGTACATAAACTTTGAACTCAATTTTGAAGGCTTTAGAGGCCCCGAATGAGGTCAAATTTTCAAAAAAATGAAGCTTGCTTGATGCAGGCATTGTAGAGCTCCTCGTGCCCTTTTTGAAATGGGGTTATAATAGTCAATCAGGTCAACGGGTGATGACTTATGGTCTCTGAAAGTTGGGTCACCTGAAATGGCGAAAAATCATTTTCCTTCAAAATTTATGTTTGGGTTTCCAAAGTTATTTTGAGCTGACTTTGATGTAATAAAATGAAAAATAAAATAATTCTAAGTTTGGTCAGCCTTTTTGGCTAAAAATTCTAGAACCTTCCCAGGCAGTGGAAAATTGCCTATAGAAGGAAGGTTGTAGTGTTGTCTTAGGCAGTTCGGGACAGTTCTAGGTAGTAGTTCTGGGTATTGATTCGAGGCTTTTTCCTACAAAATATTGTAAGGGAATGCCCATGTGGCTTTGCATATTGTAATTCTGAAAGTTTGTAATTCCACATTTGTGGAGATAATAAGAAGCCAATTTTATGTTCTTGCATATTGTTGTTAGTTCTCTGTTTCTGTTATGTGTTTGTGGTATTAAGGGGAGCACCCTTCATCAAGTGGTATCAGAGTAGGAGTTCCTAAGTGTGTAAATAGATTGTTGATTGTGAGACAATTTGCACCAGGACTGTGGGTTATGGTTTCTGTGTAAATAGATCACCGACTGTGAGGCAATTTGCATGAGGACCATGGTTAGGGTTTCAGTGTGCATCGTGAAAATGCCTCCACGAAGGGAATGTGGCAGAAGAGCTAGTGTTGTAACACCTGAGGTTAGAGCGCTTTAGAGACAAGTGCGAGCATTGCAAGAAGATATTCATAGAGGAATGTATCTTAATGTCAGAGACGAAAGCGAGGATGAAGCCAAAGAAGAAGATCAAGAAGGAGAAGTCAAAGTTGTAAACTAGGAGGAAGAAAGACTTTTTCGGGCCATTTCCAAGATTGAAAAAAGACCTAAGATTGAGGTTCCTGCATTTTCAGGAAATCTTAACCCAGAGGAGTTGATCTACTAGATCAATGAATGTGAAGAATATTTTGAGTATGAAGATATTGAGGATCCTAACAAGGTCAAATTTGTGAAGGCCAGACTAAAAGGTCATGCGAAGATCTAGTGGCAAGAGATTCAATGGAAGTGAAATAGAAGAGGGAAAGATAAAATCACAAGATGGGATCAGATGGTGGATAAATTGAAGTGATAGTTTATCCCTGTTGATTATGAGCTTGACTTATTGAAGAAAATGCAAAATTTGAAGCAAGCGAGATGATCTGTTCAAGAGTATATAGAGGAGTTCTATCAAATCCTCATCAGAATAGGCCATGCAGAAGCTGATAAGGAGAAAGTTTCCCATTACTTTAATGGGTTGAGGCCAAGCATTCAGGAGGAGCTGAATCTAGTTTGACTAAACAGTATTGAAGAGGCATACCAGTTTGCCCTAAAAGTAGAGGAAAAGTTGAACAAGAAATTTGAGAGCAGACAAAATGGAAGAGGTCACGGTGGACGATCTAGTGGATGGTCATATGGAGGCTGAAATGAAGATCTGAAAAAGAAGGATGATGCTAGTAGTAGTCAAAATTAGAGAGGAAACAACTCCAATCATTTCCAAGATCAGAACAATAGAGATCAGAGAGGAAGAGGAAGAGGACAAGGTTCAAGAAGAGGAGGTTTCGGTGGAACATGTTTTCACTATGGAGAAGAAGGTCACAGGGCATTTGAATGTCCTCAATGCCAAGGAAGGATGGATAGGAGGAATGAAGGCCAGGCTAGAGTGGCACATGTAGATGAAGATGTCAGATCCCCAAATTTTGAAGATGTTGAAAGAGGAGAAATGTTGATTAATAGAAGAGTCTTGTTGAGTGGTGAGAATGAACCTGAACAAAGGAGGAGCCTGTTTCGCACTAGATGCAAGTGTGAGGGTAAATATTGTGATGTGATTATTGATAGTGGAAGCACTAACAATTTGGTGTCAGAAGAGATGGTGACAAGTTGAAGCTCAAGAGATAGAAACACCCACATCCATATTGGATTGCCTAGGTGCAGGATGACCACAAGGTCATAGTTAGTGAGCAGTGCCTAGTAAAGTTGAAGATTAGTGGGTACCATGATGAGGAACTATGTGATATCATACCTCTGGATGCATGTCACATGTTATTGGGTAGGCTAAGGAAATTTGACAGATGTGTTGTACATGATGGTCGTGTCAATACCTATTCCCTGACAAAGGATGGAGTGCGACATAAGCTAAAGCCATTGAAGGAGACTGAAGAAAAGGTATGTGGTAATGCAAGAATAACTTTTGTTGATGGAAGAAAATTCCTAGATGGTATGAGGCATGAGCATGTGTGTTTTTCTTTAATTCCAAAAGTTGGTAAAGAGGAAATGGAGGATGTACCTATAGAGGTTGCAGATTTGTTGAATGAGTTTTAGGATATTGTATCTAATAATGTACCTGATGGATTACCACCAATAAGAAAGATCAGTCATTAGATGGATTTGATTTTAGGATCCAGTTTGCCAAACAAGGTAGCACACACAATGACACTAGTAGAAAGTGAAGAGTTGAACAAACAAGTACATGAGTTATTGCAGAAGGGGTTGATTTGAGAGAGTCTAAGTCCCTATGCTGTACCAGTGGTATTAGCACCAAAGAAGAATAGAGAATGGAGGATGTGTATAGATTCTAGAGCAATAAACAAGATAACAATCAAGTACCAATTTCCATTGCCACGAATGGATGATATTATGGACTATTTGAGTGGGGCTGTGTATTTCTCAAAAATAGATCTAAAGAGTGGATATCACCAGATTCAGATTAGAGAAGGAGATGAATGGAAGACTACCTTCAAGACAAAAGGACTATATGAGTGGTTAGTCATGCCTTTTGGGCTAACCAATGCACCGAGCACTTTCATGCGGCTCATGAACGAGGTTCTGAAAGAATTTTTGGGTATGTTTGTCATTGTTTACCAAGATGATATTTTGATATTTAGCAAGACATTGGAAGAACATATGATGCATATTCATATGGTGTTTGAGAAGTTGAGAGATGAGAAATTGTTGATTAATTTGAAGAAGTGCAGTTTTGTGAAGAAGAAATTAGTGTATTTGGGATTTGTAATTTTAGCAGAAGGTCTGAAAATGGATCCAGAGAAATTACAGGCTATCCTTGAATGGCCTACTCTAAGGAGTGCTACTAAGGTAAGATATTTTCATGGTTTGGATAGCTTTTACAAAAAGTTTATTAAAAATTTTAGCAATATTTGTGGACCCTTGACTGAAACAATGAGAGGGGATAGAAAAGAGTTCAAGTGGACTAATGGGGCAGATAAGAGTTTTAAACTGTTGAAATAGAAAGTTACAAAACAACCTATTTTAGCACTTCCAGATTTTAATTAGGTGTTTCAAGTAGATTGTGATGCTAGTGGTACTGCAATAGGAGCTATTATGAGCCAAGAAGGTAAACCTATTTCTTATTTCAGTGAAAAGTTGAATGATGCCAAGAGAAAATATTTTGTTTATGATCAGGAATTTTATGCTATAGTTCAAGCATTGAAGAAGTGGAGACACTATCTGCTTCCTAAGGAGTTTTTTTTGTATACTGATCATCAAGCTTTGCAATATTTGAATAGTCAAAGAAAGTTGAATCAGAGGCATTTGAAATGGGTTGAGTTTTTGCAGAGTTATACATTTGTTTTGAAACACAAAAGTGGACAGTCTAATAGGGTTGCAGATGCACTTAGTAGAAGGCAACTATTGCTGACAGAGATGTAGATTAAGGTGGTTGGGATCAAAGAACTCAAGAATTTGTATCCAGAGGATCCCAATTTTGGTGAAGCTTGAAAAGCTTGTAAAGAACCTATTACTCTAGACAGAATGAAGTGGTTGGATTTTATCATTCAAGATGATATGCTATTCAAGGGGAGTTAGTTGTGCATTCCATGAAGTTCTATGAGGGAGAATCTCATCAAAGAGAAGCATAGCAGAGGATTGGCTAGACATTTTGGTCATGATAAAACCCTTGCTTTGGTTAGTGAGAATTATTATTAGCCGCAGTTGTAGCAAGATGTGAAGAAGTTTGTACAGAGTTGCAGAGTATGTCAGATGGTGAAAGAAATGAAGTAGAATACAGGGTTGTATTAGCCATTACCTATACCAAAGAAGCCTTGGGAGGATATCAGTATGGACTTTGTTCTTGGTTTACCAAGGACTCAGCGGGGACATGATTCAATTTTTGTGGTGGTTGACAGATTTTCAAAGATGGCACATTTTATTCCCTGCAAGAAGACTAATGATGTCGTTCATGTAGCAGAATTGTTTTTCAAAGAAGTAGTGAGACTACATGGTTTGCCAAAGACCATAGTTTCAGATCGAGACACTAGGTTTGTTGGATATTTTTGGTGTACATTGTGGAAGAAGTTGAAGACAAATTTGAAGTTCATTTCATCACATCATCCACAGACCGATGGAAAGATAGAGGTGGTGAATAGGAGTTTGAGGAATTTACTGAGATGTTTGGTTGGAGATAAGCCAACAGGATGGGATTTGATTTTACCACAGGCAGAATTTGCATATAATAATTTTGTCAATAGGAGCACTGGTAAATCACCATTCCAGATTGTATATGGAAGTAGTCCCAGAAATGCATCTAAGTTTAGGAAGATAGATAAAGGAAAATAAGTAGTGTTGAAGCTAAGGATTTTGCAGAACATTTGAAGAACATCCATGAGGAGGTGAGGAAGCACATTACCAAGATGAATGTGCAATATAAGGCTAAGGTGGATGAGAAAAGGAGGCATAAGGAATTGCAAGTTGGAGATGAAGTCATGGTTCATTTGCGGAAGGAGCGATTTCCATTTGGTACATACAACAAGCTGAAAATGAAGAAGTTTGGGCCATGTAAGATACTGAAGAAGCATGATTTAGGAAATGCATATGAGGTAGAATTGTCTACTGAGCTAAATATTTCACCAGTGTTTAGCATTTTACATTTGACAGAGTATCATGAAGGAGGTGTTGAAGATGAGACCATCGTAGCACAGTGGAGTATTCCAGCAACTAGTTTAGATACTAAGGAGATTGAGGATATACTGGACAATCATGTTGGCAAAAGCATAAAGAATAGGACATATGAAGAATATCTGGTCAAGTGGAAAGGATGACCTATTGAAGATTCATCATGGCTAACAAAGCAAGAGGTTAACCATCTTGGTTTCCCTCTTCACACCTGAGTCGTGACAAGGTCACTTCTAAAATTACCCCAAGTGTCTGATGCAGGAGCATCCTGGGTGTAAGAGCAATCTTGCATCACCCAAAAATGTTTTTGGTTTCTTTTCAATAAGGGCTATCTTGTGTAGAGCTGCTATTTATGGAAACTTGCTATTTTTAGTAAGTTGGTCATACGATCTTGAAATGTTCTAATTTCATAGTTGGAGGTTCATCTTGGTCATATCAGCCTGCCTGTAAAGTTTCATTGCTAGATCAAGTTTGGTTTTGAAGATATTGACACTTTTTGGTTTTGGAAACAAGGTACAAAAACTTTGAACTCAATTTTGAAGGCTTTAGAGGCCCCGGATGAGGTTGAATTTTTAACTGAATGAAGCTTGCTTGATTCAAGCATTGTAGAGCTCCTTGTGCCCTTTCTAAAATGGGGTTATAATAGTCAATCAGGTCAACGAGTGATGACTTATGGTCTCCAGAAGTTGGGTCACCTGAAATGGCAAAAAATGATTTTCCTTCAAAATTTTTGTTTGGGTTTCAAAAGTTATTTTGAGCCAACTTTGATGTAATAAAATGAAAAATAAAATAATTCTAAGTTTGGTCAGCCTTGTTGGCTAAAAATTCTGGAACCTTCCCAGGCAGTGGAAAATTGCCTATATAAGGAAGGCTATAGTGTTGTCTTAGGCAGTTTGGGATAGTTTTGAGTAGTAGTTCTGGGTATTGATTCAAGGCTTTGTCCTACAGAATATTGTAAGGGAATGTCCATGTGGCTTTGCATATTGTAATTCTGAAAGTTTGTAATTCCACATTTGTGGAGATAATAAGAAGCCAATTTTTTGTTCTTGCATATTGTTGTTATTTCTCTATTTCTATTATGTGTTTGTGGTATTAAGGGGAGAACCCTTCATCAAACATGCATGGATCAATGAGCTTCAGAGGGTTCTCCGTGAGGAACTGGGTCACTCCATAAGTTTTAATCTCTCATATCTGAGTACAGATTGCCTCACACTTTTCCTCTTCTAATTCCTAAGTAGGAATCAGAGTTTGTACTTCACCAAGAAAATCCTCACCATCCATACAAGTGGACACAAACTCTCGTATGAAAGTGCAGCCTCCATTTGTAATACCATCTATCTAGGCTTTCATAGTTTCTACTAGGGTTTTACCCTACTGCATCTACTTCACTAGCTTCTTGCTTTCGGCTGAATTAGGATCGAAACTTTGTGGAGATTGTGCAAGTGGCAATGCTCCAACATCTGTGAGGGAGGAAATGAACTCAGCCAGAGAGAAAACAAGTTGTTTCAGTTCCTACTTCTCCCTTCCATCCTTTTGTGATTGGTTTAACATATGATCAACCAAGAACTTGAAAATATGATCTTTCAAGTCTCTAGTTAGAACTCCCAATTCCATTTTCATAACCTCAAAATCCTCTGCCTCAAGTTCACAAGCACCTTCTTTAGGCTTGAACGTCACTATCTCTGTTATTACCTTTCTAGTGGAGGGATCGGTTGAAAGTCTCACATCATTTTTCATTCTTTTAGCTTTAGGGGTCCTAATAGCATACTTGGTGATAATTTATTTCATGGGTAGTGAAACTTATTTGTAGCTCTTCCTCTATTTTACTGAATCTGTCAGCCATGGAGGAATTAGATTAGAAACCATCCGGTTATTAGGTGTTTTGGTGGGTGTGTTCTCAGCTTGCAGATTTCCTGGATTATTGATGGGTGTCTCCTAACCTTTATCTTATTGCTCTAGTGAAAAAGAGATCTCCTCATCATTGATCTCAATATCAAAGTATTCAGATGTGGGAGATGCCAGTTGAGAATTCCTTTCCAACCTTGTCCTGGCTCTTGTTTTGAATTTTGTAGGATGTCCACTGAATACTATCTTTTTCTTAGGGGATGTGACTTTACCTACATTAGGAACCAAAGGAGACACATTAGGCAAGCCATGGTCTATATTTACTGAAATAGATTTTGCATTTCTCTTTTTAGGAGGAAGGTTATTTATTCTTTTATGCCTTTTCTTGGTCAGCCAAGCTTCTATAATCCTAAAAATAGTTCTAGCCCTTAATTTTATGTCATCATCTTCTTTTCGTGCCTAGTCTATAGTCAAAGGGTTCTCTATTCCTGAAAAATTAGTCTTTGAGACTAAGATTTCAGAATTATCTTCTTCTATCCCACTTGTGTCAAATTTTAATTGCAGCAACTCAATCTATGGAACTAAGAGTATAGAACAATCTCTTTTCATTACTGCCTCTTCATTACCAAGATCTTCCCACAGGTCTTCAAGATGTGAACTGGGCGATGGGTGAATGCTTAGACTTAGAATCTATCTAGCGAAACCTTTAGTATTGAAACCCCTTCTTGATTCATAGAAATAAATATGGAAACTCACCAAATTACTGCCTATACTGAAGCATCTGTCATACTATGGCAAACCAGGGTTCCTAGCTTAACTGGAAACATTGAAGCCCATTTTTCTTTTGGAAAACTACTCTTAATCACCACAAATAATTTCCTACAGACTTCAACCAACATGAAGCAATCAAAAGAAAATCTAGGGAGCTTGATAGGTTCTTCATCAAACTCTCTGACCCGAAGATATGTAAATCATGGGAACTGGACATAAAAACTCCCATAGGTTTGGACTAGCTTCTGGGCCTTTACTAACATTCTTTGATTTGAATCTCCTACTAACTAATGACACAACCTTCCAAGAAAAACATCATGGACCCGTCTGTAATCTCCCAAAACCTTATCTTTTCTTAACAAAGGGCAGTACTTAGGAATAGTTAAACCTTCATTCCATGTAGTATGTGGAATTTCTCCTAAATCTTGTGTGCATGCAAGACAATAAATCAAATAAGAGGACATAAAGAACTCTTTTTAATTTCTTGAGCTTGCTTCAATTGATCCCTCAAAGTACTAGCAATAATCTCTACCCAATCCAGCTATTGTTTCCCTTCCAAAATAATTTTTATGAAGTGAAACATCCACTCTTTGAAGAGGAGAACCTACTCTGAACCCTTTACCTGATGAAGTAAAACTATCAAATCATGAACAGGTGCCTTCATATGGTCTTTAGTAAGAATTTTGGGTAAGCGGGATCCTCCCTTATAATTAGTTTGGGTCCATTTCTAGGCTATATGACCTGCTATTTTTATCAACATTTTCTTGGAACTAAGCTAGAGACTGGGTTGAGGTAAAGCTGGCAAATGACTCTTCTAGTATTTTGAGAGCTGACATGATGACTTCTCTATTTATAGGTAACAGAGTTTGACCCTCAGCATTCAGAATGCATTTGGACTTAATATCATACCTATTAATACACTGTTGAATTAGCTCAAGGCTAATGACTGACGGGAGAAAAGCCGCAACTTCAAGCAATCCGCTCAAAATAATTTCAAGGCTATGTTCTCCCTCAACACAATCCGTGAGGTGAGCAGCCATTTCTCCTACCTCAACCCCTAAAAGATTTGTGTCTGTGATGACTGGGGCACAACACTCCATATTCTTATAGTTCCCAAAGAAATGCATGCTAGATTTCATCTCTTCTACTGGAAGATTAACCAATGCAACCCCTTTCCTTCAACAAATATCAAAAAATGGGAACAGGAAAATAGAGAAAGCTTTCAGAAGCTACCTATTTTCTGAAGACTCAAGAAAATCTAGCTCTTCCTCTTCCACAACCAAGACTCCGCGAGATTATGAAAAGAAGAGAAAACTTACAGAAAATTTATATTTTGAAAGATTATGTCTTGAAGGACTGGATTTAATGAGTATTAATCAGGGGCATTAAGTTGGAATGATGCAAGTATTAATGACTTGGTAGAGAGATGCCCCTGAAATTCATATTCATTATAACTATAATTAATCTTTCCATAAACACTATCTCCCACTCGTGTTAGAGATTTCCTTACTTGCAACCTAAAATTTCACTTCAAGCTCGCCGCATGATCCCCGTCAAATCAAGGTTGTCCACATTAATAACTTAACCATCATTTCATCATCAACTTACATCATCTGTCACATTAGCTATCACCTCACTTATCAATCTACTCACTAACTATCTTCAAACTACTTTGAACTACTTTGAACTGGAGTTCAAAGGGGTTCAAAGTGGTTCACTGCAAAAGGGTGACGTAGACTGGGGTCCACCTGCATAAATTAGATGTTAGAAAAATAATCATTCATTAAACTGCTTCGAACTACTTTGAACTAGAGTTCAAAGAGGTTCAAAGTGGTTCATGAGAAGCATGAGTCTTAGGAAAGACTCAACCAAGGAAAGCTGACTCAGAGCTAAATGAACTTGGAGGCTATTTCTTGACAATTTAAATGGCATGCACATTTGGAGGATTACTGAAGGAAAAGATAAATAAGGGAACATGTTAAATTGAGCTTCAAATAAACATACAAAGGAGGGTCAAAGACACTTCCATAATGGTGACTCTAACATCAGCTCTAGCTGGGGATTGCATATTGCTCAATGTGCAAAAAACTCTAAATAACTAGTTTCACAGAAAAAGCTAACAAAGGGAAAGAAAAACAAAGCACTACGACACAAAAAAAAGGAAAACAAGGAAACACTACCTAATATGTACACGGGTATTGTAATACCCCAAAAAAGGGCTATAAGTTCATTAATCTCCTACATCTTCAATTCGAATGAAATCGATATCAAAGTACTAATCTAAGGCACATCTAAACATCATCGAATCATAATTGATTATCTTAAATTCTACATCGGGGAATATTCTTAGTAATATTCCTAATCATCATAACTATCTTTAATTTTATAATTATTTGGAAATAAATCACATTTATCATAAAGTTTGATTAATTGAATATTTTCATATTTAATTAATTAGATTTAATATTTGCCACTTAATTGTTTAATTAAATTTAATTCTATCTATTATTAATTATATTATTTAATTTTGACAATAAATTCAATATCCTATGAATAATTGATTAAATTCTTATTTAATTAATTAAAGTAAGTTGTCATTATTTAATAGTATAGTTTTTAATAAAAGTTTGATTAAATAATTGATTAACCCATAAATCAATTGTTTTATTTTTAAAAGCAGTTAAGTTGGAAATAAATCACTTTATTATTAAATTAATTCATAAATAAAACATGCACAATCATAAAAGCAAACAACTATCAATTATCAATTAAAGCTAAACTCTATTTTGAGTTAAAGCTTAGCTTTTGCATGTTTTTATGAGTTAATTATCCTTTATTTAAAAATAACTCAAAAATCAACTTAAGTTATTTAAGTGATTTATGGCTTTTTTTCATGCACCTCCAAAGCCTTGGATTTCTATAAAAATAAGGCTCATCTCTTCATAATTCATCTCTCAATCATCTCACAAATTGCAAACTTACTCTACAGGAATCATAGCATATCAGATTTGGAGAATTTGCACAATTGGAGCTTGAAAAAATCAACTTGCGAATTCAAAGCTTTGTGACATCAATTTCAATTGCATAGTTTTTATATCTTAGCATAGAATTTCATAGTTTTCATATCATTGTTAGAATATTCATTGTTAGATCATTTAGCATTCATTTCATATCAGTTTTCAATAGAATTCATAGATTCATATCAGATTAATCATTCTTATTGCATAGAAAAATACCAAAAAATAGCTTAATTGCATTCAATCTCATATCTAGATCAATTGCATTCAAATCCTTCATTTAGGTGTCGTCAGGTCACTGATCTCGATTACAATCTGAGAACATTAATCTCGCACCTATTAGAAGGCAGTAAATCGCTTGGTTAGATTAGATTTCAATTTTGCATGATTTTGATTATAGCTAACCTCTAATGTTTTACTAAAGTGTTGTGTCTATAGATCAGGTACAATTTTCACACACACATTTTTGGCGCCCACCGTGGGGCAACCCACCTTTGCATGCTGGTTTTGATTTTTTTAGGGAGCTAAAACCCCAAAATTTTAAAGATTTAATTTTATCTCCTAAACGGCTTGGATTTTTGGTCTAAAATGTTTTTTACAAATTGGTAACATATCAGGGAAGTTTTGATAAAAAATTTAGAATTTTTTAAAATATTTAGAATTTTTAATAATTTTTTTTCAATTTTTCATAAAAAATTAATTTTTGGTGCAAATCAGAATATTTTTTAGAAATTTTTATATTTTTGGAAATCTCTTCAAATTATATATGGGGTCTATTCTTTATATTTTAAATTTGGATGCAATTTAATAGCTCAAATAGTCAATTTGCAAAAACTGGTCTGTTTTGATAAAACGGGTCTCTAGGACACAAATGAAGAGATTTTTCTAAAATTTTTGCATTTTTGGAAAGCTCTCTATTTTTTAGTAGGGGTCTCTATTTTGAATTTCTATTTTTGTGGCAAAAATAATATCAAAAAAATTAGATCTTGTTGACTAGGTCAAATGCAGTGCAAAAAAATTAAAATTTTGTGATGGGTATACACTTATTTTTCATATGATTCAATGCATGATATGAGTTGTCATTTAGATTAATTTCTAGTTATTATTTCTCCTAACAATTGATTTTTAGATCTAACCTTAGGGTTTTCATAAGTTGAATATATTTTGCATATCTTGTTTGCTTGTTTGCTTGTTTGTTTGTTGGAGAGTTCGTCACTTGCTTGCATGGAAAAGCTCAACAAGAATTGCTAAAAATCAGGTAGAATCTACTAAGCATGTTGCGAGGATCACCAGGTATTCTCCTTGTTCTAAAAACATTTCAATTTGGACTTAAAATAAATCTCTTATGTGTCAAGCTTGTGTGCATCTTTTCATGCTTTTGATCTATTTCTACACACTTGCATAATTTGATACTAGGTTGTGATCCCTTAAGGATTCATTAAGTAGTCTTAGAATACTTTTGATTGATCTTGATTGCTATCTTGGGTTATTGGACTCACTAATCTGTCGGCCCCTCATTTTCGCCACATAGTTGCAATCTCAGCGCCATAAAAGGGAGGGGTCAATAGGACATAAGCGTTAAGTGTTCCACTTGGCAACCCTTTTGTGCTTTTAGGAACTCACTTGTTTTCTAAGTTGGGGACTCATTTTTAGCTTGTGTGAGGTGTTAAGTGTTCCACCTTGTGGACTCATCTCATATTTTCTTTAAGCGTTGAGTGTTCCTCTTTCTACTTTTTGGATGCTTTTGGTAGATTTGCTTTCAGGAATATATCTGTGCTCACATAGTAATTAGGCCCTATGAACACTATTCGTGATTCTTGAGAGATTGGATTCCTAGCGAAATCTTTCTTGACGATAGAATCCTTGTAGGTAGGGAGGATACTTAGTATGTTTCACATTCAACTTGGTTAGTGCGTCTTCTCTTATTGATCGACACATTCTCTCTCCGGAGAGGTTGATAGATCACGTGGGGTTGATATCATGAGCTTTGGTGAATCAAAATTGGTTAGTGCATCTTCTCTTATTGATTGATACATTCTCTCCCTAGAGAGGTTGATAGATCACGTGGAGTTGATATCACAGACCTTGGTGGAACAAAACTTTGTCTTAGCGTGTTGGATTAATCTGCTTGCTTTGTTTGGGTTAAAAGTGAAAAGGTGTCAAAAACCTTGGATCTGAAGCCAAGTCCCCTTGTGGTATAAATCTGTGAGTCACCTTTAAAGAGGGTTAACCGTAGCAGACAATCCCTTCACAGGGAAAACTACGTTGACGGAACCTCAAGCGGTAATAGCCATTTTCACCATGGTAGTGACGGCCGCTATATAAATGTCCTTGTGGAAGAAATCTCCATGGGTATGGCTCATTGTTGGGTTGTCAAATCTCCCTAGCAGCTCTTGAAGATTAAGTTCTCAGACTGTGTCAAACCCTTGGTGCGCCGGGATTGGAGTTCACCCCTTTGAATCATAAAAGTTGCAAAGTCAAGCCATTACTAAAAACCCTAGAGAGGCCAATTTTTCACTTTCAGGTATATGTGTGTTATTGCAAAACTTTTTAGAACATACACAATTAGTACTCTCAGGGATTAGCACAATTTGGTCACTTGATTGTTCATGTGTAAGGTTGCTTTTGCCCTTGTTCATTGTTTTCAGACGTGCTTGGAATCACTTGCTTGCTATTCTGCGTGTTTTTTTATCTACTTGGCTATTAAAAATGATCAAATCTGGTATAACCTTCAAAATCTAGATAGTACAATTTGCAAACAATCCAAAACTGAAAACCTTAAATTTTGCAAAAATTGACGTAAAATTCTTTCTGGAGTCAAAAGTCATTTCAAAAAATTAAAATTTGTACGACTTTTTGTCAAATGTCCTTTCAGTATTGCCCATCTGTCGTATGATTGAGAACCCAGTGTCGTACGAGTTTTCATGCCAGCAAATCCAAGGAAGTCAAAACCCTGTTAGCAACTGTCGTACGAGTTTTTTCAACTGTCGTTTCATTGCTACCCAACTGTCGTACAAGTTTAGCAACTATCATTTCAAAGACTACCCAGTGTCGTACGAGTCTGCAGAGTGTCGTTTGGAAAAATTTGAGAAAGTTGTCAGAAATTGTCAAATTGCAAGATATCCAATGTTTTCAGCCTAGTTCCAGAATCTGTCAAAAATATCATTATGTCCGAAACAGAGCAGTAGCTATTGAGCATTCTACCATTTTCTGAGTTTGATCTTTTGAATCTGATCTAGTCTTCTGTTTGATCAATTTGAGTCCTTTTTATCTCATGTCAAAACTTTGTCATAACTATCAATCTTCAAAAATAGACTAAGTGTTGAGAACTCATGTCCGCTATCTTTTGGGTGATCTATCTCATACATCCAGGGCACAGTTTCCTTCACCCACATCTCATCAGATCTTCAAAACTATCATAATCTTGACAAGGTTGTATCATCCAATTTTCTCGAATCAAATTGTTCTTCAGTTGTCTTCATCCTTTTCTTCTATTTCATTCAAAGTTAATGGTGGAGACCAGAGCTTCTTCACACAAGAAATCAGAAGAAACATCTCAGAACTTACTTTTGACCAATACCCCAGGTCCAACTCTTGAACAACCCATCAAGTCAGGTATCTACAAAGATTACGGTCTCGGTAACTTTCGATTGAAAACTGGTTACATACCTCCTTTATCAACTCACAGAGGTAATCAGAAAACTCCTCCTCAATCTGTTCCAGGGAGCCCAAAAACTCCTATCATGTCTCAAGCAGGGACAAACCATGGTTCTCTAGGAGGAGGGTCCCAAGGACACCATTCTCAACATAATGCCAACCAAGAACCTACCCCCTCTGAAATGCATCGATGTCAGAATGACGATGAATTCTAGAGAATGATGAGGCATTTCTTGAAAGTGGATAGAGAGGCATACTTTTTACAATTAGCCCAGGAAGGGGCTAAGCTTCCTCCCAACTTTAACGTTGATGATATAATCACACATGAGGAAGAAACTCCACTCACAACTATGACAAAATAGATGCATGCTATACAAGGCGAATTTAACAATCTTAAGAAGGAGAAGGAACCCAAGGAGTTCTCCATGGAGGCCCTATGTCCTTTCCCGTTTGACAAAAACTTGTATATGCCACCATTCCCAAAAAGAGTGGGGATACCAAAGTATGACAAATATGACGGACACTCTGATCCTCAAGATCATGTCAGAGAGTTCTGTACGCAATCCATGGAATTCATGCATGAACTAACTTATCTAATGCATCTTTTTCCTAGATCCTTGGGAGGAGCATCCATTCAGTGGTTTTCAAGATTACCTTCTACAATCAAAACTTTTGAGGAATTGATTAAATTATTTTATCAAAAATATTCCTACAATATTCAACATCCAGTCACCATGATCGATATCTGTAACCTCAAGCAATATCCAAGGGAATCATTCCTAACTTTCCTCAAGAGGTGGAGCAAGAAGTTCTCTCTATATGCTAGACAAATTCCTGAAATGGAGAAACTTGAAATCTTTATCAATAACCTTGTTCCAGAGCTCAATTATCCATTACAAATGCAAGATCATGTATCTTTTGATAAAATGGTGGATAATGCAATCAAGATTGAGAAAGTACTTGTCAAGAAAGGAGAAATCACACTTCAAAAGATCAAGTCTGAATCTGGATCTAGCTCAAGAGATAAAAACAAGAGCTAGAATAGAAACAAAGGTATCATCTCTGATGGTGTTGTTGACACTATCCGCACCCCATCAAAGGCACTGGCCTACAATCTCACCCTTGCCACCAAAGCCATTGAAGCTTCAGAGAAAAAATCTATTGAGCCATCTCCAAAGAAGCCATTCAAACGATGGGATAATAAATGAAAGTTTACTCCCCTGGGAGAATCTTTGGAATCTACCCTGAGAACCCTGATAGCTGATAACATGATCTCTTTACCACCAATCCGAAACCCTGATCCGGATCCAAAACCATATTGGTGGAAAGATAATGAATACTGTTCTTTCGATCAAACTAAAGGCCATAGAACTAATGGATGCTTCCACTTGAAGCATACCATTCAAGACTTGATAGATCAAGGGGACATCACGATCGATAATCCTACCAGCAATAATGATCACACAACATTTACAGAACTGTTTCCACAACATGGCAAGGGAGTTTCCACTTCTCAGCCTAACATGGGGGCAAAAGTCAACTATGACTACCCTGGAAACAATGTTGTCATCAATATGGTTGAACCATGTCTCTCTGAGAGTTGCAATGTCATCATGATTGTACGAAGAGACAGAAATCATTCCTCAGCTAATGCGGTTACTAGATCACAAGCTCAGACTCATCTGAAAGGATAAACACCAAGTTCATCTAATGTCCCTAAGATACCTTTCAATCTCACATCTACTTCTAGACAGAAGGCTGCCTTAAAATCTTCCAATCCAAAGGATACAAGACCTACATCTTACAGCATCATCCAACAACTCTAGCATACCAATGCCAAAATCTCTATGTTTGAGTTACTTTGAATATCTCCAGCTCACAGAGATATCCTAGACAAAGCTTTGCTCAGCTCTAATGTTCCTGATGATCTAGATCTAGACAGGTTCCAGACTATGGTTGGTCATCTAACATCTCCACAATATATCTCCTTTTCAGAGGAAGATGACAACTCCCTAAGTCACCCACATAATCAGCCCTTGCACATACAAGTCTTGATCTAGAACCGTTGAGTCAAACGTGTGTTGATAGATGGGGGCACAGGCCTCAACATCTGTTCTTACAATTTAATCACATAGTTGGGATTCTCAGAGATGGCTATTGATCCTCGAAAGAAGATCACCATAAAAGCCTATGATGAACAAGAAAGAGCTTCTAAAAGCACCATTGTCTTACCTATCCGAGTGGGCCCGGTCATCAAAGATACCACATGTCAGGTGCTTGATCTACCATTGGCTTACAATATTCTTCTAGGGAGACCCTGGATACATGAAATGCAAGCTATTCCTTCTACGTACCATTAATGCTTGAAATTTCCCTATGAAGGGGTAGAAGTTACTGTCCCAGCAGATCTAAGTACAACTTGCAATACATTGAAGGAAAGTGCCGATAAGCTTGTTCCCAATAATAGAGAATCTTCCATCAAGCAGCTAAATGTTGCTTCCACATCTAAGATGGATGACATTGCTAAAGAGATCAATATCAAAGAAAATGGGATGGGAGAATACACTATAGAGCCAGTCTTGTCTCTGACATCTCTCCCTCTCTCATCCAAGTCATATGGACAATCTTTGAAGAAATCTAAATCAGAACCTAAGGAACCTATTGAAGCATACAAAAGATATTTGGTGGTGGAGAAAGTATCCAAACAAGAATTTGAAGAAGATGAAGCTGTGCTTGCATGGCTATACAAAGATGATTCTGAATCCAAAATTGTTCAACCTAGTGAATCTATAGCACCTACAATCCCTTCTAATTCATATGGTCTAGGAAACAAATTGATAGCCAAGATGGGATATTCTGGTCAAGGACCTCTAGGAATCAGTGGAAAGGGTCTTGTGACACCCATTTCACATATTGGTAGAGCCAACAAAGATACTGGTGGCTTAGGGTTTAAGAAGAAACCCTATCATCTCAAAGGTGGTTGTTCTCATGTCATAGAACAAATTGCACTAGGAGAACCCCTTCTTAAGAAAGAAGAAATAGAACCCTCTGATGATGATTCAGATAGCTCTGAGCTTATCCCCTATGAAAAATTGCCTAAAGAGATCAAAGATCTTCTTGATGATACATATGATCCTATCAAAAGAATTAATGTAGTAGAAACACAAGAACCTACTGTAGTGCAAGAGATGGTTGCACCACAAGAACCAGCCAATCTCGAAGGTGATCAAACTAATCAAGAAGAAGGGTGTAGTTATTCTGACACTGATTCCCATGAATATGAATTCAAGTCAAAAACTGAGGGTAATCCTTCTTGGGGTATTCATCCTGATTTCACACATTTTCTAAGATTTTCTAGAGATCCTGAATCAGAAGCTGAGTCAAATGACTATGAATGGGGTGCCATTCTAGAAGAAGATGAGCTTATAACAGAGAAATATATTGATGTTATTCACCAATATGTATCTCAACCTAATGTAGGTCTAGAGTGAAACAATAAACTTAACGTGTCGGAACCACCTATGGCTGAAGAGGACTCCCATGATGATGTTGAGCCTATTCACGAATTGAACATTTTGAGCTGTAATATCACCTTTGAACTTGAGTGTCGAGTTAGGACCAATGATGACATATCCCCATCTGTGAACACCATATCCCAAGCCTTTCCTGCTTTAACTATCCAACGCCCTGATCTTATCGACCAAACTTCCACAAACCCAAGCCATGGTGTTTACACCTTTTCCAGTGACTATGCCCTTGCTTGTTACCTCAATGCAGTCAAGCCTATGAGGACTTCCATCAGTGAACCAAGCGTCAGTATGACCGAGTTGGACATCAAATATCTTAGTCAAAAAAATAAAAATAAAAGGAAAAAGAGTTCTGAGGGTGAAAACCACTTTGTGGCAGTCTCAGAACCTACAAAAGTAAAAAGAAAAGATATATCTAAAGGTGAAAACCTCTCTGAGGCACCTAAGGATGAGATATTTGATGTCCTTCCGAGTCATTTACAAGATAGATCTCTAGTTCTGATTGAGCCCACTCAATCCATCAATTTGGCTTCAACAGAAGAACCACAATTGGTACATGTAGCACAATCTCTATCAGAAGAAGAGAAACATAAATTCACTACATTCTTATCAGAAAAAAAGATCAATTTTTCATGGAAATATTCAGATATGCCAGGATTGGATCCCAATCTCATTATGCACCATCTATCCATTGCTCCTGGAGTAAAACCAATCAAGCAAAAATTGAGAAAGATGCATCCTCATGTTGCACTCTTAGTCAAAGCAGAACTAGAAAAACTCCTAAAAGCTGGATTCATCTGTGTCATAGACTATGCTGAGTAGATCTCTAACATTGTACCCATTTCAAAACCAGATGGTTCAATCAGAGTGTGCATGGACTTTAGAGATGTGAACAGAGCATGCCCTAAGGATAATTTTTCGCTGCCTAACATTGATATGATAGTGGACATGACTCCGGACTATGAAATGTATTCTTTAATGGATGGCTTTTCTGGGTACAACCAAATCAAAATTGCTCCAGAAGATCAAGAGAAAATAGCTTTCACATGTGCGTGGAGAACCTTCTATTGGAATGTTATGCCATTCGAACTCAAAAATGCGGGAGCTACATACCAAAGAGCAATGACATCTATTTTTCATGATATGATGCATAGAACAATGGAGGATTATGTTGATGATACCTTAGCAAAATCAATGATCAGAACTAAACATCTAACTGACTTGAGCATGATCCTTGACAGAATGGAAAAATTTAGTCTCTGACTAAATCCTAAGAAGTGTGCTTTTGGTGTCACTTCTGGAAAGCTCTTAGGATACATAGTTTCAAAGAAAGGCATTGAAGTTGATCCGGCTAAAGTCAAGGCTATAATAGAGATGCAACCTCCCACAAATATTAGTCAAATGAGGACGTTGCAAGGTAGAGTTCAATTTATCAGAAGATTCATATCATAGCTAGCAGACATATCACAACCTTTTACAAAAACATTACATAAAGGTGTGACCTTTGCATGGAATGAAGAATGCGAGAACAACTTTAACCATATCAAGAAGTATCTATCAAATCTGCCTATCTTGATGCCTCCTATTCATGGGAAGCCATTGATCTTGTATGTCTCTGCAACAGCCACATCACTGGGGGCATTGCTAGCACAGCATGATGAGAACAAGAAACAAAGAGCCATCTACTATATCAGTAGAACTTTAGTGGCCTATGAGAAGAACTACTCAATGATAGAGAAGGCATGTCTAGCTGTGATCTTTGCATCACAAAAACTAAGACACTACATGTTAGCTCATACTACTCATTTGGTAGCTAAAATTGATCCACTGAAATATCTCCTAAGCAAAGCTGCCCTCATAGGTAGACTAGCTAAATGGGTCATGCTCTTGAGCAAATTTGACATTAAATATGTTGAAAGAAAAGCTATCAAAGGACAAGTCATTGCTGATCAATTAGCTGAAGCACCACTGTTTGATGATACACCCATGCAAATGGAATTTCCCGATTCCTCTATCATGCACCTCTCTTCTAGAGCATGACGGTTATTCTTTGATGGCTCCTACACACATAATGGATCTGGAGAAAGCATATTGTTCATCACTCCTCAAGGATACTCGATACCCAAAGCATTCAAACTAAAATTTCCTTGCACAAACAATATTGCTGAATATGAGGCACTTCTCAATGGTATGAAAATGGCAATACAGTGGAGAGTTATAGAGATGCACATCCATGGAGACTCACAATTGGTTATCCATCAAGTCAATGATGTGT
This sequence comes from Chamaecyparis obtusa, assembly GCA_027943335.1. Classification (NCBI taxonomy): domain Eukaryota; kingdom Viridiplantae; phylum Streptophyta; class Pinopsida; order Cupressales; family Cupressaceae; genus Chamaecyparis; species Chamaecyparis obtusa. Next base: position 457,369 of record BSBK01000403.1, read on the forward strand.
ACCAAACCAAAGATGAAAAGATCATTCCTTACAAGAGAATGGTAGATGATTTAAAGAAATACTTCATCTCTATCACATTTGAGAAAATACCCAGAATGGAGATTAAGGCTACCAATGCAATGGTGACACTATCTACTCTCTTACAGTAGCCCGAACATGAGCTACGCTATGAGTTCCTGTGGAAGCCCTATCCTATCCTGCATATGACTCCCCTGAAACCCGCATGATCTGCACCGTTGTAGGTTATGATTCATCCCACTAAAAAAATTTGTTCTCCTATCTCCACGACCAAATCATCCATGAGTCCTTTAACCATTTTGAGAAATGAAACCTTATCCCATCCGCATCCCGATATGTCATCATTGGTAATGATCTGTACAAACAAGGTCTAGATGGTACACTGCTTAGATGTTTAGAATGGGAAGAGTCTCAACGTTCATTAGAGGAAGTCCATGAGGGTATATGTGGGTCGCACTCAAATGGTTTAATGTTAGCTTGAAAACTTATTAGGGCTGGGTACTATTGGCCTGAAATGGAGAAAGAGGCTATTAAATTTGCTAAAAACTGTCAACAGTGTCAAGTACATGGCAACTTGATTCATGCTCCAGGGAGAGATCTGATTCCCTCTACTACACAATGGCCTTTTCAACAATGGGCATTTGATCTCATAGGCACTATCCATCCGCACTCTTCTAATGGACATACCCATATCATCACAGCTACAGATTATTTTACAAAATGGGTAGAAGCAGTTCCTCTAACACAAGCAACGGGGAAATAGATCTCTATGTTCATCCTAAACTACATCATTTGCAGATATGGGATCCCTCATTCCATAGTCACAGACAATGGGGGACAATTCAAAAACAAGGACCTAGATGACTTATGTGCCAAATTCAAGATTACTCAACATTGGTCATCTATCTACTATCCTCAAGGGAATGGACAAGCTGAAGCTTCAAACAAAAATCTCTTAAAAATCTTGCATAGAACAGTGAATAAAATAGGAAGAGACTAGCATCTCATGATCAATCCAGCTCTCTGGGCATATAGAACTAGTATCAAAATGCCTACAGGGGCTACACCTTTTGCTTTAGTTTATGGGTCTGAAGCAGTACTACCTATTGAGGTTGAAATCCCATCACTTAGAATCAAAATGCATGGACTTGTCACTGATGAAGACTACAGAGTGTCTAGGTTACAAGAACTGGAATTACTAGATGAGCACAGGCAAGTAGTGTATGATCATCTCAGAGTGTATCAGAAATGAATGTCTAGAGGCTACAATAAGAAAGTCCGACATAGAGAATTTTAGGTTGGTGATCTAGTCTTGAGAGAAAATCCTAAAAATCAATCACATCAAGAACACAAGGGGAAGTTCGAACCCAATTGGCTAGGTCCCTTTGTTATCACTGCTACTTTTGGCTCTGGTGCCTATCAACTCTCAACAACTGAAGGAGAACAACTCTGAGAACCAATCAACGTTCTCCATCTGAAGAAATTCTACGCCTAAGGCATTCAGTCTATGGTAAAATGTCCTGAAAAAATCTTTAAAATCTGAAAAAGTCCTGAAAAAAATGAACATCTTAGTCAAAACCTAGCAATAGGTGCCTTGATGATTCACAAAAAAAATCAGAAAATATCAACAGTACAAAAAAATTGAAAAAATGAAAAATACAAAAAAAATTGAAAAATGAAAAATACAAAAAAAAATGAAAAAAAGAAAAGTGCCTTGGTGAAAACCTGGAAACAGGCGCCTTGGTAGCAAAAATAGAATCTCTACCAAGATGGTGAAAACCCGGCAAATGAGTGCCACTTGTTCAAAATGCTCCATCTATCAGCACAATCTTGGTCTTTCCTAGCTTTCAGTCTTGATTTAGTTTGTACATATCTCCCGGTTTGTTTCTGCATTTCTAGTTTTCAATAAGTCGGTCTGTACACCAATCAGCTTGCGCGTCTGTATCCTACCAATATTCAAACTTGGGGGTAATCAATGTCATATCTTATAGTCTCCAATGTATCTTAGATGTGTCATATCCACTCAGAGTCCTTTGAAGCTTCATTTGAGTCAGTCAGTATGTCTTGTCTCCAGAAAGGATTTTGCATCTACAACAACGCAATCAAACATCAAAACTCAACTGAAAACAATCTATGCTTTTTACATGCTTTTATCTCCTTGTATGCTTACTGATTCGCATTGAGATTTTTGCATATTGTGTCCCTTCGAGCTCTTCGATGATGTCCTTTATAGGATTTAGAGAGTGATGACTAGGGGCATAATCTTTTCTTTATTTTCTGCTTGTATGTGAAATCTAATAACTTTAGAAATTTTGGATTGAAATGGTGTCCGACTGTAAGAGCCTCTATCTCGAATTGGATGGCCATGCATACCTCGACCATTGATACCTGGAAAATTCAAGGACATTTGATCTAACTATTATCTTTTTGAGTAAGTTCTTTCTCCTACTGTGGAATGCAATCTTGCCTAAGGAGGTGAACGATAAAGGGTCACTATGGGTAATTCACACTAGATTTAGAATGATCATTTGATTGTTTGATGTGTATGTTAAACGCAAGGCGTACTCAGGTCATCATGACGTTTATGTTTTGATGCTTGTACAAATTGCTATATCAAAATGGACATGATATTCAGGTCATCCTGGCGTTTATGCTTTGATGCTTATATCTAATCTGACATTCCGAAAATAAAATTGATATTCATATGTCCATGGTTGCCTTGCCAGTGGATGTTGTATTGATTCTTGCATATACAAATCAATATTCATATGTCTATGGTTTTTTTTAGCTAGTGGGCATTGTATTGATTTATCCAATTACCTAAAAGTTCAATGATGATAACAAATCGACATATGATCAGTGACTAGGTCCTAGGTCTTAGGTTGCATTTCATTTTGCATGTCTCTTTGCATTTTGCATGTTGCATGATGGCTAAACGAACTTCAATGCTTAAACAATTCTCCACTCGCATCTTCAAATCTAACAAGAGCTGAATCTCACATGAAGGTTCCTCCAATGAAATAGCAAGTAGAATCCTTTTTTGAGATCAAAATTCAAATCTGAGATCATTCATATTATTAACTATTTGCATATTCGACCTTCGATCATCACAAAAATTCATAATTCAACTTAATTGATTATCTAACATCAAACTATCAAAATTTCAACTTGGTCAACCATGGTCAACCATGGTCAACTCATGGTCAAACCTAGTCAAACTTGGTCTTTTGGACCTCCAAACGATGCAGAATGCATTCTCGGATGTATATAACCACTTCTCAAATCAATTAACATGCTTCTAAACTATAACGCTGACTTTTCTTGTCAGATTTCAATTTTAATCCCGAAGGGGGCATGATATTGCACATCATTCAAAGTCTGTAAATCAAAATTCTATCGATCAAGTCTATCAATATCTATCATCAGTGATCAAGACAAACAATCACGTCTAGTTACTAATTCATCAAAAGTCCTCATCGCTCGGGGCAAATCTATCATCACTTGGGGCATATCAGATTCATCGATCCATATCAATCTAGTATTCTCTTAATCTTGTAAACTGTATCAGTTTTTGCAACCATCCGATCATAGCGTTCTTTCCTTGGTTCTTCGGCAACTAAAAGATTCGGATGTGATACCTGCTAGTTCTGCTAAGACAATCGAGTCTAGAACGGGTCACTCACTTCTTATCAATCCTAAGGTTTGGAATCAGGCATTTTGACACTTTTTCGCAATCATAGGTTCATTTGCTGCTATAGTGAACATTATCTTTGGTCACTCAGGACCTATTATCTCTATATCAAATCAATATCAATCAACTTCTGTATCATATCAATTATCAATTTTGAATCAGTTTCATATCTCTATCAAACACAGACTGTCTTTGAACCACTGCGCTTCGCACAGTAATTCAAAGAGGGGCAAAATGTAATACCCCAAAAATGGGCTATAAGTTCATTAATCTCCTACATCTTCAATTCGAATGAAATCGATATCAAAGTCCTAATCTAAGGCACATCTAAACATCATCGAATCATAATTGATTATCTTAAATTCTACATCAGGGAATATTCCTTGTAATATTCCTAATCATCATAACTATCTTTAATTTTATAATTATTTGGCAATAAATCACATTTATCCTAAAGTTTGATTAATTGAATATTTTCATATTTAATTAATTAGATTTAATATTTGCCACTTAATTATTTAATTAAATTTAATTCTATCTATTATTAATTATATTATTTAATTTTGACAATAAATCTAATATCCTATGAATAATTGATTAAATTCTTATTTAATTAATTAAAGCAAGTTGTCATTATTTAATAATATAGTTTTTAATAAAAGTTTGATTAAATAATTGATTAACCCATAAATCAATTGTTTTATTTTTAAAAGCAGTTAAGTTGGAAATAAATCACTTTATTATTAAATTAATTCATAAATAAAACATGCACAATCATAAAAGCAAACAACTATCAATTATCAATTAAAGCTAAACTCTATTTTGAGTTAAAGCTTAGCTTTTGCATGTTTTTGTGAGTTAATTATCCTTTATTTAAAAATAACTCAAAAATCAACTTGAGTTATTTAAGTGATTTATGGCTTTTTTTCATGCACCTCCAAAGCCTTGGATTTCTATAAAAATAAGGCTCATCTCTTCATAATTCATCTCTCAATCATCTCGCAAATTGCAAACTTACTCTACAGGAATCATAGCATATCAGATTTGGAGAATTTGCACAATTGGAGCTTGAAAGAATCAACTTGCGAATTCAAAGCTTTGTGAGATCAATTTCAATTGCATAGTTTTTATATCTTAGCATAGAATTTCATAGTTTTCATATCATTGTTAGAATCTTCATTGTTAGATAATTTAGCATTCATTTCATATCAGTTTTCAATAGAATTCATAGATTCATATCATATTAATCATTCTTATTGCATAGAAAAATACCAAAAAATAGCTTAATTGCATTCAATCTCATATCTAGATCAATTGCATTCAAATCCTTCATTTAGGTGTCGTCGAGGTCACTGATCTTGATTACAATCTGAGAACATTAATCTCGCACCTATTAGAAGGCAGTAAATCACTTGGTTAGATTAGATTTCAATTTTGCATGATTTTGATTATAGCTAACCTCTAATGTTTTACTGAAGTGTTGTGTCTATAGATCAGGTACAATTTTCACACACACAGGTATGACTGGGTAAATCATCAAAGCTTGCATAACTTGAGGTCCTGCCCATTGTAAGTAAAAGGTAGATTCACACCATATGGGTAGGACAACCAGAAAGCATTTGAACCAAGAGCTTCAGAAATGATAAATGGGCCTTTCCACAAAGACTCAAATTTCCCATGAGATCCTTTGGGTGCCCATCTTTTTTCCCATAAAAGCAAGTCATCACCCTCCATAAAGTTACAAGGCCGCACCCGCATGTCAAAAATCTACTTTACCTTCAACTGATGCTTTGTAATATGATCTACCAAATCCTCCCTTTCTTCTTCTAGTCTACTCAAATACATGACACATTTCTCCAGAGGATCTTTAAAATACTGATCTTTGATGACAGCTTGGAGCTAGGCTGAGGAGAGTTCCAAAGGTAGAGATACATGTGCTCCTATTCCATATACTAGTTAAAAGGGGGCCATTCCAATTGGTCTTTTCAAAGTAGTTCGATCTGCCCACAAATCCTCAAATAGTTTCTTATGCCACTCACGGGGGTTATCATCCATTAACTTTTTCATGATCGCCACTAGGTTCTAATTACTAGATTCAGCTTGACCATTCCCTTGCAGGAAATAATAAGAGGAATGATCCAAAGATATGCCATGTTCATAATAGAAAGCCAAGATGTCTTCAAAAGAAAAGTATGTAGCATTGTCTACTAAAATCTTAATAGGTACCCCGAACCCGACAAAAATATAATTTAAAAGGAACTCACACACAACCTGAGAGTTCACTTTCTTAGTGGGGACTGCTTCCACCCACTTAGTAAAATAATCAGTGGTTGTGAGAATATAAGCATGCCCAACACTGGATGTCAGGTTCAAAGGTCCCATGAAGTCTATTCCCATTGCTTGAAAGGCTCTTCAACAATCACAGGTTTAAGAGGAAAAGTAGCAAGATGAGGCCTCCCAGTGAAAAGTTGACATTTTTCACAATTGGGAACATACTGGTACACATTCTTGAACATGCCAGGCTAGTAAAAGTGAATCCAAAGAATCTTAAATGTTGTTATAGTCGAGGAGTAGTGGCCTCCACAAGCCTCAGCATGGAACACTTTCAACAACTCTTTTTGCTGCTCGGCATCTATGCACCTGAGAAAAGTTTTGTCTATGCTCCTCTTGTATAGAATTTTTTGAGATATCACATATTTACTTGCTTTCAATTTCAATTTATGCCTCTCTTTGGGATTTAAGTGATTGGGACACTCACCATAGGTAAGGAAATAAGCCATGTTCAAAAACCATGAGTCAGTTAGACTGACTAGCAATGCCATGGGTACTTCATCAATTTTCTCAGACTCACCATTCTCTGCTATCAACTTGCACAGGCCTTTCCCTCTTACCAATTTGGTTGGCTTAATCATCAGGTCATATTCTTGAATCTTTGCTATCTAGACTACTCTATTATTCATACCAATCTCTTTCTAAGTTAAAATACTTTTCACTACAGTTTTAGGTATGTAAACTGTACAATGGGAATGAAGTATATAATACCTGAACTGTTTCACTACTTTCACCACAGTGAAGGCGTGATTTTCCATCTGAGAATATTTGAGCTCGTGTCTTTTTAGAGGTGTGCTCATAAAGGCTATGGGTGCTTCCTGTCCCTTCTCATCTTTTTGTGTGAGTATACCCGACAGGGTATGCTCGGAGGCATAACAATAAATGATAAAGTCCTTTTTGAAATTGGGACTCTTTAATACAGGTGCCTGAGATATTGCATCTTTAATATCATTGAAGCATTTTCATCCATTATCACTCCACTTAAAAGGAATTTTCTCACTCATCATGTATCAATCATATACTTAGTAATTTCTAAAAATTCAGGAATGAACCCACACAGAAAATTCACCTAGCCAAAGAAGGACTTCAATCCACTCCTATTTGATGGTAAGTTGAGCTGTTGGATCACCTTAACCCACTCGGGATCAATCCAGATTCCATCTTTTGAAATGATGTGACCAAGTAATTTACCTTCCTCCACAAAGAACGTTGATTTCTTGGGGTTCAAAGAGATGTCGTGACTTCTACATCTTAAGAGCACTGTCTTGAGATCCTTTAGGTGCTGACTTCTCTTCTTTGAAAAGACAGTAATATCATCTAAGTACACCACTATAATTTTGTTTCAGAGATCCTCAAAAGAAGAATTCATTTCCCTCTAGAAGGTTGCACCCGTATTGATCAGCCCAAATGGCATACGACTATATGCATAAGTTCCCCATAGGGTGATGAATGTTATTTTATGTTGGTCACTTTCTGCCACACTGATTTGATTGTACCCAAAATAGCCATCTAGCATAGACATGACTTCAGATCCTGATAGAGTTTGAAGAACATGTTCCATCATAGGTAAGGCATAGTCATCCTTCAAACTTGCCTAATTTAGATTGCAAAAATTGACACAGATCCTGATCTTGCCATTCTTCTTTCTCATGGGAACTATATTGGTGATCCAATTTGAATGGTGGATAGGATAGATAATCCTGGCCTGTAGCATTTTTTCCACCTCCTTTAATATGGCTTTGGACACTTTCAGATTATAGTTCCTTAATTTTTTACGAAATGGGGTCACACCAGGCTTTAAAGGGATTTGATGTTCAAATAGACCTCCTCTAAAATTCTTCAGGTCTTCATACCCCCAAGTGAAGACATCTTTGTATTCCATAAGTAACCTCTTCAAGTCCTCTTTTTCAAACAAGGTGCAAGTCTGACCAATAGAAATCCATTTCAGATCATCTTGTTCTCCTATATCAATTTTGTCATATTCTTTGGCATTATGCACATGAGATACCTTCTCTTTAATAGTACTATCATCTTTTCTCCTAAACAAATGTTCTAGGGAGACATGGCCTTTGGGGATTTTATTCCCTTTCAATTGAATCACTCTGTCACTACCCACAGCATCTTCGTAGACTTCTTTGCACTCACTGTTAGATCCTTCAAAATATATATCAGAAAAGCCTGTGACACATTCTAGGAAATCTCTAAGTTGGGCATCACTATCAAAGACTTGCCAATACTCCACATTATCAGGTACTTTCAGCTTGTAAATCATCTCAATTTGATATTTTTGAGTTTTAAAGTCAAGGTGTCGCAAAAATAGTGAAGCCGATACCGCCAAGGCATCTGCTCTGGTGTTCTGATTTCTTGGTATAAATTATATGGAGAAGGTGTTGAAGAAATCCAGCTCATCCCATACTACATTTTTATAGTGCTTTAACCTCTCATTCTTAACAGAGAATTGCCCTCTAACCTATGTAATGCCCACCCTAGCATCTTCCTATGTTAGACTGACAGGACTATTGCTTTGACACTTTGGATTTATGATGGACTATGATTATTATTTAGTTATCATTTTATGAGACATTTCAGCATATATATTTGGTTACTGCAGTTTATTTGGAAATATTAAATGAGTTAGAATTTAATGATGAATGGTTAGAAATGAACTATTAGGAAAATGTTTTACATTGATTTGTGTTATGATGTTTATATTATGATCTAATCCTACTAACCCTATTATGGTTTGATGTTCACTAGTTGATGTGATTGTAGGATGAGGAGGGGTAGTCATAGTTACTCCTACGGGAGATCCACACAATGTCACACTATCCCTCCTTGTTTGTCACTGCATATATATATATATATATATATATATATATATATATATATATATATATATATATATATATATATATATATATATATATATATATATATATATATATATATATATATATATATGTATGTATGTATATGCATATCAGTTGGTGATGTAGGATGCAGGTACCATGCATCATCTCCACCTAGCTACATAGGTCTGAATGTGCCTTCAAAATCCTCAAACTATTGTTGTGTGGAGATTTAACCAAGCTACTCTCAAGGTTATCCATGGACTTAGAATTCTATTTAGGAAGTTATCCTAGTTGGGAAAGTAGAATGCAGTTTATGTTATGAACTTGATTTGATGTTGGTCTAAGTTTACGTTATGAGTTAGAATTAATCTATTTTATATGTATAATAATTATGTTATAATTATTTGTATGTTATATAGGTATGTGTATATGTGGGTGCACACGCATATACCCATACTTATATAAATAATAATATTTGTATGTTTTTATTGATTGTGTAAATTGATTTTTATTTATAATAATTAAATAAAGTGAGTTAAATAAAGTATATTTAATGAATGTATTAAATAAAAAGTAAAAATAATAATAATAAAAGGAAAATGATCTTTGTAGTAAAACTAGCTATCTAGGAGGGAGTTGAACTTGAGACCTCCTAGAAATTAGGCTACTTGTTTTCCTATTGTGCTATGTGTTTTTCTTGAAAGGTATTTGTCTATTATTCTTGTTATGGTTTTATTTGAAGGATATTTTAATTAAATTTATTAAAACCTTGATTAAGTCCTCATGGGAATTATTTGGTTGTTTCTCCAACCAACTATGGAAGTTGGAGAAGTTGCTTCCCATAAAGCAACTCCTCCAACCACATAGTTGGAGGATAAATAATTGAAGATTTTTGGTGTGAGGGAGGATGATAATTTTTGGAGGATTTGTTTTCTTTTGAGTGGTCTATAATTGATTTCTCTGGAAATTTTAATTGAAAGTTTATGTGAGTTTTAGAGTCTTTGGTTGGTGAAGTCAAGTGTGCGAGGATTGCTTGGAGTTGATTGCTAGAGGAAGATTTCCAAAAGGATATCTACTCAAGGATTGAAGTTTTGCAGAGATTCTCCATCCAAGGGAAGAGGATTCTCTGCAGGACCCCAGTTAGGGTCTAAACTGGGAAGAATCTCCATTCTTCCTCTTTGTGTATGAATGTGTTTGTATATGATATTATATTAAATTATAATATGATTGTTTTACTATGTATCCAAAATGATATGTAATTGGTTTATTCTCTGTGTATTCTACTGTGTTTCTAGGAAGTAAATTATGTATGATTATATAGTTTTTATCTATGTACTTTGTATTTCAAAAATCTTCCTGGGGAGTTAGGAATGCTTATGGTCATGTGGAGGATGATTTTATCTAATATTGAATGAAATAGGGAAGTCTAGTAAGAAACATGAAGGGTCATGAAGGTGTAGGATTGAGATGCAGTTATGTTTCCTACTCTTTTCCTCTTGCAGGCTTCTCTGTAAAATTGTTGCTTTTATTTGGATTAATTTATTCTAAGGCTTAGGTAATGTTGAGTATGTGCTATGGATTTGGTGCTTAGGTCCCTACATCAGGTTGACCTTGGGGAACCTTTCCCAGGCACTCTCCATGCCTAAAGAAATCAGTTTTTGGTGTTTTCGGGAAGTTAAAAACATAATTTTGTAAAAGTGTTCTGTAGTGTCGTATGACAATGTAGTCCTACTCATACAAGACTTGGTCAAATGTCGTATGGGAATGGATACAATGTTGTATGGGTTAAAACTAGTTTTTAAGTGTTTTCAGGAAGTTTAAAATTTAATTTTGTGAAAGCATCTTATAGTGTTGTATGACATTGTAGTCATACCCATACAACACTTGGTCAAATGTCATATGGGAATGCATACATTGTCATACGAATTTATGTAGAAAGTCATTTGGAGTTTTTAGGGTTTCAAGGGCTCAATATTTGTAGGATTTATACAAATATAACATTTAAATATAAGTTTGATACTTTAATTTTATTCATTTTTTAAGTTATATTTGTATAAAGAAATTAAATACCTTCCAGGATGTTTGAGATAGGTTTCAGCTTCATAGGAGTTAAGATGCAAATTCTAGATTTTTGGTTTTTTGAAAATTTCAGACTTAGCCAAATTTCAGCCACATGAGATTTCCCTAGACTTTTGAAATAAGCTATGGAATGTTGTGTAAATGCATGTGGGAAGTTTTATGTTGTGTCTTATGAATTTCTATACATGGTTTTGATTATAAGCTTATGTTCATACTTGGCTTTTGGTAGAGTCCATAATATAGGGTCAGGACTTGTTCAGGTGGCATGAGTGCACCAAGGGGCTCCCTAGACCCATGAGATGGATCTTTTGAAAGTACTTGATCATTTTCATGGCTTGTGTGTGTGTGGGTAGGGGACTAGGTACCCTACGTGAGTGGCTCACCATAGGTGTTGGAACCCTAAAGTGGTTACCAGATGATCCTATGGATGGGTAAATAAAAAGTGATAACCTAATAATGAATCTGCGAAGGGGGGAAATAAAAGATAATGAAAGAAAACATGTTAATATCCACATAGTCCTATTGGAGTATCAAGACCATGGGTAACTCCCAGGGTGGATCCCTATTCATAAAGGGGGGACCAAGGTTACATGGTTGCCAGGGTGGATCCCAATACACAGGTTGTGTGATGACACTCACTTGGGTGGTATCCTAGAACCTTGACCTTTGTGTTATAGTATAATGATATTTTATGCTCTTTTTGAGTCTTGGATTTCTTTATCTTTTGAGCCTTAGATTTCTTACAGCCTTGTGAGTATCTTGGTTCTATCTCCTAGCACGGGGGGTGGAACTTCACTAGTTTCACATGGTTGGGTGGCAAAAATATTTTGAGGTCCTGTTTGTGGTTCGTGACTTGGATGCATTTAAATTTATGCATTGATGTAGATATTTGTATTTTGTATTATGTATTATTCAAAGGAAAGATGAAAAGATATGTTTGTAATGCCTTTGGCCCATTCATGTACTTGTTATTGTAATGAGATCTATTATCAAAAAGATGTAATTGAAAAGCAAAGCCATGTAATTGGGAGGGATAGTTTTAGGCTTTGTTTCAAGGGTTTTTATTTGACAGATCAAAGTTGGAAATATATTATGTCATGTTAAAATAATATTTTCTATCTCTCCTATATTGCAATGAAAGAAAATGTTTATTATGCTAAGGTTAAAATGTAGTGGTAAGGAATAGTTATTCAATGTGTAGGAAGGAGAAGTGAAATTAGTATATAAAGTAAGGAATATAATTGTAAATGAAATGTTATTTTCTTACCCTATCTCTTAAGTTCTAAAATGTGAAAGTAAATAATGGAAATGAAATTCAATTTGGATAAGTAATGTAAATACGTTAGCAAATGAATTCATTAAGGGAACCTTAAGGAATGTAAATGTGAAGTAGTAATGATGTAATATTAGGAAAAAATTTGTTAGTTGCAATTTTTAGTCATAAGACCTAATTCCTTATGGGTTCCCTAGCAGGGACATTACAACCTACTTCATGATTAACCTTTCTTTTTAAAAAAAAAATCCTACTGGAAAATATTCTATACTAAATCAATTCTACAACAAAGAAAGTCTAGTTCAACTAATTCTAACTAGTGGACCATGAATTGGTAGAGCTTCCTCTTAGATGCCCACAACTCTTCAAATCTATTGGTGTGAAGCCCCCAAAGGGCATTTTTCTCTATGGGCCTCCTGGTTTTGGGAAAAATTTAATTGCTAGGGTAGTGGCAAATGAAACTAGTGCCTTCTTTATCTGTATCAATGGACTTGAGATCATGTCAAAGTTGGTTGGAGAAAGTGAAAGCAATCTCTAAAAGGCTTTTGAGGAGTCTGAGAAGAATGCCCTATCCATTATATTTATTGATGAGATATTACAGAGATTTGTCAACAGGCTCTAACAATCAATCTACTCTGCTCTGCGTGAAACTGTGGGTTTTTTCATTTTGTTTGAACTATTTGAGAGATAGGCTCTGACTGGTGATGCATAATTGGTTTTCTTGCATGTTTGCAGCATGGAAGTAGTGTTGGGGATGCTGGTGGTGCTGCGGACAGAGTCCTTAACCAGTTGTTGACGGAGATGGATGGTATGACAACCAAGAAAACAATTTTCATTATACCTAATGGCATTGGTCTATTATACCCAAGGATTCAATGGAGCCGATATTATAGAGATTTTTTAGTGGGCTTGCAAGTATGCTATTAGAGAAAATATTAAGAAGGTGAGTTGAAATTGCGGTGGCTTTTGCAAACTAGATTTGGTTATGAATTTCTTAATGGTTTTATTTGAACTGGTTTGTTAGAATTTTACATTTTTTTATTCAATTTTCCTCAACTTGTATCTTATTATTTCAATTTGTCATGTTCTCTTTCCTCTACACTTTTATAGGATATTGAACGTGAAAGAAAAAGAAGTGAGAACCCGGAGGCAATGGATGAGGATGATAGTGATGAATGATAGTGATGAGGTAGCTGAAATAAAGGCTACTCATTTTGAGGAGTCAATGAAATATGCCCGTAAAGTGTCAGTGATGTATTTATTGTTGATGCTACTACTTCAGATGTATTTGCTAAGATGATTTCCCTCGCCAAGATGATGTGCATCCATTTTATGGAGATTTGCTAGATGTTTTATATGATAAATATCACTACAAGTTGGCCCTTGGCCAGATCAATATTGCTCGCAATCTCATTGCCAAAGTGGCCAAAGGCTATGTTAGGCTGATAAAATATGGGGATTCTCTTTACCACTGCAAATCTTTGAAGGTTGCTGCACTTGGACAGATATGTACCATTGTTAAGATAATTGGACCGAGTTTGGCTTACCTCAAACAGGTGAGGGAGCATATGGTTATGTTCTTTTTTCTATCTATCTGGTTTTCACTACATGTCATTCCTTGGGATATCTTTCAAGGGTTCTATAAATTGATGGTCTATATTTTGATGGGTGTCTTCTTTGGGCTATGAACTTTTTTATCTTGTCTTTTTTTTCAATCCTACAACTATATTTTGATATTTGGATTGCTTGTAAGGAACTTTGATACCGCCATTTCAGTAGTTCTTCATATGATAGTTTTCTATGCAGTCCCCAGTCTAGGCTTTATTTGTACATTTTTTATCTCAATATTAAAAGAATTAATTTAGTTAAATAAAGCTTTATGTCCCAAACACAATGACAACTAGGATGTGAATTTAATCTTTTTGACAACTAAAGAGTCAAAAAAGATAACAGATGGTTTAATATAACCTACAACTTTTTCCATGTAAGAGTTGAACTCTAAAATTTATGGTATGAAGACCTGCAACTTGCAGCTAAGAATATGATACTAAATAATTATGACTTATTTTAAAAATTCAAGAAAACTTAACCATTTCGATAGCGATTACTTAAAAAAAAGTTATGACTTATTTTAAAAATTTAGGAAAACTTAACCATTTTTGTAGCGATTACTTAAAAAAAAGTATACCTGATTGATGACTCAATATTTGTAACCTCTTAGAAACTTTTCCTTTCCACTTCAATATCTTTCCTTGATAATTCTTGATCTCCTTAGAACCACTAGAAAAAAAACAATGACAACAAAACTTGCTACTTTAGAAAATTGCATCAATACTTAACTTAAACATTACAGTCATGAAGGGTGTAACAAAATTTGATATGCTAATAGACAAACTCATTTTGCACAAAATGACATTAAGCATGGATTTTGGTTTACATGTGGTACATCAATTCCTTCATCGAAGACATTATCTATTACATTTATAATTGTTTATTTAGGTTCCATAGCACTAGCATGTACACAAAAAGAATCATTATTAAAAAAAAACATGGACACTACATATATATAAAAATAACCTGTTAAAAAAAAAAGAGGCCATTGAGGACAATTACATAGGTCTCCAGAAACAACATTACCCAACTCTTTCTCTCAAGCCAAAGACTCAGTGTGTTCAATTGCCCAGACTAGCAATCAATTCTATATTGAGTATATCTATGAGGCACTCCTGCAGTTTGAATGAATTAAGAATAGAAGATAGGAACTGATTTAACACTCCACCTACTCAAAAACACAAACCAATGAAATAATCCACATTAGGCCAAGAGAGGTTGATGCATTCAATACAAGAATACTTACACAAAATGGAGCCAAATCATGCTAGACAATGACAATGAGAAGTTGACTATTGGCCTTTCTAGTTTTTTATTTGATAGTTGCCTGACAATGACACATTCAAAATGTACTTATGAGCAAAGACCTAGAATGAATGAAATTGATTAAATAATGAAGGTATGTTAGTTTGAGCTTCACTTGGTTTTGAGAATACTTTAATATTCTCTACTTAACAAGGCCAACCAAGTGAAGGTGGAAGCTCATCTGGCCTCACCCCCCCTCCCCCTAACATCAATCTAAATTCCTCATTAACACATAACAATATTCATTAACATGACATATAATTCAATATTAAGACACAACATTCATAGATAATTACTTAAAACAACACTCATGGAGTTATTATGATAGTTTTACCGATATTTTTATCACAATTTGATGTTCAGGATAGGGGAAAAGCACCTGCAACAACATAGGCAATAGCTATAGATACAGATGATGATATCCCAGAAATCCCTAATATAATAAATACGGTGAAGAAAAAAATAAAAAGAGTCAATGTAGAAATTATTACTATTTTGCATGATGCTACTACCGGCCTCACCATGATGTCCATGACCAAGTAATTGAGCAAGAAAAGAATCCTGTAACAAGAACAAATACATATTTTAGTTCACGACATAAAAGAGTATACAATATAAACCTTTATTGAACTTTTCTTATAACTAAAGATTCATTACTACTTACTTCAAAATGATGTGCTCGCACCATCAATTCATCTATCCTCTTCAGCATCTCCTTGGTTGGATTTTCATCTTCCAAAATAGTAATAATTTCTGCATTACTCTTTTTCTTCACCGTATTTATTATATTAGATATTTGGGATATCCTCATCTGTATCTATAGCTATTGCCTCTATTTTTGTAGGTGCTTTTCCCTTATTTGATATTTATCTTCAGCTGTCCACACTCATTTTGTTGCTTGTTGCCAGCAGGTCACAATTAGTGCTTGGGAGAGCCCTATTTTGGCACCAATCAAGTAGTACAAGCACTAGAATTGAGTTTTTCGGCACAATTGGGAAATTTTTGTATCTCAACATGCAATAGAGTTTTTTTCCCAAACTCTATTGCATGTTGATATACAAAAGTTTCCCAACCCATGCCAAAAAACTCAATTCTAGTGCTTGTACTAGGACCTTAAATTATTGAGCTTCTCTTTGTTTCAAGAATAGTTTAACATTCTCTACTTAACAGGGCCAACCACGTGAAGGTGGAAGCTCATCTGGCCCCTCCTAGGAGCCTCTTATGACCCTTTATGACATTTTAAGACCTCTTAGATGTATCGTAAATGGTCATAAAGGGTCATAATGGGTCCTGGGACACAACAGCTGAGAAACATAATTATAGGCATCATGGTCACATTTTTTTGGAGACAACATAATTGAGTGGTATACCTAGATGATGGAGAGAAACTTTTGCACCTCTGGTTCCAAGTTGTTCTCCATCCCGCAGTGTCAACTTGGAATCAGAGGTACAGAAGTTGCACTCTATCTGGGTATACAACTCAATTATGTTGTCTCCAAAAAAATGTGACCATGATGCCTATAATTATGTTTGTTAGCTATTGCAAAATCCTCATCACCCTTAGCTACCATCCTAAGCCCTTCTTCCCTCTCCAAATCTTCAAGCCTCTATAAGATATCTAGATCAATAAAGTTTTCAACATTGTGTCCATCCATGATCTCAAGAATATCATCTTCTTTCCACTCTTCATTTGCCAAAATATATCACTTCTTCAAGCTTGTAGAGTAGTCTCTAGTGGTTGCAAATTAATCATATTACAAACTACAATAAGAGGCTTAGTAAGTCTAATTTAATTTTTCCATGGACTGAGACCTTAAATTATTGAGCTTCTCTTTATTTTGAGAATAGTTTAATTAACATTCTCTACTTAATAGGGCCAACCACGTGAAGGTGGAAGCTCATTTGGCCCCTCCTAGGAGACTCTTATGACCCTTTAAGACATTTTAAAACCTCTAAGATGTATTCTTAAAGGTCTTAAACAGTCGTAAAGGGTCATATGGGGCCCTGGGACAAAATAGCTGAGAAACATAATTGTAGGCATCATGGTCACATTTTTTTGGAGACAATGTAATTGAGTGGTATACCTAGACGATGAAGAGAAACTTCTACTCCTCCAGTTCCAAGTTGACACTGTGGGATCCCAAGACCATAGATAAGGAATAAATTTAGAGAGCGGAGGAGGGCCATAATGACAAAAATAATGCAGGACAAACCTCAAGTTAAATGAGGCAACTACAAACATTTTAATAGAATTTTATTATTAAGTAATGAACTTTTCATAGAGGGGGCTTAGAACACTAGTATATGCAAATTTCATTATTTAATAATAAAAATGTATTAAAATGTTTACAATTGCCTCATTTAACTTGAGTTTGTCTTGTATTATTTTGGTCATTATGGCCCTCCTCCACTCTCTAAATTTATTCCTTGTCTATGGTCTTTGCATCCCATAGTGTCAACTTGGAATCGGAGGAGCAGAAGTTGCTCTCCATCATCTAGGTATACAACTCAATTACGTTGTCTCTAAAAAATTGTGACCATGAAGCCTACAATTATGTTTGTTAGCTATTGTGAAATATTTTATAGTCTGGCTTTTGTTTCCTTTGATGTGTCCTGCAACCTATGAAAAGTTTGAAATATGTTACATGATATAGATATAAAGATCACTAATTAGTGCATTATTACATTCTACTAGTAGTTAAATCCATGTCATCTTCTCTTGTACTTCTTTCATAGTTTGAGTGAAATCTTATGCATGTCCACTCTTCATCTGTTTGTGGATGGTAAGCTGAACTAAATGATAGGTTAGTTCCAAGTATTTTCCATAAGGTTTGCCAAAAATGGCTCATGAACTTACTATCCCTATCTGATACAATGCTTAGTGGGAGTCCATGTATCCTTACAACCTCCTTAAAGAAAATATGTGCAATGTAACTAGCATCATGGGTAGTTCTACATGGAATAAAATGGCTCATTTTAGAAAATATGTCTACCACCACATAGACATTTTAGAAGAATATGAATGAATAAATGTTTTGAGAAATATTTGAATTTAATTTTGACAATAACATGAGGAGTGATATATTTCAAACTTCAGTGAGACTTCATACCATGCAGTTTTTGTAGATTATGTTCAATGTATTATTTATGCTTGTATTGGTGGGAAAACTCTTGAAAATGCACAAAAGAGATTGCATTCAACCATGTTGTTTACATGACACGTGTAGTTTACCTCTAGCCTAAATCAGCATTGCATACAAATCTATGGATGGTGTGTGGTATGAAGCCTCACTCAAGCTTGAAAATGATAGTCAATCCATAGTCAATGTCTATTTAAACTTTAGGATGATACTTATATGATGGCTTAAGTAAATTGTTCTTACCAAGAGACTAGTACACCATGGGATTAGAGGATGGTTGTTATAATAGCAACTATGTGTCTGTAGGATACTTTTATATTTTATATTAAATGATGATACATATGTGTTTCTTCCTTTTACAATAGTTTATATTCTGATACTTATAGCCTATGATTCTGATACCTTGTATTAAGCAGATGTTGGCAAGCCCATCTCATCTTCCCCCATCTCATCATCCTCGTCACCCTTAGCTACCATCCAAAGCCCTTCTTCCCTCTCTAGTTCTTCAAGCCTCTGTAAGATATCTGGATCAATAAAGTCTACAACATTGTGTCCATCCATGATCTCAAGAATATCATCTTCTTTCCACTCTTCTTGCCTCTCTTTCCCATCCCGCAGCTTGCGCATTGCAACATGAATCCTATTTTCCACAACTATTGATGGATCCTTAGGTGTAGTTGAAATTACCAAATGGCCTTCAAAGGTCAAGGAACAAATGGAATAACCAAGAAAACACTATATGTTAAATCATGTGATTAATAGTAGATTGGGGCTCACCTGAGCCATAAACATGAAGAATTATTCTAAAAAAAGATGTAAACCATATATATGTGCACTTGAGGCAAAGAGAAGTTACGTCATATCCATATTAAAATATTAGTTACAATATGAAAATACTAAACTAACTAATTCCTGAGTTCATCTCTGCATATGGTCACAACAAAGATATGAGATTACAATACAGAGAAGGTATCGTAAAAATATAATTTTGGAATTTTCCCTAGCCTGACACATTTTGCACTCAAATCCTTCATCACAGATAAGTGGAGATGGGTAGATAGATGTAGATGATTTTTCATCGACCCAACTAAAGTATCTGCAGCCATTATTTCCTTGTGATGCCCAATCTACATTAGTTCTTATAATATAATGAATAGTATTTACATTAGAAACATTAAATATATACACATTAGAAACCTTTTTTCTATTTGGGCAGGACCAAAATTGTCATCCAGGGTTTCTCTGTGTCTGTGAAGTCTTCAACACACATTGCCCACCACCACATTGACAGTTTGGCATAATGACAAGTGCCATCGAGCCTATATCAATAATGCACCGCACCATCGTTAGTACATTTATTATTTTTATATGATTATTTTTATATGGAATACACCAAGGAGTACCATAAAAAATATTAACCATTTAAATAATGAAAAGTAAACCTAAATCAAATAGCTCATTTTTTTATCAACATGTGTAGTCTCTTTGTATATGAAAAATGAAACAAATATCAAGCTGAAATAAAATAGTGAACAAAATAGTATTCCACATAGAGTGAATGAAATATACCATCAAAAGAAGGTGAAAAAATCCTATCATGAAACACAGACATAGGAAATCAAAAAGGGACAAAAGACAAGAAATAAGAAAAATCATTATGACTATAGAAAAATCATTTATACTAAATCAAAAAAGAAACACTCTTTGTCAACAATTTTCAAAATCATTAGGACTATAGAAAAATAATTAAGACTATACAAAATCAAATTTTAGAAATGGATGGTTCTGATGCTTTGCCACTACAACAATTGAGCATTCATCATTTGGTATTGTGTATTCCATTTAAGTATGTCAACAATGTTCAAGAAATAAGAAAAATCATTAGGACTATAGAAAAATCAAGTTCTAGAAATGGACGGTTCTGATATTGCTTTGCCATTATAACAATTGAGCATTCATCATTTGGTATTGTGTATTCCATTTAAGTATGTCAACAATGTTCAAGAAATAAGAAAAATCAAGTTCTAGAAATGGACGGTTTTGATATTGCTTTGCCATTACAACAATTGAGCATTCATCATTTGGTACTTCTTGGTGTATTCCATGTAAGTTTCTTGTTGAATCCTCAAGTTGAGTTGGCCTATTTAAGGTGATAGTAGAGGGATTTACATTAGCAATCTACAGAATTAGACCTTTATTTTAAATGCATTTAACACAAAAAAATTACAAAAGTGAACCAATGGCATGTTTACAACAAAGAAATAGAATGA
Source organism: Chamaecyparis obtusa (assembly GCA_027943335.1). Classification (NCBI taxonomy): domain Eukaryota; kingdom Viridiplantae; phylum Streptophyta; class Pinopsida; order Cupressales; family Cupressaceae; genus Chamaecyparis; species Chamaecyparis obtusa. The sequence goes on from BSBK01000403.1 coordinate 477,939, forward strand.
TAATAATATGCTGAAATTTTGATTCTATTTAATACATGCCAAAGGACCAATAGGGGAGAGAGAGAGAGAGAGAGAGAGAGGAGGGGAATGCTGAGGATATTGATGCTCCACTTAGCCATTATCTTAGAAAAATGAGCAAGAAACAAAAAAAGGAATGATTGTAATTAACATTTTTTGCTAATCATTTCTTTTTTGGTTTCTTTCTCATTTTTCTAAGGTAACAGCTAGTAAGCGGAGCATCAATATCCTCATCATTCCTCTCTCTCTCTCTCTCTTGCAACAAATGGACTTGTGATGAATTTCACAATAGTACATGTGTGGCAAGAATGCTCAAAGTACTACTTAGGAAAATATGAATGTTCATCACTTGTTGCTGAAATAGATTTACATAAACCAATTAACTCGAAACATAAACCCTTTTTCGAATAATTTAATTTTAACTTTGGTTGTGTTAAAGGAACTATGTTGACTTTATTTTGTAGTTGTTTAACATGAGATTTTTTAGATTAATAGAAGTTCACATTTTTATGGGAACATATCATTCATTGAGCATTAATGCCCATCTATATCTAGTGAGATGAACATAACTCATGTACCTCATGCTAGTTTTCTTGGATTAGACTAGACATTATCTAACCGCATGTGAGGGTTGTCACTATTATTAATTGGTGTAAAAGGAGGACCGCCTATTTGTTATAGCACTTTATATAAATACTCACTATTTGGATAATGTCTAGTCTAATGAAAAATAGTGTATACAAGGTATCCAAGCACACTATCATAAGGTACATGAGGTACATGAGTTATTTGCATCTCACTAGTTATAGAGGGGAAGCTATGGCACACTAATATCTGTGAACTCCTATTAATCTACAAACTCTCATGTTAAAAAACTACAAAATAAAGTCAACATAGTTATGTTAACACAACCAAAGTTCAAATTAAATTATCTAAAACAAATGGTGCCTTAGAGGGATAGATGAACACTTTGCTAAAGAAGTTTGACTATTGTTTTTGAAAATGCCTCCAAGGAATGCAGGTACTACCAAGGAGATCCAAGAGTTGAAGGAGAAGAACACAAGGTTGCAGGAATCTTACAATGCACTTTTGGCCAAGCTTGAAGCACTGGAATCCAATCAAAGAAGAGCAGCAGATGAAGGTGTTGATAGTGAAGAAGAGGAAGAAACCCATAAGGAAGGGGAAGGAGAGGAAGAAGAGGAACAAATAGATCTTAAAGAGAAGAGGACAATTAGGATATTAAAGGCTATGAAGATTGAGCAGCATAAGGTGAGGGGAGATATCCCTATGTATGATGGAATCTGAAAGAAGAAGAGCTTTTGGACTGGATTGCATCAATGGTTGAATACTTTTAAGGTGAAGAGGTACCAAAAGATCAAAGGGTCAGATTGGCAAAAAAAAAACTCAAAGGGCATGCACTCCTATGGTGGGATCATGAGGAGGAAGAAAGAAGGAGAAGATGTAAGCCAAAGATTGTCTCTTGGGACAAGATGATAGCAAAACTGAATGGTAACTTTCTTCCTAAAGACTTTGATGTACAAATGCATAAAAGAATGAAAAGTTAAAAAAAAAAAAGATTTAGATGTTAAAGCATATACAAATGAATTCAATAAACTAAGCATAAGGTCAGGATTGGAAGAAGATGAAGTTGTTAAGGTTGCTAGATATTTAGGTGGTTTAAGATTTAACATCCAAGATGAATTTGTGGCTTCTAACCCCATAAGTGTGAAGGAGTGTTACCAGTTGGCCCTTAGAATAGGGGAGAAATTGAAGAGGAAAATTGAAAGATAGAATAGCAGAAATAGAGGAGGTTCTTCAATGAGGGGAAGAGGAGGAAGGATAAATCAGGTTTGGGAAGAAAAGGACAAAGGATTGAATAGGACAATGTTGCGCAGTCCTAGAAATGCAGACTTTTGGGATTTGAACTATGTTCAAATAGGTACAGTCAAGTGTCCTATTGAAGGGCAGCCAGTAAACAACCATGTTTAGATGTGGACGTCCAGTGGGTAGAAAGAACCAACTGTCAAGGCACCATATTCCTAAAGTACTGGTTCAAACTCAGACATCCAATGCAGGGACTGATTCTTGGAACAAGAATCGTTTCAAAGGTGGTGAACATGGTGCAGGGGCACCTAGAACATCCAAAGACTACCAGGAGTCCATAATGACAACCATGCACCTAATGACATCTAAAGACATCAATTGGAATGTATTGGCACCTATAATGGCCTATAATGTCATTCCATGCAATACAAATGGAAAATATGTAATAAGTCTTAAAAGGCCTAATAGGCCTTAGGACCAAAATAAGAGCCTAGGATGGTATTTGGTGTTAAAAGTTTATAATAGTTTATATTTGATTTTAATAATGCTTAATAAGTTCATTTGGGTCATATTTCAAAGTCTTAAGGCTCCATTATCTTTAAAAGTTTCAAAAACTCCAAATTTGTAATGTTGCAAATTCAAAATTTGAAATGCAACGGTTATTCAAAAATGGAGGGAATTAGATTTTGTTATGTTTTAGTGAAAAATAATCCATCCAATCAATTAGGATTGGTTGGGGTAGTTTCTAGGATTCCATCAAATATTCCAAAGTTTCATTGTACGGCAGAAGAGGCCTGGTGTACGAACTGTACTGAGTTTTTGATAAATAAATTTCTTTCAAATGCAACTTCCGTGAGTTCTTAGAGTGATTTTGGATTCATTTTTTCATTTTCTATATTTCAATTCATTTTGAATAGTTAGATATTGATCCTAGACCACATCTATGCATTTGTGAGGTTTGTATTTGTATTTTTACTCAATTAATTCTAACTGGCAGAGTAGTTTCAGCTATTCCTTTGACAATTTTATGAGTTTCCAATTGAATATGGTCATTCCATGACCTCTGACCACTGTAACACATGGAATTACTGAGTATTAACATGTACTATAGTTCCCTAATCCATTAATGTAATGAGAAGGAAGAATGTTTGGGTGATCACCATAATTTATAGAGGAAACTTAATGAATTTGCTTGGTATGCTACAACAGTAGCCATTTGGTCTAAAGGAGGAACATAGATTATGATTTGGATCATCTTATAATGATCATCTAATGGTGAAACAACTACCTATTGGACCTAGAAGTGATCACAAATAGGAGATTTAAGAAACCCTTGGATTAAGGGTTTAGAAGTACTAAATTTGGGGATTTTGGGGTTCTCGGTGGACTGAGCCCTATTCCTTTGAGGTTTGTTCATTTTTAGACATTATTAAATATTGATGAAGGTTTGGAGTCTTGGGAGTGCAAGGATTCTATGGTTTCTTTGTTATTTGGGGTCTTTTTAAGCACTTCTAAAGCCATAGTGTGTAGATAGTCACACCTGGTCTAAAAGAGTCCATAGAAAACCGACTGTAGAAAGCTGACTGCCCTATTTTTATGTAAAAAATGATCTATAGATGACTGTCACATGATTTCTTTCATATTTCTCCACCAAATGATCTTAGACCAGTTGCAATTGAAAGCTATGACTCTAGGTAGACTTCCTATGGAGTTAGATTTGACATTCCAATCCACACGAAGTCGGCAAAAAACAAATACCAGTAAAAAAATGTTAAAAACATAGTTTTCTCAATCTTGTTTGCAATATTTCCTCTTCCAACCTTACAATCATAAACCTAACACTAGTACATTTACAGTGTAACATGATGCGGTGATTCAAAAATTTAGGGTTTTACAAGTTCATCTCTGAATCAAATGTATATAAACAATGATAAAAAATGTGCTAGAAAATACCAAATACATGATGCCCTAGCACATTTCTCATGGGCCCTGAGTTGGTAACCGATAAAATAATGCCAGAAAAATGCAGAAAAAATAAATCCTTATAGGCGGTCCTCCTTTTACACCAAATCACAGTGGCAACCCTCGTAGGCAGGCGCTCCTCCTTTTACTCTCACCAAATAACAATTCAAACAATCGTAGGCTCTAACTCCTTCGTGCACTCCAAATTAAAACCAAACAATGAAATGAGCTATGAAATCTTTTTTCTTTTTAAAGTTATTCCCGTTTTGGTCAAAATTTTGACCTACATTGTATTGGTTGAAATTTCAACTAACACAGGCATGGATTAAAAAAAGGAAGTTTTCCTTCTATAATCCGACCAACCTAAACCTTTTTAATTGATGGTCAAACATTTTGGTAGAAAAATGAGGTCAAATGTAGTAGTGACATCTTTTCAAACTTGGAGTGTCTGGTGCAAGGGCATTCTAGGGTACTTGGTAAATCTTCATGGTGGTGTGTTAAAGTGGTCATGTGTTGCTTGGTTGCAGCTTTAACTGATGGTATCAGTTATTGAAGGAGGCTCCGTCACTAAAGGAACTCGATAAAACCTCTGGCGCTTAGTGGAACTTATACTTGATGATGCCTATGGTGCTTAGTTGACATGCGGGTACTTGGCGATGCTTTTGGTGCTCAATCGACATGCTTATTTGATAATGCCTAGCATGCTCGGTTGTTTCACTGGTGCTCAGTAGTTCTGGTTTACCGACTAGAGTTATTGAAGTTTTGGTTCGCTGACTTGATGTATTTAATGTTGGTAGCTTTTGTTGTATTCTCCTATATGGATCTAGAGGCCGACATGGATAATTAATTGTTTGTAAGGCTATTTGAGAGCTGACCATTGTTACATTTAATATTTGTTTGTAATAGAAGTAGACTTGGCTTAGGAGTTAATTATTTCTTCCAGCCGACTTGTGGTGGAGGAAATGTATTTAAGGAGTGTTTGGGTAGATGATTAGGGAGTCAGTTAGTGGAATTCAATACTGTAGAGAAAAGTATAGCATTTGGATCCTACGAGATCTTGAAGATTAGATTGTTTATCTGATAATTGTAATAGAAGAGCTAGTGGTTTGCATGCTTGGAGACAAGGAGATTTCTTGGAGGCTTGTGAGCTCAAGTTTAGATCTGCCTTAGTGTTTCCATCAATTTTTGATGTGTTTTAGAGCTGGACTAGCTAGGAGATTGCAAAAATACTTTGTAAGTGATTGTATTTGGCCCTAACCTGGAAGGCCTTTTAGTCAGACATGTTAATGAAAATTTGTTGAAACATTATCTTGTTGTGTTATTCCACCTTATCAGTATTTGGCTACAAGTTTGGACTATCCTTTATTGGATCCTCCTTACCTGGACTATTTCATGTTCCAAGGCTGAGTAATTTTAGTAGGGCAACTAGGTGATAAGGGTTGCACAATTACTTTTAATGATAGAAATTGGAAGGTTTCAAAAGGTTCCTTAGTAGTAGAAAAAGGTGTGAAAGTAGGCACCTTATATCTTTGTGTAGGTCATATTGTTCCTTCTACTTTAATTGTTTCAGAGAAAAATGAATATTTGGGAAAAGTTGTTGCAATTGAGCAAGAAGAACATCAAATAGTTGTTATAGATTCTGACACAACACTTTGGCACAATAGACTTGGGCACATGACTGAAAAAGGTATGAGATTAATTGATTCAAATAAATTTTTACCTAGTCTGAATTGTTCAATATGGATTTCTATGAAAGTTGTGTGTATGGAAAATAAAAGAGAGTTAGTTTTGTGAAGAGTGGGAAGGAAAAAAAAATGAGAAATTAGAGCTTGTGCATACAGATGTATGGGGACCAGCTCAGGTATCTTCCCTTGGTGGCTCTTTGTATTATGTTACATTTATAGATGATGCAACAAGAAAAGTATGGATTTATTTTATTATCTACAAAAATATTATGTATTTCAAACTTTTAAGAAATGGAAATGCTTGGTTGAGAATGAGACTGGTAAAATGTTGAAATGTCTCAGATCTGATAATGGTGGTGATTATTATGGCACAAAATTTGAAGATTATTGTTCCTCTAATGGTATTATTAGGCAAAAAACTCTACCAAGGACTCCACAAGAAAATTGAGTGGCTGAACGTGTGAACGAGGCAATAATGGAGCATGCAAGGAGTATGGGGTTGTATGTCGGTCTTCCCCTAAACATGTGGGTGGAGGTTGTTAATACAACTATATATTTATTCAATAGAGGTCCCTATTCCAAAGGAAGCATGTACTGGTAAGAAGGTGAGTTGTGAAGCATTTTCACATATAGATTATGAAAATAGAACCAAGCTAGAAGCTAAGTCAAAGAAATGTGTATTTGTTGGATATGGAATTGATGGATTTGGTTATAGGCTTTGGGATTTTAAAAATTATAAAATTGTAAGAAGCAACAATGTCATATTCAATGAGAAAGTCTTGTACAAAGACCTTTTACAGCAACATGAGAAGAAAGAAAATGATTATGTAGTACTAGATGATACCCCAAAAGATGATTTTCCAATAGTTCCTTATGCTTCACAACAATAGTAACAACTGTTAGGAATAGGAACACTAAGAGGGGGGGTGAATCAGTGTTCACTATATTTTATCATTTTACTTAATTTTTAAACTGAGCTTAAATGCTTAAGTACTGAAATGAACATCCACATAAACATGAAACATGAAATCAACACATAACAACAATATGGTTATGGGGAAACCCAAATAGGTAAAAACTCCGGTGGGAATTGACACCCACTAATATTCTATACTAGTGTTTTATGATCCTTGTTAGAAGATCCTTAACCCTCTTAGGAGTTGCTTTACAATGCATTAAGTACAGTAGAACTTGTCAAGGGTCAGACCCTGTTAGGATTTTTTTACAATAGTCCCTATTAGGGGAGTGGACACACTATCCTAGAGCTCACTACTCAAGTGGTGAAGGCTACAGCCTTCTGATCTCAGATACACACTATATCTATTGGATGAACTATCACTGTGACACTGCTTCTCAAATCAGTTCCTTTCATGCACTGATGCTTGGACCTCTTGCAAATCTCTAATACATCTTATAGTCTCTTTGCACACTTCTTCTCTTCTTATCACAACTCTCTATCAACTCTTTCTCCAATTACAATGGGGGCATCTCATATTTATATGCACATACAAAATAAGCAATTAGGTCGGCCCTTAAACCTATTACATACAACACTTCCAATTGAATTGGCTCAAACATGTTTATAAAAAAACATATATACATTTCATAAACCTAATTACAATAGGCACATAGCCTTTACATCATTAGAATATAACTACAACTCAAAATGCTAACAGTCGGTTGCTTACTTTGTTCTTCTCTAGCACACACTAGCTGTGTAACTTCAACTGTCTGTATCTTTCTCATACTTTCATATCTGATCATGCGCTCATAGAATAAGCATGACTATAGTTTAACCAACTTATCTTCTAGGGCACATACCATAACTTGGTCGTACACACATGCCCTGATGCTCTGAGCTTTAGGACTCTGTACAATGTCCAGTCTTCAACACTTAGCTAATTTTTGATCTTCCCATCAAGTGTGCTGACTCCAAACTAATATATGACTTTGTTTCCATAATGAAAACACTATACTAAGTCATATACATTAGTATAGCCAACTTGTCAACAATCTCCCCCTTTTTCACTGATGGCAACAAAGGAATATGGCCAAGTTGCTAGAACTGTACTTAATACAAAAAACTTTTGACTTATATCTCCCTATACATATCTTTCTATCTGATATCTCCTTATACATATCTCTAATCCATATTCTACACATACTCCCCCTTTGACATTAATGAAAAAGGTGTGTCAAAATAGAATCTACAAAAACTTACTATGATAGAACATCTGGATATGCAATCTGTAGATTTTGGATCTCCTTCTTCCAAAATGTGATCAACGAATTTACAATCTGTAGATGGGTGCATAAGGAATACTGTAGCTTCTCCATCTTCTCTATATCAGTTCTAGGACCTTGATCATATATCACCATTGTGGTATTGATCTCCTTGATATTCTGATTTAGTATGTCTAATGAGGGCGCAAGAGCATTCCTTAGATGAGTCTTCTTAGCCCTTATCTTGATCATCTCTTTTTCTGCCTTCTCAATCTTGTCCAACTATCCTTGGTAGACACTATTGGACATGTTCACATCAATAGATGGATCTTCTACTGATTTCCTTATGCTATCTATCATGACTTTTGCCTCTCGTACCTTTTTGTATAGATCACCAGTTAACTTGTCTTGGTTCATACATTCAGCAATGATCTTTATTCCCTTTGCTGCAAAATCCTTCAGGGATGCTTGACCAGCCTTTAGTGAGCTCAGGTCAAGTGTATAGTTGCTAACCAATTCACTTAATCTCTTCTTCAAGTACTTCTCCTCTACAACTAAGGATGCAGATTCTTCCAGGCTAGAGAATTTTCTTTTGAATTGTGAAATGACTGCACTTACATCATCAACAGAGTGTACCTTGGACACTTTCTTATCTGTAGGTAACAAACTATTTAGTATGTTTACTGCCTCTACAAGGAGAGGATTCATCATCACTTGTTTCTCCTTGGCCTTCTCCATAGCTAAGATTTTGAACTTAATCAAGTCTTCTTCTCCCCATGAGTCCAAACTAGTTGTGTCAAGTGTCAAACTTGACAAAAATGTTGTTGAGGGAGTGATGGGAGTGCTATCCATCACTTATTGTTTTACCTTAATTTGTTCAGTTGATGTTTCATCTTTTTGTTCACTTCCTTTTACCTCTTCTTCTTCTTTTTGTTTTTTAGTTTCTTTTTCTCCCTCTTTCTTTTCTTCCATCTTTTCTTCTTCTTTCTCATTTGTTATATCCTCAATCAAAATTTCTTCTTGATGAGTAGGAGTGTTACTGCATAAGATTTTAGCTTCTTGTGTGCTCACAAAAGCTTCTTCAAACTTGTCAAATTCAGTGTCAGTGGTCACTATGGCTATCTCTACATTATCAATGATAATGGTGCTATCTTTTAGTGACTCTATCATGGGCACAGACTTAACTATCTCTAGTTTTGTTTCAACTATAGGCACTGAGTCCTAAGGACCTTTCACTGATGCATTAGTGGGCTCTACCACCTTGAATTCTTTTAAGGGTGCTTATGCTATGGGCACAGTAGCTAGATACATGTGCCTATTCATAAAGACCTTCTCAAAGGCTTTCTTTGTTTCCTTAGCCATCAGATCATAGTTTTTGTCCATTATATGCAAAGTCCTTAACTTGGTTCTGAGATGTGGCTTTACTAAGTCTAACAAAAAATAATTTTCCTCTAAAGAACATACAAGAAGGGTATCATCTAGAATCTTTTCCCTTATCTGTAGATCTTCTTCAATAGCTTGTCTCTTTTGGAATTCTAGGATGTTCCACACATTATCAAGGATCATAGTCTTAAGTTCCAAGACTATCTTCTTGAACTTCAGCATGTGTTTGACTATCATAACATGTATCTCATATTTTTCTATCTCACTATATTTTTCATAAAACTTTCCTACTTGATTAATTCTTCCTTCATCAATTATTCTTGCACTTAGCACACTAAGACTAGGTTTTAAACTTACTTCAGGAGGTTCTTGTGAGTTTTTTTTGTTCCTTGTTACTCTTGAGGATGGATGACCAATGATGATCTCTTTCTTCCTCTTTGGCATTTCCTTATACTCAGGAGGAGTAGTAAGGTCAATGGTTTCTTTGGGCATGGAAGGAGTAACATTAGTCTTCTGTTCATCAGATTTTTCAATCTTCACTTTCTTCGGCTTAGGATCATTTGATTCTACCTTTGCTACATCTATGCTTTCTAATTCCAAAGCAATCTTTTGTTCCCTTGCTTTTTCTAGGTCTTCTTGAGACACTCCATGTATTCTCAAGATCTCAGAGGTAACCTTGGCAACCTTCCTCATTGTTGTTGCGTTGTTCAGTTTAGCATCTATCTCTCTTGTCTTCTCCTCATAGGTTCCCCATCTTGGCTCATTGGGGCCTTTAGGTGCTGCTAACAGAACTTGAGCATAAGCCTCTAGAATAGGTTCTTCCACTTCATATCCTAGTGGATGAATCCACTTTGTTCTTGGTTCAACTACCTCCATGCATGCTATGTCGGTCTCAACCATAAAACAAATAGTATCCTTGTATTTCTCAACAATGTTCTCTGGTATCCTGTACCTCATCTACATTTTGACCCTAAATGTCTTCAACTCTAGTGTCATGTAGTCTCATAGAGTGCTCTACATAGATGGCTTGAAAGATATCTAAGGCATGGTAGGAATAGTCTTGTCTAGATATGAATCTAACACCTTTCCAACAATATGGAAGTACATATAGATAATTAGGGACCCAAACCTGAATATCTTGGTTTTATCATGCTTGATTGCCTTGATGTTGTCAATTAGTTGTGTGTGCAAGATCTCACACAAGTTAAACTCTCCATTTTCATTAAAAATTCTTATGGCTACAAGAATTGTGGTTGTAGACACACTTTTTACCTGGCTGGTGCATTGAGACATGTATCCAAGTATCATAAACATCAATTTGATGTCATCTCACTCAATAGGTTCTATGGTCATTCCACACCTATCACTCATTGACTTGCAAGTCTATTAAAAAATCTTCCTCACATCTTTACCCACTAGAAGGATGGCACCTGTCCTTGAGAGGCCTATCATCTCATGAATTAGGTCACTGGTAATTCTGACCGACACTTCACCTATCCAAAATAGGTCATCATGAATCCTGCTCAAAAGAATTTTGATCCATTCTAATTCATAGAACTCATATGTCATAGCATACTCCACTATAGGGTGATTATCCCACCACACATACTCATCCATGAAGGTTTTGTCTAGTTTTAACATAGTTTCCATGTGCACCCTTAATTTGTCCAATCCTACTGATTCTTTCTTATAGTAGATGTATGCCCTAATGTCCTCAACATGCATAATGCACATAGGCATGTGGGAAAATGCCCCTTCTAGGTCATCTAGTGTAGATTTAAATGGATGCCTCTTAAACACATATATTTTCTTCTCTACAACATCAAATACTATAAGAGTAGCCATTAATTACTTGTATATTTCTTTCACAAAGGTATCCAACAGATTCTGAATCGACGTGATGAACTAGGGTTTCTACAACCAATCAAATGCATAGAAAATCACTTGAAGAATCAAACTACAATCCTTCTCAATCAACTACTAAGGTTCTTCTACTCTTTAATCGCTCTTAATTCGAATGCAATGAGAGATCTTCTAACTTCTATGTACTTAAAGTAGAAATTCTGCCATTAATGCTTGTCGCGTAAACCAAGCTGTCACTTGGAAATTTCTATCTTTCATTCTACAAACAATTAGCTAGTGTGCTCTTGCAAGGAGGTTCCCTTAGTCTCCAAAATCTTAAGTCCAAAGGCACATACTCTGAGAGTGAGTATACCAGCCACGCAGGGGTCTAGAGCTAAATTAGCTCCCCCTATGACCCTGAGGGCCATTCATCTAGATGTAGAGGGTTCATCCATTGTGGATGCATCCAATACATACTCATCAACCTTATCCTTCTTTTCTTCTGACCAAATCATGCTCACAACCTCTAAGGCTTTCACAAACTTGACTTCTCCTTCAGGATCCAATACTGGTTCTTTGGTCTTTTTAGGGATTTCCTAACCTTGTGTCCTTGATCTTCAAAACTTTGAGATGTGTCTAGCCTTATTACAAGAGTGACAAATGACTGGAGGCCTTATATTCCTCGGTGCATTGACATGAGTCACCATCTTACATTGTTTAGCTAATTGACCATTATAGTTACATATCTGACATGTAACATTCTGAGAACTTCTTATATTTGACTGATTCTGATTTCTTTGATTATGAGTCATGTTCTTTTGATTTTTCTTGCAATTCATAGCTCTATGACCAAATTTTTTGCATGAATAATATTAACCATTGAAAGGTCTTACCTCTGTACAGTTCCTTGCTATGTGTCCATGCTTGTTACATGCATAACAAGTGTGGTCTACTAGTTTGCATTCATTCTTAGGTGGTTCAATATGATCCTTAGTCTGACTTCCAGTTACCTTAGTATCTGAGGTGCCTTCTGGTGCTTTCATTCTTGCTCGCATGTTGTCAATATGATTTGGTGCTTCATTGTATCTAATGCAGCTAGTATCTCCTTTAGCTCTTTTTGCATACAACTGAGATTCTATCAAATTAGAATTGGTGTGTAATTTGTCAATGTGATTCTTTTTATTTTTCAATTTAGATTCCAAGCTTTCTTTGTTGTTTCTTAACTCTAAGATTTCCATGTTTTCCTGCCTTAATTCTTCATTCAGTTGAAGGTTCTCTTTGACTTGTTCATCATAGACTTCCTGATTATTAGTCATCTTATCATCAAATTCTTCAATTTTTTCTTTTCAGGATGTATTTTCTTCATTTAGCTTCTTGACCATTGTCCCTAGATCACTGCTAGAGCATTCTTTCAAATCCTTCCTTAGTCTTTTGATGACTAATTGAGCATCACTGAGTTTTTCTCTTAGTTCTTCAGTTTCTCTTTCAGATTTGTCTAGGTCTTCAAGAGCAGCTTCAAGATTTCTTTTTAGATGTTTCATTTCTTCTTTGTCCATGATCTCCTCAAGTGGTTAAACTTCTTTTCTGAGGACTAGAGCTCTGATACCAATTTTTAGGAATGGGAACACTGAGAAGGGGGGGTGAATCAGTGTTCACTGTATTTTATCTTTTTACTTAATCTTTAAACTGAGCTTAAATGCTTAAGTACTAAAATGAACATCCACATAAACATTAAACATGAAATCAACACATAATAGAAATATGGTTACGGGGAAACCCAAATAGGTAAAAACCCCGGTGGGAATTGACACCCACTAATATTTTTTACTAGTGTTTTATGATCCTTAACCCTGTTAGGAGTTGCTTTACAATGCATTAAGTACAGTAGACCTTGTCAAGGGTCAGACTTTGTTAGGATTCTTTTACAATAGTCCCTATTAGGGGAGTGGATGCACTATTCTAGAGCTCACTGCTCAAGTGGTGAAGGCTACAACCTTCTAATCTCAAATACACACTATATATGCTAGATGAACTGCCACTATGACACTACTTGTCAGATCAGTTCCTTTGATGCACTAATGCTTTGACCTCTTGCAAAGCTCTAATACATCTTATAGTCTCTTTTCACACTTCTTCTCTACTTATCACAACTCTCTATCAACTCCTTCTCTAATTACAATGGGCGCATCTCATATTTATATGCGCATACAAAATAAGCAACCAGGTTGGCCCTTAAACCTATTACATACAACACTTCCAATTGAATTGGCTCAAGCATGTTTACAAACAAACATATATACATTTCAGAAACCTAATTACAATAGGCACATAGCCTTTACATCATTAGAATATAACCACAACTCAAAATGCTAACAATCGGCTGCTTACTCTATTCTTCTCTGGCACACACTAGTTGTGTAACTTCAATTCTCTATATCTTTCTCATACTTGCATATCTGATCATGCACTCATAGACTAAGCATGAATATAGTCTAACCAACTTATCTTCTAGGGTGCATACCATAACTTGGTCGTACGCACGTGCGCTGATGCTCTAAGCTTCAAGAACTTTGTACACTATCCAGTCTTCAACACTTAGCTAATTTCTAATCTTCCCATCAAGTGTGCTAACTCCAAACTACTATATAACTTTGTTGCCATAATGAAAACACTATACTAATTCATATACATCAGTATAGCCAACTTTCCAATAAATAAAAAAACCACAAACCCCATTGAATTTTAGATGGTCAACAAGATTAAGTAGACCTCCACAAAGATTTTCACTCTCTTTGTATTCTATTTTATTAATAGACGTTGTTGAATTAGAATGTTATGATAAAGTTTTGTAGGTGGATACAAAGCTTTAGTGGGAGTCTACAATGATAGATGAAATGGACTCCTTGCTAAAAAATCAAACTTGGGATCTATGTAAGTTACCAGAATGTAAAAGAGCTCTACAGAATAAATGGGTTTACAGGCTAAAAGAAGAGGATGGGGGTAAGAAAAGATTTAAAGCCAGGTTAGTTGTAAAAAGATTTTCATAGAAAAAGGGTATTGATTTTGATGAGATATTTTCTCCATTTGTTAAAATGACTTTTATTAGTACTGTTTTAAGTATTGTGGCTACTAAAGATTTGTATTTAGAGCAGCTTGATGTTAAAAAAACTTTTCTTCATGGTCATTTGGATGAAGAAATATATATGGTACAGCTACAAGGATTTGAGGTCAAGGGTAAGGAGAATTTAGTGTGCAAATTGTAGAAAATTGTATATGGCTTGAAGCAAGCACCTTGGCAATGGTATATTAAATTTGACACTTTTATGAATGAACATGGATACACTCAGTGTCATTCTGACCATTTTTTTAATTTTAAGAGGTTGGATGATGATGGCTATATTATTTTATGTTTATATGTTGATGATATGCTTGTAGATGGGTCTACCATGGATCACATTAAGGGATTGATATAATAATTAGCACATTCATTTTTTATGAAGGATTTGAGGGCAAAAAAACAAATCCTTGGTATGAAAATTTGCAAAGATAGGAAAAATAGGAAATTGACTTTATCGCAGACTGATTATATTGAGAAGGTATTGCAATGTTTCTCTATGGAGAATGCCAAAGTAGTCAGCACACCTTTGCCTAGTCATTTTAAATTGACTAAGACAATGTGTCCAAAGACACCAAAAGAGGAGGCTAAAATGTCCAAGGTACCTTATGTTTCAACTGTAGGGATCTTAATGTATGCTATGGTTTGTACTAGGCTAGATATTGCATATGCAATGGGAGTCGTTAGCAGGTATATGAGTCACCTTGGGATTGAGAATTGGAATGTAGTCAAATGGATTCTCATATATTTGAGAGGTACATCTAGTAAGTATTTACACTTTGGGGGATCTACTACTACTATACAAGGCTATGTTGACTCAGATTTGGTAGGAGATATAGATAGAAGGTGGAGTACTATAGGCTATGTATTTACTATTGGTGGGACAGTAGTGATTTGGATTTCTTGGCTACAAAAGGTGAATGCTTTATCCACTACAGAGGTAGAGTATGTTGCTTCTACAGAGGAAGCCAAGGAGAAGATATGGCTTCAATTATTCATGGAAGAATTGGGACACCCACAAATGGATACTTATCTGTATACTGACAGCTAGAGTACCATTTATCTTGCAAAGAATTTTGCTTTGCACTCAAAGACAAAACACATACAGTTATGGTACCATTTCATTGGGTCAGTTTTGGATGATGGGTAGTTAAAACTGGAAAAGATACATATAGATGATAATCTAGTAGATATGTTTACAAAGGTCACGACAAGGGATAATTTGAATTCATGTTCAGATTCAGTTGGTCTACTAGACTGAATAGAATAAAGGCACAACTGAGTCTAGGGTGGTTGGATCTAGTGGGAGCTTCACAGGGTAGCAGTTTAGCTATAGGATCAATCTCCAAGTGGGAGATTGTTGTTTTGTGTGGATCTTGATCTATCCCCAAGTGGGAGATTGTTACCTTGTGATTGTTGATCAGGGAAGTAGTGTACTCTTTTCCACATGTCATCATCATGTTTTAACCAATTCTAACCCAAAAGTGGCAAGATAAGCTTGTAAAAAATGGCTTAGGGTTAGGGATTTCATTATGATGTATGTTTTAGTAGATATACAAGAGAAATATCACCTTATTGTGGTATTAGGAGAGATGGTGGATTCTCGAATATCAAGTCGCATGATGCTCATCAACACTCTCATATGGAGATCTATATGATATGTGCACTAGCATCATTTCACATGATGCCTATCATAAAGATATCAAGTCATGGTATAAGGATATTATTCACACATATTATCCACCATGATAGTTTTAAATATTATGGCTTATCTATAGATATCAAGTCTCATGATATCTACCATAATTTTTTATGCATCATGATGATATGTCCATGGATTTCAAGTCACATGATATTTATCATGATACTGGGTTTACATAATTGTTTATCCTTTGAAAAGTCATCACCTTTCAAAGAATATCCAAGGGCCGATAAAATCATGGAGTCATATAGATGACAAGTAGAGTTTACACTTTAAACATCTATATATAAGTACAAGTGAATAAATCTTAAATTTAATAATTACATTTCAATCATACCAAGTTTCTTAAGGAAATAAGAAAAAATTTTCTTGGCTGATGGTGTGGTGAGAATGTCTGTAATATGTTCATTTGTACTTACATGTTCCAATTGAATCACATCTCTACCTACCATATCTCTAACATAGTGGCATTTAATCTCAATGTGTTTCAATATGTCATGGAATACTAGATTCAATTAGAGTTTTATACAACTCTGGTTGTCATAATGAATAATTATCATAGGATTGATAGCTTCACCAAAATATCCCACTAAAATTTTATGAAACCATACTACTTTCTCTCTCAAGGATGCTGCAACATATATGGCTTCTATAGAAATTTTTTCCACTGAGAATTATTTCCTATTGATCCATGAGATCATAGTTGATCCTAAACTAAAGAAGCACCTATATGTACTATTTCTTATGTATCACACAACTAGCCCAATCTGAATCAGTGTACCCATGAAGGTTCATGTCAACATAGCTTTCATCCTCTTGAATCATCTTCCTTTCCAAAGGTACCCTCTTCTATTTACATCAAGTCTTTAGGTTTGTCTATATATTTAATTTTGACATTCATCTTCAAGAGTCTCACTGTGAATATTAGGAACATGATCCTCTTCTATTTTGAGGTGGTTCAAGATTCTCTGACTCATGAATGCCTTTTAAACTTATAAAGCAACATCTTTTCTTAATTCACTCTCACTAGGTATAAAGAAGTTTTGAATATTTGTACTCCTTAATCTCAACATTTACACATTTATTAGAAGAATATTTCCCTTATGTTAGTACTAACAAATTTCTCTTCCTAGATGTATTTTTCTAGAGTTTTAAATTCTTCTAACTCAAAAATATATCTAAGACTTCTTAGAGAAATTATTTACAATATACATATATACATACATACATACATACATACATAAATACATACATACATATATACATATATATATATATATATATATATATATATACATACATATATAT